>OU015467.1:20694489-21294489 GCA_907164805.1 Brachyptera putata | reverse complement strand
TTACTGGTAATTCCAAGCTCTATAAAGATCAAACCATCGGTTAGTTGCGGTTAACGGAATTTCGATAAACAGTCGAATCTTGCTTTCAATCGCTGCTGCATGCACTCGAGCAACGCTATAGTACTTGTGTACCTCGCCCAATTCCAAGCTGGTTAGTAAAGACAAATCGTGGCTCAAATGAGGTTGAATGTGTCCTAAGATTTGCAACAATTTCAATGGAGATATAAAATAAGGACTCAATTTCCCCAGCGCGGTTTGTCCGAACGCATTTTCTAATTGGTCAATGTCTTCTTTTATGTTCCTTATGGTGTATTCTAGCTCCCTTAACGAACTCGAAATTGCAAATAAAAGAGTAGTTCTTTTCCTGTCATCGGCCTGAAATTTCTCTATGTCCGTCATGTGCGCATCGAGTTTACGTAGAACAGGAATAATCATTTTGATGTCTTTCGTATTTTGAGCTCCCGTATGAATACTATCACGGATATATGTCACTTGTTCCTTCATAATATGGCCTATGAGTTGTTATATTTTCGATATCAAATATTCGAGAATTTAAATACGCCATGTCTTGTCTGTCCATGCTTCCAAACAAGAACTTGAGGGTTGACCCCACAATGTTGAACAATCCCCTTTTCTCCCTTTTATTTTCGACAGGTGCCAAAGTTAAAACCAAGTTGTTCAGCTTTTGCCACACATTTTCCGCTTCATTTATTAACAAGTTTATTTCATTCGTAATGCCAAAGCCAATGTCCCTTATGTTGTCCTTCAGTGCTATATTCTTTATATTTGCAACAGCTTGTAAATAAGTATCAATGTTACTCCGATAATTACTGATATTAACGTCGAGTGAAATAACCCATCGGTCTCCACTCAAAAGAAACTCTGTCTCGTGTAAAAACACAAGCCCGGTGTTAAGATCGTCGGCTTGCACGGCGATCGCGACACTCCCAAAACACAGGAACAAAATACAGGCCTGAACCCACATGTTCCTGAAACAAAAATATGATTCTAAACACGACTGTCTCATCAACTTCCCTAATCTTATCCACCTCAATGGTCAATTAGGTAATGTTATCAATCGTAAAATAGTTAAAAACGTTAATGAGGCTACAGAACTATTCAAATTAGTATTCTACAATAGCCTTACAACAACTCGATAACCACCAATGTTATATTCCCTTGAGAACATCTATCCTTGGTATCGGTTCTAACGTACTCATCCCTTTCCATTCGTTTACATCTCAACACGACGATCGCATGCCAATCGGACATTGATGTGCTTCAAATAAAGCTCCGGCCTATACAACAGGTCTCGGCCTAACGTAAAACTCAACAAAGTGTGTGTGATTTAAACGAACCTTAGAGTAGTGACGTTGAACTACTATTTATAATTCTTTATACTATCGAGTTATCAAATTCTCACTCTTCACACCCTTCTTCTTCCGTTTCCCTTCCAGGAGCGAAACGTTTTCTACGTTTGCAACGGTAATATTTTCGAAGGTAGACGCGTAAGTACGGCCAATACTTAATTCATAGCACGCGGTGAAAAGCAAGGCGGTCCCGCTCATTAATTCGTTCCACTTTCTATTCTCCTCAAATCTTTTAATCATTTAACCCCTTTAGCTAGCTAAAAAAAAATATAACATCGCAATTTTCTTCTCTATCCATTTCCTTCCATCATCAGGCATAGGCCTATATGTAATATATCTTTCGTCGGTTAATTATTACTTCACTCCTGAACAAAATGGTATCTCATCTATTTTCTACTCCGTAGGAAATAATCATGTGTACTTCGCCCTGCTGGTTGTGTTGGTGGTAACGACGGAGAAGGTAGGGGACTCGGCGTAGGAACATCCTCTACATTAGCTTCTTCCCTCGTTTCTTCGTCCACCCCCTCGGTATCACTAAGATCCCGAGGTACATCTACAACCCATTCGTCAGGCTCATCTACGGTCAAAGGTTCATCTTTTACAGTACGTGGTGGTTCTATCAACTCTTCTACGTCGTCTGACGGCTCTTCCTCAATCTGATCCTCGCTCTCAATGCTGTACTTGTACAACTTGAGCCTATTACAATGAACTACCTGTTCCCTTCGTTTCCCATACAAATCTTTAATCTTAAAGTTTACCGGGGACTCCTGGGACACGATCCGATGCGGCCCAGTATAGGGTCGAACTAGCTTCTTAGCCAAACCCGGTTTCACATTTGGTACATGCAAGAATACAAGGTTTCCTACTTCCAATGTTACTGGAGCCGTTCTTTTGTTGTATTGCACTTCCTGTCTTTCCGCACTTTTCTTTAGATTTTCTCTAACTTGTGTGAATGCTATTTTTAATCGTTGTGTCAACTCTGCTGCATAATTAGTGTCGACTGCATAATTCGTGCGAAGTGGCGACACTGTAATTTCAAACGGCAATACCATATCTCTACCATGGACAAGATAGAAGGGAACTTCATTAGTAGACGCGTGTACGGTAGACCTATACGCCATTAACGCGTACGGTATCATATCGTCCCAATTCCTTTGGTCGTCTTGTACAATATGGCTTAAAAACCCTGCGATCGTTCGATGCGATCTTTCCAAAGCACCATTTGTCATAGCATGGAAGGCTGAAGTGTGTAACCTCTCGATTCCTAACAAAGAAGACACTTCTTTGAACAATTTAGACAAGAAATTGGTTCCTCGATCAGTCAATAACTGATCGGGTACACCATGTCGCGTCACGATTTCGGTAACGAATGCTTTCGCTACAGTCGTCGCTGTCTGGTCTGGTAATGGTATAGCTTCTGGATATTTAGAGAAATGACATTGAAAAGTCAATAAATATCTATTTCCCTTCTCGCTTCTCGGTAAGGGTCCTACAATGTCCAGTGCAACGCGAGACATTGGCCGGAGGACAGGTTGAAATCGTTGTAAAGGCGCCGGCCTATTATGAGGATTAGATTTTAATTTATGACAAGGAATACACCTTTCACAGAATCTTTTAATCTCCGAATACATGTATGGCCAGTAAAACCTTGACTTAATAAGATGTAGTGTTCTCTCGAATCCTACATGAGATGCATGTGGAAGTGAATGATATGAATTCATCACCCTCCATCGGAACGCAGTAGGTATTACTAGGCGGTCCTCTCTTTCGTCCGGGGATCGAACCCGGTACAGCAATCCTTCCTCATCCAAAGCGTATTGATCACTACTTCGGGGATCATTCTCTAACTGTTGAATTATTCCTTGCCATTCAATTTCCTGTCGTTGGGCTACTTTTATGAGTTGTCTATCGAAAACTGGTTCATATTGAGTCGTATGGTCAGTAACTGTTTGTATCCTAATTCGTGATAAAGCATCCGCATCCGTATGAACTTTACCCGATTTATGTACAATGTCAAAGTCGTACTCCGACAGTAGTAGCGACCAACGAGTTAACCGCGATGAGCAATCGGTCTTAAAAGATTTAATCCACAAAATCGGTTTATGATCCGTGACGATTAAGAACTTACGTCCATACAAGTAACAGCGGAAATGTTTGATTCCGAAAACTACCCCCAGAACTTCTTTTTCCGTAGTTGGGTACCTAGTCTCCGCATCATTCATTTGCCTACTCGCATAAGCTATTGGATGTTCAAGTCCTGTTTCCGGATCTTTCTGTACTAGTATACACCCTAAAGCGTAATCTGAGGCATCTGTTTTCAAAATGAATTGAAGGGTAAAATCTGGAAATTTTAATATAGGTGCTTCGCATAGGGCGATTTTCAAAGTCTCAAAGGCTTGTTGGCGGGTGATTTCCCACTCAAATGGTACCTCTTTCTTAATAAGAGAAGTCAACGGCTTTGCTATGTCTGCGAATTTCCTTATGAAGCGACGATAGTATCCTGCTAATCCCAGAAAACTACGTACCTCAGTAACGGACGTAGGTATTGGATAGTCACGTATGGCTGAGATTTTCTCGGGTTCCACTTTAACTCCCTCACATGAGATAATATGTCCCAGGTAGCGTACCTCCTCTTTCAGAAAATGACATTTCGCGGGTTCAATTTAAGATTAGCTTGTCGTAACCGATCAAACACACTTCTGAGTCTACTCAAATGTTCGTCCACGGTAGCGGAATAAATAATTACGTCATCCAAGTAAACCAGTGCTCCATTTCCTGTTAATCCGGTAAGAATTGAATTCATGAGTCTTTGAAAAGTTCCCGGGCTATTTTTCAAACCGAACGGTAGTCTATTGTACTCATATGCCCATATGGTGTAGTAAAACCCGTTTTATGTTTATGATCAGGATGCATTTCCACTTGGTGGTACCCTGCAGCTAAGTCTAAAGTAGTGAAATATTTAGCTGAACCCAGTAAATCTAAGGTTTCAGATATAAGAGGCAGGGGAAATGGATCATCCCGGGTAATGCTATTCAACAATCGGTAATCAGTGCAGAATCGGTACTCCTGCTCACCATTTAAACTCTTTTTCTTCACGAGAACACACGGTGCTCCCCATGGTGATGCACTTGGGCGAATGATACCTTTGTCCAACATATCTTGTATATGTTCATTCATAATGTCCCTTAACGCATGAGGTACACGGTATGCTGCCTTTCGAATAGGTGCACTATCCCCTGTGTGAATTTCATGCTGAACTATAGACGTACAGCCTAGTTCATTTCCTCCCCAATAGAAAATATCTGAGTATTCGTCTAGAACTTTTCCTATTCTGGGTTTAATCTCCTCGTCCAGGTGATCTAGGTTATGGTGCTTTCCAGCCTCTGAATTGCCCACCTTAACCTGGCTTATAATACTCGTCATCGGTTCATTTCCCGTTTCCGCTCTCGCCACAAATAACACTCCAACAGGTATATTAGCTTTCAACGGTAAATCACGTTCGGTAACATTAACTAATTTCAGCTGTATTCGTTTGTCGTCCCTTTCTGACGTACATATACGAGATACTAGTATACCGTGCATAGATACCTCTTCGGGTTCTAATAAAACATCCCGGCTTCCGTCTGAATGAGCACACAATAACCGGTCCTGTTTACCTTCACATAAGTACTCACATCTAGCTGGTATAGTTATACTATTTGCCAACCTTACAATAGTAACTACGTCACTCGGCGGCACCTCCTTATTCGTAAAGCTAGTAACTAGGTTTTCATTTTTTGTATTTTTGTATTAGTTCCTACATCACTAGGTTGAGTAAAGATAATTCTATCCTGGTCCACATTGCTACCAGGCTTAACCCTTTTACTAATATTTGCCTTATCTACACCTCCTGTCCACACTAATGCGACACAGTTTTCCCCATCTTCGAGCACATTTTCCTTCAACAATACATTTATATTGAAATGCTCCAGAAAGTCCAATCCAATTAATCCGCACGTCTCTATACTAAGTTCTGTACTACAAACGATAAACTTATGTGAATATATTTTATTCCCTAACATTAACCTTAACCTTACTTCTCCCAACACTGGTAAATCATGCCCTGTTACTCCTTTCAAGTTATGCACACTTTTGGAGTAGGGTATCCCTCCTTTTTCTAGTATTTTGTCTGTCACTACCGAGAGTGCTGCTCCGGTATCAATCAAAAATGAAGCTGTTTCCGGTTTTGAGCCATTCATTATATGCGCATTAACAAATTTCCCAAACCGACATTTTCCATCAACACCCGGATAGACTTCCCCACTAGAGCTTATGATCTCGCTCCCAAACGAGGGTAATTTAGGGAGCGCGACCCGTTTGGGCGGCTCGGTTCAGAACAGTTATTAGCATAGTGTCCCATCTTGTTACACTTGAAACACTGAACACCCCGATGGTCGGTACGTTCTTGATTTGACGGTCGCAAACCCTGTGGATAATTGTTGAACCGCGGGCTGAACTGTTGGGTACCCGGAGAATAATTATTCGGTCTGGCACTTGATTGCGGTCGGTTTCGCATATAGTTTCTAGGTCCTGCGTTGGACTCGCGGTTGGGTCGATATGCCTCTTTGTTCGTATTATTGAAATAAACGTGTCTTGTGGGAGGCTGACTTTTGAACGTCACCTGCCTATCAGAATTGTACTGCGAGGGTTTATTAATAGGTGTGTATGTGTCTTTTACTTTGTTTTGAAAGTCTGTTTTCCCTTGCACATTAGAGATTGTTACTGTGCCCACTTGATGTCTATGGGATCCCCTGAACAACAAATCATTTTGTTCTTCCTCTTTTGCAATTCTTAACGCATCGTCAAAAGTTGCAGGAGATTTGGACAGAACAAACCGCTTGATTTGCGGACTCAACCCCTTAAGAAATTGATTAAGCAAATTCTCCTCCATAGCCATCTTCCGCCACAGAGTCTCGGCAGGGTCAACAGAAGGTTTCAACGCTTTCCGTGCTGCTAAGCGAAGCCTAGTCTCGTAATTACACACGGTTTCACCGGTTTTCTGAGCGCACTGTAGAAAATGTTGGGCGTAAAACGCATGTGGTTCCGGTTCTTTGAATCGCTGTATAAGAGCTTGCCTTAACGCATCGAAAGAGGACGTGAGAAGGTCAGGTCGCGAATCTAGAAACGCCAACGCTTCCCCCCTTAGTCTAAGTCGGGCTACCGTCGCCTTCTGCGTGTCACCCCAATTCCCTAATTGAGACGCACCCTCTAAAGACGCCAGAAAATGATCAATAGTTTTAGTAGGATCATCCCCCGTAAAGTAATCAACCAATTGCAACACACCCCCCATCACATTCATAGGAGCCTCCATTGTCTTTCCTGTACCTGACGTTGTAGCCATAAGTAATACCCAATCAATCGGTTCCCTTTTCCCTGGCCACAATATTGCTAGTTATCTCACGAAACACGTAACTGATCAGTAATTGTTCGCTCAGGTATTACATCGACGTGATTGATAAGATGAATGGAACTATTACGACAAAAATTACTCCGCCCACTCGCACACTCGCTTACGCATTATCAGTTCACTATCGACTTACTACCACCCGGAGAAATGAACTTTCGAACATTAACGAACCAAAATTGACGAAATTCACTGTGAAGGGTTCAACTTCGATAAAATAACTGGTGAATAGTCTCAAAGAGATTCCCAAATGAATAAATGGATCCCACCGCTGTCACCAATTGTTAGACGGGAGAGGGTAAGGCGAAGCCTGTAATTATTAAAGGGTAGAATTACGACTCCCGACGAAGTGTGGGATCTTGGCCCAGGGAATGGTAAGGGAAGAGTTGGTCCGGGACTCCTGTCAACTGTGGAATAAAACTTGTCTGGTTATGCAAGTGTGGTTTATTCTCACCCCGAATAAATGATTACAGCAAGTACAACACGTATGACAATAATACCAATAGTTATACAACCTCTTAGCGTTTTCAGATTGGTGAAGTTAAATTAATCAAGTAATTAAATCGAATGAAAATAAGTCCAGTTAAATTTTGATCAAGTCCAAGGGGAATCGCCTGTGCGATGAAGAGAAAGAATTTAAGATATCTTGTTAGGTTTGACCCGGTGATGCGGTCTCCGACCCCAGGCGTACTCCGCGACTTAGCCAAGAAACTCGTACGAAGAAAGTGTACGGGCGACCTGGACAAGTTGCTACGCCCGCACCGCACACGTTTGGTCAAAAAAACAGATGATCTTAAATTAATAGCGCAACCTAGGATTAGATAAAGGCCTGTTTGACATTGAGTTCAGTAATGGGTCTCCGACCCCAGACGCACTCCGCAACTTAAAACCAGGAGCTGGAAATAAGATGCTGCGTCCGCACCCTTTACTTTTCTCTCAAGACAACAGGATATCTTTATTCAATCGCAAGGTTTGCAAAATCAAAGGTTATTGCAAATTTACTATTCATAGACAAAAGAGATGTTAGAGGCGGGAGCCCGCATAACAAATCAACTGCCCGATAGCAAATCCCACAAAACCCCTGGAAATACCAACACTGGTTATTCACCACTATAAACACTATCGGCCCAATCTCGATAGATAATGGTCACTAACCGTATTGATAATTTCCGACTTGATTGTGAAATGACAGTAGAGTATAGATTTTCTCTAAATAACAGTTAGGGTACTCTGGACTAGTTAAAGCCAGCCACACTAAGTGCTATTTAGGTACTCGTCTTTACCTCTGGCCAGCTAAGACAGTGCTGAACTGTGCGAACTAGCTATGAGCTCTCTACTGTGTGCTTCGCACGTTATGCGTGCTGTTTTATAGAGTCAATCACGTGGTTTACCACGTGATCTACACATACAATCGTCTACGCTAGAGTAGGCTCGGTCGAACGGTGGTCTCATATATGAATCGAAGTGCGTTCAATGTATTGACCCTGAATCCAGATGCCCGGTGACCTCATCCATATTACGTAATGTGGCTCAATGCAGATCAAGTTAAATACACCGAATTCACTTCGTCCTATACTCCATACTAACTTGTGACTTTAACATTAGAAACACAGCACAATTATTACATCAGAATTACCAAAATAAAAGCTTTATTACATAACTAAAAGATGGTATACGTGTAAATATACGAATATATTATGTACATACAAATATATTTGAAATATTTATTCATAGAAAAAGTAGCTGAAAAGAAAATATGGATCGAACAGACGGAATTGATTTTTTTCAGAATTGAATCATATTTCTTTCCATGAAAATGACGCACCCTTATTAGGGATGATGTGCTATTGGTTAGGGGTGTTATCAGTTGGAAGAGAATGACACATTAATTTATTCTAGGAATAGCAATGTATCATCCTAATCTCATCTGCATTGTCGATCTATATTTATCACAATTGTTTTTGGCATTTCTTATTGTCAGATTCTTTCACAAACTAACAACATGTTTAACAGGTTACTATAGCGACCCGGGGAAGTTGAGGGTAGGAAACCGAAGACAGTTCATTCTCGAAGCATAACGAACTGTTTCCCCTGTACATCTCCACTCCCCTCTCCCATGTTTGCAGCCGCGTTCGTTAGCTCAGTCAACTGAGTCACCGCTTCAGAAACTGAAGTCAACGTCGGGCATAGGTTCGAGCCTCGTTCGAGCCTCGTTCGAGCCTCGTGAAAACAAAAAAGCATGACAGCAGCGAGATTCGAACCGGCGACATTCGGGTCAGAAGAGTACTTGGTGCGTAAAACACCTCCACTGAAACAACGTATATAATGCGATTTATTAACCAACGAGAGCAGTGTACTCGGGCCTATAAGGGTTTGTAAGGACATTTTATACCAGTCGGTTTCTAGATGGAACTAAAAGTGACCAATGAGAACACTAAGATTTGTGATGTCCTGACTCAGTTGCCGACCCGATATAAATATAAGCAATACGATATAATAAAGTAGCATATTTCCAAGTATAAGTATAGCTGTAGCGCCATGATTAGTATCGTCGCTTGTATTTATGCGGCCAATGAAATGGCATGATCTGCATCAAAGCCCTTATGAGGAAGAGGTGTATGTAATATAATTTATTGTTATTCACCCCTGAAAAGTTTTAGCTCAGTTCGAGGCTGAGTTGAAGCAATTATTGCTAGACTCAAATTATAACAGCCGATATAACGAGTTGAAACTATCGCAATAATGGAGAATTATCGAAATGTTGAAAAATGTACATACCTAAAATATATATGCCTATATTTTGGTCACCCATGAATCAAACTGTAACGTTACATCTATCTCTCTGTGATTTCATGAGCTACAACGGGTTTTCTGTTGTAAGTTTTTTTTGAATTTTGATGTTTCACCCCACTTTGGAAAATAGGAAAGTGATTGTTGATTTTCATTGAACTTTCAATCCATGTTGGGAAGGTCACCTGATCATATATATATATATATATATATATATATATATATATATATATATATATATATATATATATATATATATATATATATATATATATCGATTTCGATCTCCCCATCCAACGATGTCGGGTTTGGGGGGTGATTATATTATAATCACCTGATCATATTATAATTTATTTTCATTTTTCCCAGGTCAGGGCCTTTTTGAGCTTGACATGCCTGTACTACACAAATGTGTTCCATCACTTGATAATAAGCAAGTGAATATCTGTTGTACCCACAAATAAATATGAGCAACATGGGAAAACGATGTAGGTTCTAGAAGATTTTTTTGGGGGAGTTAATATAGAATAAATGTTCTTGCTATTTAGTATGATAACTCTTCACTAATTTCGAAAATATTTCGCCCCATCCGAACGATCCTACCTCGTCAACTACAGGCAATTTGGGAACTTCTTGGAGAGTTGTATGTTTTGATAAAAATGAAGTTATGTATTTATTTTCGCTACCTGTAACCTATTTATTTGTATGTTAAGCTGAGATTAGCAAAGCGTAATAATTATAGAAACATGTGCCTCGCATATGTTGTATGTGTCGGGTGGGGTGGGAGGGGGGAGGGGGGTGTTTGTGTGCTTTTATAATTCAACCTTGATCCTCTTTCGAGAAAATTCGTAATGGAATATCTGATTTTCTAAAAATGTATCCATTGGATGAGTATTAAAGAAGACCTCTATCCTCCGTTGAGCGTGGGATCGAGTCCTGCATAAGGCATGGGTTTTTGTAAACGTCCTTTCACCTATCATCACTTCATCGTTTCATTAACACCCGCTCATTCGTACCCCCGTACAACCTAGCTGTTGGTGGGTTCGTTAAGCAACATAAGAAACAAAATAGACCTCCATGCCACTCTTACAGCACTTTCTCGGTGTGTTTGTTTTATTGAGTTTTTGGGATGTTGGAAGGTATTTTTGATCAATTGCGATATTTTTGTGATCATGAGAATATATCCAAATTATCATTTCAAAGAATTGAGGCATAATCTATTCGGCACTTGAAGTAACAACAGAATTCGCTTCTAAATGCAAAATGGCCGACGAAAGTTCACAAAAGCTGTCAACAATGTAACATTTAATAAATGTTATTGTTGGCCGTTGGGATATGCACGAGCTTTATTTTGTGATATTTCATAAGTTCCACTGTTTAGCGCTAATTACAGCGTGTGTGCAACTTTTAGTGTCGAATAGGCTTCTGTCAAGTAACAAAATTACTGACAATCGTTACCATAGCAACACAATAAACTGGTGAACTATGACACTGAATGCGATTTGTTAATATCAATTGGGGGCATTATTGTTCTTTATTTATAAATGTTCAACGTAAATTGATATGCTTATTGGATCACCTTTGAGAAAACGTGTTCGAAATTTGAAATATCAAAGAAATTGCGAATACATTCAAATCTTAATTGAATTTGAACACAACAATGATACCATGTTGTTTACTTCCACCGCATCTTGGATGGCAATATACACTGCATCTTGGATGCGAATATTTGAGGTATATAGAAGGCATGACATCAAGTTTCTACAAAACAACACTAGTTCAAGCAGCGGTTGTGTGTTTTAAGGAAAGAGATCAGGAAATGAAACGTATTTCCGTGTTAAGATGAGACACCGTGTCGAGGCTGGCAAACCAACGCAACCCTCAATGCATCTTGATTCAAACCTTAATTGAATTTGAACACAACAATGATACACATTATCACGCATTTATTCCATAAGTCGGCCCAGTCATTTTGAATCAATATTTTCGAAAATTGAATTATAGATTTTGTTTTTACGGTACGTTTGCTCATCTGACAAAACATTTACTGCGTTGTCCTACATCTTATACCCTTCAATAGTTAACAGTCAATATAATGCCGATTTTTCGCTCGACATGATTTCTTCTTGATAAATTTGAATCTATCAAGCGTATGCCTTCTATTATAAAAATGAATGTTCTAAAATGTTCAGCTTGCACAGCCTTCTATTTGATGAAAATCTATTGTCATGAGAAAGTATTTTAGCTAATGGTTAATTAATAAGCTAGTGTTCGATTCTATATAGCTCGAACACTTTTTGAAAATAGAATGAAGCACAGAATCTCACAGGCTGTGTTTGAATGAAAACTCGACATTGTGACCAATTTTTAATATAATTATTTATGTTGATGAATCTGTGGCAATGTTGAATGATTTCTTGATTTGAATGACTTTTGTTGCTGAATGATGATTTCTTCCTTCGATAAACCGTTTGATAACTGAGAATCAAGTGCAGTGTGCTACATTTTGTATTACATATCAATAATTATGAAAGAATATTCCAAATATTTACCGAAATACCGACAATATTTCATAAGGTGTGAGTAAGCTTGTTAAACTAGTCATTATGGATGAATGTACGTCGATCTCGGAAGCTACTACGACGTACAACGGAAATAACTTTTCGTTGAATCGATATTCTACAGAAGTTGACATATACTTTATTAAATATTTAATGTGCTATAATGGATTTTCTTTCTATTATTGTACATTATTATTCGTTTTATCTCTGCGCAGATTTATTTTTCTCGCGCAGATTTTTGTCTTGCAATTGTTTTATAAAAGGAACACAGCGTGATTACACTTGGACTAAATAAGTGAGTAATGTGAACATTTCAGATTTATAAATGTGTTCGTATTCAATTGATTTCCAAGTTGTTTTCCTCTTAATGTAGGGCCTATACATATTTTGTGAGATTACCTCTCTCTTCTTCTTCATTCTTTCTAACTTGCTTTATTACTATAGAAGTGTTGAAAGGTGACCCAAGATTCCGATTTACATAATTTAATGTTTGAATTGTTTACTATATCCTTGAACTCATGAGTATAATATTTACAGCGTATTACCGGCACATGTATAGCGTATAGTGGTTAATACGCTCGCTTCGTGTGATCCGGGAGGCGAGGTGAATTTTGAACCTAGTTCGATCCCCACCGCTGTCCATCTTTACAGGGTTTTTCCGTGGTTTCCCTCTGTAGTCTAGGCTAATGCCGGTATGGTTCCTATAATACGCTTCCTTCCCACTATATTTCCCATTACCCAAGAAACCTGCAACTCATCATCCCATCATCTTATTAATCGTCCATCCGACGCCAATAGATCTTCGATATCATTACAATACCCAATATAAAACAAATATTGGGTAGCATACATAATACATAATGGCCATAAATTATAAGAATGAGTGAAGGAAACAGTAATTTTCTGATTCCAAGATGATTTTGAGAGATATTTCACAATAATTTTAAATAGTTAAAATAGTTCGATAATTTAAAATAGTTATTCCACAAATAGCTAATTATGGAGCTCCGTGTAATATCATGATATTTCAAATCAATCAATAATTATATTGAATATTAATAATCCCATAATATAAATTATAAAATGAGTCTAGTTATTTCTCATAATTTGTGGAAATGTTATAGAAATAGGGCCTATCGCGATTTTTTTACATTCAACATTTTTTTGTTAATTGAAATTATTTCACATTTGATAAAGATTACCTACGAAGTTAATTATCTGGTTTCTGATATGGCTATTAATGGATTAGATTATAATAACCACACGTCAACGAAACTAAACGCGAGTCGAGTTTCAGTATTATATAATACATATCTCAGTAAGGCATATCACTTTCAGTTGATATCCAATTCAGATCTTTTGGCTCATTACATGCACCACCATCATAGTTCTAATCGGCCTAGAACCAGGGCCGTATTAAGAGCCCGCATCTTGGCTGAGAATATTTTTCTTCGAAATGCGTATATTCCGGGTGACAGCATTCATGGTTAGTGTACACTTCCTACCATTGTTGTAAAGTGGAATGGGGATGACATTATGCTGTGAAAATTCCAACCCATTTGGTACATCGGTTTGCGAGGAAAGTGGTCAAACGTAGGAATAAAAAAAGTAGTTTTGAGATAATTACAGTTGAAGTTGCAGTTGTAACTTCAAAATCAGGCAATGCCAGCTCCATATGCTGGGTCATAGGAGTCTTCAGTTCCGCTTCTTCAAATTCAAACATTAACTGTTCGATTTCTATCTGTTCGATTTTTATTCGGTTTTCTTTCTTATTCTCTTGAAACCATAGGGAGAATAATTATTGTGAAAAAAAAATAGATTCAGCAAATCCGGGTTTAAGACTGGGTTTATCTTGTACAGGAATGCACATCCTGGGGGTGTATTCCTGTACAAGATGAAGTATGAACCCAGTCTTGACTAGAACTACACATTATCTGTTCTTGAACCTGTGTTAAACTTGTACTGAATAACCGGAAATAACCCGCGCAAGAGTCCATGGGAGTCGATTTAGCAGAACATCAGTTTTTTGGTGATAACTTCTGAACGGTACCAGATATCAAAATTTTAAAACCAAGAAAGCATAGATATTTTCAATACTTTTTAGAAAACGTGAATGATAACTATTTATCTCAAATCACCTAATTGTCAGGCGTATACTCTTAAAAAGTATGTATGTTTTAAGCGTATACGCCTGACAATCAGAGGAACTGAGATTGAGTTATCACTAAAACCATCTTGAAGGTATTGAAAATATCTGTATCTGTGTTTTTATAATTTTGATATCTCGTACCATTCCGAAGTTATCAACCAAAACCTAATATTCCGCTAAATCGACTCCCATGGACTCTTAACTGGATTAGAATAAGAATTGTGTGGTTTAACGGCACTACAGCGACTAGGTTATTTGCGCCGGAACTAGTAACTGGATTAGATTAACTATCTGACTAACTAACTATCTGGATTTAACTGGATTAAATCGTACAGAAATGCACCCCTGAAGAATGTTGTACGGTAACTCATCAAATAATTACTAGATATTAAGAAGAGCAGCGCTTAAAATGACGGAAAGATCTTTTAATTAATTATTCAAACTTTTTCAGAAGAGAATAATAAAGTAGGGTTAGATCCGCGCAGGACCGATTTACCGAACAGCGGAGGTTTAGAGCCCGCATCTTAGCACAGAGAAACACAGGGACGTCGTTATAGGATTTGTGTATTGGGGGGACGCAGGTTGGGAACTAGACGCGCGCTAAAATGGGGTCTGAAGCCCCACAGTAAATTTTTGGTACCACTTTTGAAGTGATTTTGTCGATTTACAAGCAATTCTGGAGGCAAATAATTGAATCAATATGGATATTTTCGAAGTTATTTTCAATAATTGAATCATGCAGATTTTTTTAGCCATTTTGCGATTTAAGCCTATACCCCTCCCCAGCAAATCCCCGCAGGGAACTTTTTGAAATGTGGTATTTTTTAACTGATTGTGGCGATCTACAAGCAGTTTTGAAGGGTAATAGTTGAACCATTATGGACATTTCCGAAGTTATTTCCAATCAATATGTTAGCATTCTGGACATTTTCGAAGTTATTTTCGTGATATCTCGCAGCAAAATATTTCATTGTGTGTTATTCGTAGGTCAACACGAGTTAACACACATAGACCTATATATATTTTTTTTTGTAGAAGGATGAATTATTGGTGGGGCGCAAATGACGATTGGTGGGGCGCGCGCCCCACCTTGGACCCCCTAACGACGTCCCTGGTCCCGATCTGATGTCAGGTTCTCTCGCGAGAGCCAAACCGTGATCGACCGAAGGTGCAAAAATCAATGGAATAACTTAGGTTAAGAGCGATAACGGGAGAACGGCGAGTCGGATCGAGTCCGGATTGGTACCAGAAGATAGGTATTGACGATACGAACATTTCGTTGTTACACCCATCTCGTTGTGAATCTCCGTTCTTGCACGGCGGCAGAAACAAAAATTTAACATTGTTATTTGTTTCCCATCAGCGACATTTGATACGCGATTGCCGGAGAACGAATCGTTGGATCGACACCGGGTCTACGGTGGCTGATGGAGGTTCACTAAATACACCTTCCCGTCCGGAGGTCCAAGTTTCGTTCGGATCGTATGGTCAGATTTTGTGCTAGATCAAAAAACCACATTGTCATTTGTCATTTTTCAACATTGTATTCCCCATAAGCGAACTCCATATCGTGATTGTCGGGGAACGAAATTTTATATCGACACTGGGTAAGCAGTGGTGGATAGATGGTCACAGACTACACGCGTGGTGCCAGTTGCGTCTGGATCAGGGACATCGTTAGGATTTGTGTATTGGGGGTGCGCAGGTGGATCTACGTAACTTATTTAGACCGCGCTTTACGTAAAATAAAAGTGTTGATCAGGCTGATTAAAGTACATAAAATATTATTTCCATCCAACGGATACTTCTTCTCTGAACGGTGTGAAGCAGTTTCGATCACTACACTATATATTTGCATCCAGAAAGTCACTACGATCGTTTGTATGCACGTTGACACTGAAAATGTGACACTGTGGTTAGGTCCCCCTTAATCTCATAATCATCCACTAATTTAATATTCGTTTACCGGACCTTGTTAATCTTCAAATAATAAATAAATAAGTTCAGGGGTGATTAACAATTCAATCATTCGTGTGTGTACGCAATGGTGGGGCTGGCCGGGGAAGGGGGCGAAGGGGGATCTTCTGTCTTATTGTTGATCTTTTCATTCATCTTATTGATATGGAAACGAACGTTCTACGCATTAAAACTTTTGTATTTTTCCACGTAGTACGTGAAAAGTAAACTTCTCTACGCTCAAAGCACCATATAATTCCTCCCTCCAGTTACCTATTCAACTAGTCCACAAAATACATATTCTCTCTCTCTCTCTCGCTCTCTCTCTCTCTCTTTCTCTCTCTCTCTCTCTCTCTCTCTCTCCCTCTCTCGCTCGCTCTCTCTCACACTCTTTTTTTCTCTCTCTCTCTCTCTCTCTCTCTCTCTTTCTCTCTTTCTCTCTCCACTATATAATAAACACTAAACACGGTCCCTTGTATGTCACAATCCTGCTCCTATCCCATTATTCTATTTACCATACGATGACATTTGTACAGATTACCCCCCTCCCGACCCACCCCCTGCCACCCCCGCACCGCTCCCGCCCCCCCTTATCAAAGCGACAATCATCCTGCGGGCTTGTGACTGGCATACGAAATTACCCGAATGGCACGCATAGGTCTCGTTTCCGTACTGACCTATCGCAACAGAAATCTGACGGGCTGACAAAGCCTCGCAAACAATGCGCTAGATCGATACAATGTAGGCTAATTAGTGATGACTGATTCAGACAAATATATGTTACGTAAGGCAGATTTAAATGAGAGAGGAATTTGAATAATATCGTGGAATGTTTAAAGGATATCACGACTCTGAAATTAGATTTTATTGAATGATGACGATATTTATTTCCCAAATTTTTAGTGTAAAATAGAAATCATCATTTCGATTTCAGGATTGTGTTTTTTTTTGTCCTACGGAGATTTTGAGGCATTACCGATTCTGTATGTACATAAGAACATGAACAGAATCAAGTTATATGTACGTCATGACTCGGAAAAAGGGCCGGTCTTGGAGGGCAAATAGATTAATTATTTCTGAAATTGAGATGATGATTTCTATTTTTGTCTGAAATTGAGGAAATAATCGTCATTATTTCAATGTTGTTATGTCCTTTAATAATTATCATCATTCAGTTTGGCCGGGTATTGTTGCATGTACGAGTTCATCCCTCGTTCCCAGTTAGGATATAAATAGGCAACCACGCAGTGCAACAGTCACTGCAACTCGATCCACACAGTCAACAATCAATCAACGCGATCACGGCATCATTGATATTTCATTGAGAAACGATCAACTGCGATAGGTTACACTGATTTGCTTTTCTCTAGATGTGCACGTGTTTTTGTGTGGAGTGACTTACACATAGCACGATGTGGTGATACCAACAGACGTTATATAATACCTACTAGCTTCTTTCAAGTGAAGTATTTCCGGGCTCAGAATCTGAGTCCATGGTCCCATTTGCATGTAGCGCAACTACCGCTTTTATATCGTACCGTATATAAAACAGCAATGCTCAACAATGCTATACATGGCTCAGTAGATAATCATGTTAGAGGTGGCATTTGTTTTTCACGGAAATTATAGATTTTGTAAGTCCGAACAATGTCACGGGTACTTATCCCCTTATAAGGGTACAAGGGTACACTACCCTTATCTACATCGAGTTCACAAGGAACCTGCTAAATCGCGACAGGCAAATGGGACCGTTGGGTCTGATTTGTCTACAAGAAACCACAAATGCCTGCCATGTTATTAGTATGGGAGTCGCTACACCTTCTTTTTATTAGGATCAAGTCTGTTAGTATCACTACATCGTGAACATAATGCGATTAGATTCTCTCCTCTCCCCAAATGGTAGGCCCCAGTACACGGTTACACGGTATTTTCCGTCCCGGCTAGTCACGTGAATCAGTCGGAAACTTGGCAAAACGTTTTTTATTGGTTCATGCGGGAATTATACTGGGACGCGCATATTGTTTAAAAAATAAATAAATACCGTAACTCTATGAAAACTTACTTTTTCTCTTAGATTTAACTTCTCAGTCGCCCTCCGTAGCCCATCAACTGAGACACCGCTTTAGTAATTGAAGTCACCGTTGAACGGCATAAGATAGCAAAATTCTAATTTGGTAGAAACACAGAAAATTTCGATACCTACAATCCTGTAAAATGAAATTATCAACTTTGGATTTCAACATATTATATTCACATCAGGTAGGGGGCCTATATGCAGCTCAAAAATGTTTTAATTAGCATTTTAGCTGTAAACCTGTGATAGTTATACGATAAGAGTTACACAGTTTCTACTTATCGTCGTGACTGTGCATCTAGATACATATGTTTCCCCCGTAACACGATTTTGATATCTCTTATCGTTCAGAAATTATCACCAAAAAAACAAATTTCGTTGGACTACGTAATGAATGGTGCATAATAGTACATGACTAAATGGTAGGCCTAGTATAGGCCATCGCGCTCGCTTCGTGTGATCCGGGAGACGAGGGGTTTTCGGACCCGGTTCGATCCCCACCGCCGTCCATCTTTACAGTTTTTTTTAGTGGTTTCCCTCTGTAGTCTAGGCTAATGCCGGGATGGTTCCTACAATAAGTCGGCCATGACCGCTTCCTTCCCACTATCCTTCCCATTACCCAAGAAACCTTCATCTTACCATCCCATCATCTCATTAATCATCCATCCGACGCCATTAGTTCTACGCTATCATAACAGTGCGTCGTTGAACCTAATATATATATATAAATACTAGGTCATAGTAGTAGGCCTACTATGAATAGTTTAACCATCTGCACAGGGTACGGTGAGACGGCCCAGGCTATACCTAATGCACCACAAAAAAGGGTACACCAAATATTCCATCCTAAATTATCTCTTAACAATTATCACAGAATAACATTTGTTACACCTGTACCGTACGTTATTCTTACAAACCTACAATCACTTTAAATTCCTTAAAATTTTCAAAAATTCCACACAAAGCGAAATGACAGCTTATACACAGGGTTGTATCAAGACATTTTTGACGCCTCCTCCCCCCCCCCCCCTTCAAGTATAGTAATGAATTCAGAATGGTACACCATCTCAGAAATATGACAAGCAGTAGGTTTTCATTTAGAAGCACATTTACAATTATTGTGTTTGGCAATTACTATCAACTGATTGCAGAAGGATAATTTTATAAACTTTGATCGTTACTAATATATTCTTATAATAATATGGACATTTGTTCAAATATCGTTTTTGTTAGAATATTGCTTCGCTAATTTTATTCAAGGTATTATTGAAAATGTGTATTTTTTTCACAAATTTGTAATAATGTTTATCATTTATGTGTTCACATTCAGTGAGAATTTGATTATTTCTGGAGAGATTTTACATGTTGAATTTGAAGTTGGTATCTCAAAACGTGAATGTAGACGAAAATATACAATTTTTATAATTACGAATCATTTAATTCATGAAGGGCTGACGCCCCTTAAATATTTGCCGCTCCTTGAGAAGTTGCCGTCCTGGGCCCGGGTCTTTTGGTCCCAGGTCTTCATAGGGCCCTGATATACCCGTTATCAGTTCGTGATTATTTCCGTTCTCGACTTTTAATTCCGTTAGGGGTGTAGTCATGAATATTATACAGTTCAATTATCTTAATCTTTAGTATCTCGGTAGTTGAATGTGAATGTATATAATTAGGAGTTCAACCCACATTTTTATTTATGTTTCCAATATTAAAGTAATCATATAGGGATATCAATGGGTTAATACAGTCATAGCCACGTGTACTTTGCATTGTAATTAGCTTTGCCAGAAATTATTAGATGTGCGATAGCAAAGACCTCCATCCCACTCTTATGGAGCTTTGTCTGTGTGTTTTTTCCTGTTTGTTTGTAAGTTCTGCTAGGTCGCAGGATTAGACTGATCGACACGAAACTTTTTTCGTGCACGCAGACTTATCCAACTTAGGAATGTGTAGTTTTTTAGTTAAATCGGTTGGGTCATTTTTTAGAAATACCATCTCAATGTTTCGAAAAACTCCATAACATTAGTCTGGGCAAGAATTTTAGAAATAAAATCCCTCTAAAAGAATTCAAATCTTTCCTGAAACAGAAAAATGATAGGCATTATTACGAATTTGTATGCAATTCGGACCAGCCAATCTGAAAAAATAATTTTATAAATGTTTTTTATTCATCAAATAGATAGAAATAGTAGCAGAAAAATATGTCAGAGATAGATTCACGACTTCCTAGATTCGTTAGTAACCGAATGAAGTATATTTTATATGATCAAGGTGTGTAGAGTTTTAGAGTAAGCTTTATATAAATATGTCGCTCATTTTACAACGCATGTGATGCGTTTTCCCAGTGAAAACAAAAACATTCGAAATATTATCATTTCCCAAACATGTAACATATATCTATGTGTTTACATTCAGAGAAAATTTTAAGTTATAAGGAGAGATTTTTTTATCAAATTTCCTGGCCCAGCATAATGTTATGAGTATTTTTGAAACTTTTAGATGGCATTTCTCAAAATTCCAACTAGTCCACGGTTTAACTCAAAAACTACACACTTATAAGTTATAAGTCTGCGTGTCCAGAAAAAGTTTCATGTCGATCAGTCAAATCCTGCGACCTGTGCAGTGCTTACAGACAAACAGAAAAAACACACAGAGACAAAGCTCCATAAGAGTGGGATGTCTTCGCTATCGCCCATCAAATTAACTTTGCCAGAAATTGTATTTTCGATTGTTTGAAATGGGCTTTACGTATAGAAAGTTCCTACGCACGCCTATGCCATCAATTGGTCTGTAAACCTACTAGAGCGATGCATATCATATAGCAGATGGTTATTAGATGCAACTTGCATTCAACTTTAGATGCACTTCTACAACATTCTGCACTAATTGCTAATTCATCCAGTATTCTCATTCAAATATAATTAATGAAGTCAATTGCATTGTGCTTGTCTGCCATTTTAGGCAGGTGTTTCGATAGGATCTTCATTTTGGTAGAAATATAAAATAGAATTAATATTACATTTGAGTGTTAAAAATGGAATAATTAACGTAGGCAGAAAACTGGTTAGAATTAGTTGCCTGTTTGGCTAAGGGCCCATATTACCAATAATAAAAATGTGTTAATAAGGCTAATTAATCAATTGCAGTACAAAAATAACATTGGTAACCAAGGGTAATAACAAGCTAATCCACTAATTATCTCTTAATCAACAAATTTATTATTCGTAGAACGGGCCATAGCCCATAATTAGGTTAGGTAAGACACTGTTTTGGTAATTTTCAAAAATAGAATCTATAAAAAGTAAAAAACAAATGCTGGAAAGCGAACTGAAATGGTTTAAAATGAACATCTCTAGTATATCTCTTATATCCATATAATCTCTTCAAATGAAACTCTTCTACAGAATAAGTAGATGAAAAATCAAGACAATAATAAGATTTTTTTTCTCCTCAAATTAATTCAATTATTCTTTGGGGTGTGGTTAGATCGCCCTTGTGGTGCCCCGTCCGAACGATCCTACTTTCTCATCAATGGACTTGATTGGGGAACAATGATTTTGTATCAAGTTTCGATGCTGTAACAAAAATTATAAATAGCTTTTGAAAGGATATATCAATAATCGAATATTAAGAATATATATAGATATGGATATTAGGCTTAAAATGACCTGTAGCTAGTTGTAGTCGCTGTTGCTATATATATATATATATATATATATATATATATATATATATATATATATATATATATATATATATATATATATATATATATATAAATATATATATATATATATATATATATATATATATATATATCTTTAATGACGAAAAATCTGTCTTATAGGGCCTACACACAAGATTTCTTGGAAAAACAGAATAACATTCAATTAATCAAAATGTAAAAAATAATCGTAGTAAAATATTTGAAAGAGTAATAAAATAACAATAGAATGAGAAACAAAATATGAGTTAATTGAATCTAGGAATAGTTTAATAAAAATGGAAAAATAATAATGATAGGCCTATACTGTATGACTAATTTATTGATAATTCATAAATGATGGCTTATTGCCATACTCTAGCATCTAATGTTATTTACAAGCTATATTGTGAACGATTGTGAAATATGTAATTTGTGTACCGATTTCCTCGAAAGAGGGTTTAACGGTATAAAAACTACTATACTATACGACTACTGCTACCTCTAAACCGTCACTATCAATTAAGCTAGATAGATATATTCGTTAACATTCAGTCACGATTTATACCATTAAAACCCTGAATAAAACCCATGTGAATCCCATGTGACTGACTGTTCTTCATGTTCTCAAACTTGACAAAATAAAACCAATAACAAAAACAATCATATTTTATCGATTCTAATAAAACCCGATAAATTTATAATAATCCGAACTTACAGTCGATAAAACAGTAATTGATAAATGGCGTTTAACGACGTAGTTTATGGCAGCTCTGTTCAGGTCTGTTGGTTAATGGAATCGATGGGAAATAGATAATGGGATATCGAGCTGAAAGAACGTAATTGAAAAGAAGGTTGAATTGGACCATAGAGAATGTTGAATTGGACGAGCTAAGAGGAAACTGAATTTGACACTTCTCGAAAAAAAAACATGTATTTTTTTGTTTTCCACAGGTCGAAGTAAAATTTTCTTTGATTTTTTTCAAGGATTTAACGACAAACTGCAATTTTAACCAAGATCTATTAGTTTCGGATTAATGATTAATGATATGATGGGATGATGAGATGAAGGTTTCTTGTGTAATGGGAAGGATAGTGGGAAGGAAGCGGTCGTGGCCTATATTGTAGGAACCATCCTGGCATTAGCCTGGATGGACTACAGAAGAAAACCACGATAAAAACTCTGTAAAAAGATGTATGGTGGCGGGGATTGAACCGGGTCCGATATTCTCCTTGTCTCCCAGATCGCATGAAGCAAGCGTTAGCAACTGAGCTTCATGTGCCGGTTCTTTGATGAATGTTGACCCAAGGTTATAGTTAGGTTATTGCAACTATAGGTTATAGTTGACCCAAGGTTATTGTGGCTCGTTCCGAGTAGGATCGTTCTGACGGGGCGTCACAAGTACGATGTTATATGAATATATATATGTATGTAACTTATTAGACGAGCTTTAGCGAGGATTCAATTTGACATACTGAAAAAAAATGGTGTTCGTTTTTATGTTTTTTTTTTTTTTTTTCCACAGGTCAAACGGCTACAGCTATCAACTTCAAACTTTTTTCAATATGGTTCCTCTTCTGACTCAGATCTGTATAGTTTTGTGGCATTATCGGGGCGTACCTTTATTTTTATGAATTTTAGAAATTTCAAAAAACCCTTAGAATAACACAGCGATAAAAAAAGAAAATGTTTTCATTTTCCGAAAAAATGAAATTTTGCGTGAAGTTGAATTACATTTTGATACACATTCTAAAAATGTTCGGCTTGATCGGGTCAGCCATTTTTAAGAAAAAACATAAAATGTGCTAAATTGGTACCAATCGAAGCAGTTTTTACCCATTTTTACCCATACTATTACTATCCGCTCGTCTAACAACGCATATATGGCGTTTTCCTAGTAAAATGAAAATTACAATACAGTTCTCAATACTCATACAAAATACAAATGAATGGTGACTAATACAAACATGACAAATCCATACAATACGTGGGAAATATAGAAACTAAGAAATAACACAAATAACTGAAACCAACTCGTCCTTGATATAAATCCATCCGTCTATTTTTATATCAAATTTCTCGTTTTATATTTCCTCAAACTCCCTTCTGTCCCTTCTAACGATCGGTCTCGGGTTCGTATCTCGGCCGCACTGTCATATTATAACCTCCATTACTAAACACCACCTACTCGACATAATGGCGAATTAATTCAATCTTCTTTTCCGTTTCAATGTAGTTAAATACATCTGATAAATATACATTTATTCAACATATGTATATATTATATATAAATACACTACATTTTTCCTATATTTATATATGTCAAACCAAAAAAAGACAATCAATCGAACATAAATCAATATTCATAATGCAATTTCTTAGACTCGCTCCTATGACCTAATTGCATTATTGGATGCACTCTTAAATGCAACTCTTCAATCACCCTTCGAAACAATAATCCTTCTAGAGACATGCATTATTCGTGACGTAATAACACAGCCAAGTTCGTCTATGTATATGACGTCACAATCTTTTTGGTTCGTTATATTAACACTCGGCTTGCATTTTAACGTTATCCTTCCATTGTGCACACACACACTGCACTCACTGTTTCTACGTCTCGTTGACGCTTCGAAACCGACACTCGTCGCGTTACGGTCAGTGCAAGAACGTCCGATCGAAACCTTCACAACGACTTGACAGCGGGTTTACTACCAAGTTGACCTATCGAAACCGACACTCGTCGCATTACGATTAGTACAGGAACGTCCGATCGGGACCTTCACAACGACTTGACAGCGGGTTTATGACAGAGTTGACACATCGAAACCGACACTCGTCGCGGTACGATCAGTTCAGGAACGTCCGATCGGGACCTTCACAACGTCTTGACAGCGGGTTTATTAGCTAGTTATTGGGTCATAGATTTCGAGGCCGATATTTTTAGTAATGTTAGTAGTGCGATGCATTTTAATCATACTGAAGGTGATGTTGCGAAACTCAGTTTCAGCCAATCACGTTTACCTGGTTTTCTACGTTTTTATGCTGTTTTTTTTTCTTGTGTAGGATAATAAAGTGCATTAATAAAATGTTCGGGAAAAACGTAGATTCGAAGTTGGTGTTGAAGTTTTTGTTTGCGATTTTCAAGGAATTGTCTGATAAAGATACTTGTTGAGATGTTCTTTACAGAGGGCATGAAGGGAAAGAGAGTGTGATATGATTATATATATATATATATATATATATATATATATATATATATATATATATATATATATATATATATATATATATATATATATATATATATATATATACACATATATATTATATATATATATATATATAATATATATATATATATATATATATATATAATATATATATATATATATATATATATATATATATATATATATGTGTGTGTGTGTGTGTTAAACTCTTTTCTCGGGACAACCACGTTTGCTCTTTAGGATACAATTGTTGGATCTGAAAAGATCCGTTGCTCCGACGTTTCGACAAGAGAGCACTTCAGGGATCCATGTTGATCAGCAGGCTGCGTTGGATCTTTTCAGATCCAACAATTGTATCCTAAAGAGCAAACGTGGTTGTCCCGAGAAAAGAGTTTAACATCTACATTCGACCGCGAGCACATCCGAAACAACATATATATATATATATATATATATATATATATATATATATATATATATATATATATATATATATATATTTATATATATATATATATATATATATATACATATATATATATATACATATATATATATATATATATATATATATATATATATATATATATATATATATATATATATATATAAATACACATATAGGCCTATATAGGCTAAATACACCAATTATGCTTTGTGTGGAACAATCTCGAATAAATGACATAACGTTTCCACATGTGTGCACTGATATCGCTTTCTTTATAGCCTACTTGACGTGATAATAATGATCTTGAATCACAGTCTAGAAACAACCATTTTATATCATTGGTTGTTTTTATGTTTTGGTTCATTGGCCATCGACATATCGAGCAAACTAAAGTGAAAATTCGAATTTTAATTGTCGTAAGATAGATAGTGACTATACAATAATAGTTTTATAGGACAAATTTGACACATAATAACTGATTAGAATTGCCAAAAAAATAGCAGTATAAACGAGATTAAATATAAAATGTCAGCTGGACGTAATTATGTAATAATAAATGTGATGTATGTGAGAATGAAATACGAACAGGCATACAGTGGGGCCAGGGCGGTGCCCTGGTAGGCTACTTTTATGGGGGGCAATTTCAAAATTTATTTTTCTAATTTTAAAGCGGAAGCAGGGCGACGTAGGGCGCTGTGATTATTTTATATCCAATCATGGGACAAAGTACATATTAAAATAAAAATCTATCAATAATAGTAATAATTGACTTTGGCAGTCCCAGTCTGCCAGCCACGTGCTAGAATTACAAGTACCAAAACTTGTCCTGAATATAGGCCCAATTGTTTAAAAAAACTATTTTCACATTTTTTCCTTGATGGGCGTTGTGGGGGGGGCCAACCCACCAACAATTAGGAATCGCATTGTCTGCTATGTGAATTACATATCGATCTTTATGCGAAATTTTGGGGTAAACCTCGTTATCTTTACGACAGCACCACTGCTGGGCCAGACGTCGTGACGCCACCGCCCTGGCACTTTATTGTTTACGACTACACCACTGAATACGGATTTGGTTCTATATTTTAGTTTCTTGTTATATTGTAGATATTAAATGAATAATTGCTCCTCACTCGTCAGGTATAGGCCCTGCGTGCTGTGAAGATCACGGTGCCGAATTTAGTCAGATTCAGACAAGATATTGAGAACTATTCTGGGACGCTCAAGAGCATAGGCCTATACCGGAATAAAGTCGACTCGGTCTCGGTCGTGTGACATGGGCTTAGGCTTCGGGGTACTTTTCAATGACTGTACACACAACCGAGTGGACTTTATTTATTCCGGTATACGCTCTTCAGGTGCCCCAACTATTTTTGCAATCATATTTGTATGGATGATTATATATGATTTAATATAATTTGTGAAAATGTAGGAATACCCCACACCCTTGCTCCAAAAAAAAGTCCCACTTCCCAATTTTATTAGTTGAGTATTTCACTAATTTCTTATCAATAGTAGTAACAAAAGTATGCGTGGACGGCACCTTTCTGTGTATTACTTTTTGTATTATAGTGGAGCGTAGATTCAATTTCATAACCTAAACAAAAGACGATGTTCGAAAAAAGTGTGATTATTATTATAGTTATTATTATTCTAATATTTTTTTTGTTGAGAATCGGAACAATCAGATTGAAGATAGTTTCCCTACAATTATTTCACAAGTTCGCTTTTATCCCTAATTATACGTCATTAATAAGGATGGAAATAATTAATTAATAGATAATGAATCGTAATTAGGGAAAGGATAGATACGAAAGAGATGGTAATTGAGAGCTGGAATTGAGTAACAAAACAGGAGGATATCTTATTAGTCTTAAACGAAATTTGAATTTTTTACTATAAGTTTTGGAAGGCGCTTATAAATGTATTCTTCAAGTTTTAAGTACCTATACACAAAGGCGCCATATTACAGAAGTAGGTAAAAAATATTCAATTTAACTTCACAATTAGCTTTTCTGTTATTATAAACATCGAAGTCTTGATATACAATCATAGTTTCCCAATTAAGGTTAAGGAGGAATTATAGTAAGATGTTTTGAAGCGCGGTACCTACCTCTTAGTTGTTGTAGGACTTCGAGGCAGTATTGTCAACAATATAAATAATTATACTACAGACCATTTTAAATTAAGAACTATCAACTTTGACACCGGATCCACGCTGTCTATGACCCTACTTTTCCCATATATTTAAATAAATGTATAAACTATAAATTTTGCATTATCAATTTGCTTTGTTCGTCACGTGAATCGTTGAATCCTTCATGATATTCCAGACTGATACAAGTGGTCGACTGGCTAGCACACTGAACAGTCATTCAGGAGACCTGGATTCGATTTCCGTCATGGTCGACCATTCTGACAGGGGTTTTCGTGCTTTTCGTCTATCGTTCAAGTCAATACTGGGACTCGTTCCCACTATCCAAAAAACACCTAATAAAATAACCTTTCATCTCATCATCTCGTATATCATTCACCGACGCCAATAGATCGTATATAGTCATCAGTACGGGGCGTCGTTAAATTTATTATAAATAGAGCTATATATATATATATATATATATATATATATATATATATATATATATATATATATATATATATATATATATATATATATATATATATATCTTCAAAAATATATTTTTATTCCGGAAATGGAAGAAGCTTTCAAGATTTGTACGGCTGTCTTGAGAAAGTGCGTCTAGTAGGACTTATGTGACGGACGAGCTCTGTCAACGTCTAATGTAGGCCTATGCACACATTTTAATTAATAGGTTTCCTATTTGTATAAGAGACAGTTTTACGAATCTTGGTCAAGTACTAATCCGCTAACTATTAGTTAAAGGTATGAAAATAGCATTTGTAACCAAGGCTGATAACAAGTTATTCCGCCAACTATTGATTAATCCACTATCAATTCGTAAACTGGCCAAAAGAAGGCCTACTGGCCTAGCCCTTCTAGATTGATTTATGATGATTCACTAATTATTTTTTTCTTTGTTGTTTGTTGTTTTTTGTTGTTTGATATCTGTTTAGAAATCAAACGAAATAAATGATGAATATAGATGTTGTTGACGAATATACGAGAAAGATTTGACAATGACAAGATGACATTCTAAATTTGTTAATTTCATCATTAATGACTATAGGCATATAGCTTGATATATATATTTTTTTTTTTTTTTTTTTTTTTTTTTTTTGTGTGACACCGACAGCATGGTCATTTCATCACCCTGTTTCCGTTTTTATCTTTCTTTTGTTCTATTCTCTTTAATATTTGAGTAATATAATTGTCTACAAAATCAGTTTTTCATATTTTATCCAATAGATCGGTTGAGTTTAGAAATTTGAATATCTTATCAATACGTTTTGAGTCATCTGACAGTACTTTATCCAGAGTAGTATCCATGGACAACTGTTGTCTTATGGTCGAGTATTTTTGACAAACAATAAGAATATGTTTAACAGTAAGAATATCATTGCAAATATCACATCGCGGTTTGATTTGTTCTATTGTAAATAGATAAGCTTGAGTCAGGAGAGTGTGACCTATTCGCAAACGGGCCAACACCACTTCTTCTCTTCTCGAACTTCGGATAGAGGAATCCCAAAAGTCGATTGTAGGTTTAATTTCACGAAGCTTGTTGTTTATCTCTTTGTCCCATTCTGATTGCCATTTATGTTTGAATAAGAGTTTGAAATGAGATTTCAAGTCAAAGAAAGGTACGAGAGGTTCGTCGACAAAATTTCTCAGAGTAGCATCTTTAGCTGCTTTATCAGCGATCTCATTTCCCTGGATGCCCACATGACCAGGAATCCAACAAAACACTATGTTGACGTCCCGTAATGCCAGGTTGGTCAGCAGGTTTTGCACCTTCTGTATCAAGTAGTTATCAGGGTATATGTTTGTCATAGCTTGAAGTGTACTAAGCGAATCTGAACATATAAAGAATGCTTTCTCTTGACGACTGGAGATATGTTCCAAAGATTTAATTATAGCTACAATTTCGGACGTGAAAACACTACACATTGAATTCAGTCTAAAACAGCATTGAATATCAGTTGACCAAAACGCACTCCCTACGGAGTCGTTCAGTTTTGATCCATCCGTGAAGTAATGAACAAAGTTTTTGAAATGTGAACATATTTCGTAAAATTTCTGACGATAAATGAGTGAGCTGGTATCCTCTTTTTTAAAACTTGTGAGTTGGGTATTAATTTGAGGCCTTTGCACCAGCCAGGGAGCAGTAATGCTGGATCTGGTTGGGTAGACAGCGGGTAGAATTAATTCAAAGTCAACTAAAAGACGAGACAAACGAATACCTGTAGGTAAGGTAGCAGAAGGTTTAGCATCATAAACGGGTTGGAATTGATGATCGAATATGTGTTTGTATGAAGGGTGATTACGCATGGACTTTAATTTAGAGGTATAGCCTGCGAGAAGGTATTGGCGACGATGTGCAAGTGATGGTTCACCCGATTCACAATACAGGCTTTCCACACGACTGGTACGGAGAGCTCCAATGGCCAGTCGAATGCCAGTATTATGAATGGTGTTGAGCGGTTTGAGGTAGCTAACACGAGCAGAGTCGTACACCATACAGCCGTAGTCTAGTTTAGATCTAACTAGTGCTCTGTACAGCATCATCATAGTTGTACGATCCGCTCCCCATGTAGTCCCACTCAAGTATCGTAATAAATTTAGAGATTTGTAACATTTATTTTTGACAATAGCAATGTGATTTTCCAGTTCAATTTTGAATCGAAGTTGAGACCCAGAAATTTGACATTGTCGGAATATGATAAGAGTTCTCCTTTCATGAAGAGGTCTGGATTTGGGTGCAATCCTCTCAAACGAGAGAAGTGTATGCACTTGGTCTTCGATGTGGAAAACTTGAAACCCGTCTCTTCAGACCATTTATCAAGGTTGTTAATGGTTAACTGAATTTGTCGTGCTGCTGTTGTTAATCTGGCTGATTTGCAGGAAATTGCTAAATCGTCAACAAATAAAGATGAAGTTACGGTGGCAGGGATACAATTTGCAATGCCATTGATAGCAATAGCAAATAGAGTTACACTCAGAACTGAACCCTGTGGCACACCATTCTCTTGAAAAAATGTTCTGGATAGAACGTTTCCCACGCGAACACAAAAGCGACGGTTAAATAGAAAATTGCTGATAAAAATAGGGAGGTGACCTTTGAGGCCCCAATTATGTATTATATTCAGAATGTTATATTTCCACGACGTATCATATGCTTTCTCCAGATCGAAGAAAACAGATATAGTGTGTTGTCTGTTTAGAAAAGCATCTTGGATGAAACTTTCCATGCGAATAAGATGATCGAGCGTGTTTCTGTTTTTTCTAAAGCCAGATTGTACTGTGCAAAGGAGGTTCTGGTCTTCCAACATCCACATTAATCGGTAGTTGATCATCCTCTCCATCACCTTGCACAGGCAGCTTGTCAATGAGATGGGTCTGTAAGAAGACGTACTCTTCTTATCCTTGTCTGGCTTGAGAATAGGAATCAAAATTCTTATACTCGCAGGCATACTTTTATGTTAAAATGTAGGCCTACACATGAGTGTAATGATTACAATTTATATGAAATAAAAATATCTTATTATCATTATTATATTGTTATGATTGTCTTTTATTGGGCATATATATTATCAGCATTCGTGTTTCATAAAAATACCTACGTACGACATCACTCTACCTGTAATTATTTTGTACCATCAGTAGGCCAATATTATTTTCATAATTTTGAGACAAACCACAGATAATATATTGTTTACATGCTTTGAGGATCCTTAACACAAATGAACACTTCCAAGTTGACAAATAAACATCTTCAAACATTAAATTTATCATTATTATTATTATTATTAATAATAATTTGAACTAGCTCTTGTTGGGTGAATCGTCGGATCATACAGGGAGGGCTTGCATGTAGTTTGCCGCCAGCCAACAATAGGTGTGTTTTAGCAGCCGAGCCAGCGAGCCGGCCGATCGATGGCCACGGCACACGTGTGCACTATAATGCACTTTATCGATTACTACACCGATACTTTTAATAGCGACATACGAGACAACAGACTTTTAGTGGCGCGGCCCACTAGCGCAGATTGATTATTGTTTGCCTAACGACCCCACCAACAGCTAGGTTATACGGGGGTACGAATGAGCAGGTAATTATGGAATTATGAAGTGATGATGAGTGAGAGGATGTTTACAAAAAGCCATGCCTTATGCGGGACTAGAACCCACGCCCAACGGTGACTTCATGCAGTTTCTGAAGCATGCCTTAGCTGACTGAGCTACCGAGGGGGGCAATTTATTCGCGTTCATTTATTCATTTACCAAGAGCTATAGATCTTCATGCATGGTGCTCAAAAAAATAGAGAAATTCACCTTCACCAATTTTTTTATGTTCAAAAACCAGTATAATCGAATGAAAAGTTCACATCTCCAAGTTAATTTTATGCTCTTTATGACATTCTATTACAGTGAATTCAAGCAGTTCTAAGATAATACGTCAATGAATAAAATAATGTGATGCAATTCATTGACGTATTATCTCAAAACTGATTGAATTCACAAAAGTAAAATGTCATATTAATTGAAGAACATAAAATTATCTTGGAGATCTGAACTTTTCATTCAGTTACACTGATTTTTGGAAATGGAAAAAAATAGTAGAGATAGATTCTTGATTTGTGTAAGCAACGTCCACGCACCTCCTTAATCACAAATCTATTTTTAGACACATTTTGAAGAAGAAATGTCCGAAAACGGTTCTCTTGATTACAATGTGTCGTTAAAATGTACAATATAAATTTAAAAAATCCATATGGCTCTGGTAAAGTAGCTAATCGTGGTTACCGTTATTGGCCTTGGTAGAGTATTTTTAAATTTATTTAGCCTATATTGGGTTTACATTTATTTTTATATATATATATATATTGCGTTTCACGACGCACTGTAATGATAACTAAGATCTATTGGCGTCGGATGAATGATTAATGAGATGATGGGATGATGCGATGAAAGTTTCCCGTAGGTAATGGACAAGTATGGGAAAGAAGCAGTTGATCGTGGCCGATATATGGGATCCGACCCGGCATTAGCCTATAGACTACAGAGGGAAACCACGACGTACATCTTTAAAGATGAACGGTGGCGAGGATCAAACCAGGTCCGATATGCCCCTCATCTCCTAGATCACATGAAGCGAGCGTTTGCAACTGAGCTATATGTGCCGGTGCCAGTGAATGATGAATGAGGGATGACGAAATGGAAGTTTTTTTTAATACGTGTTTTTGGTAATTGGGAAGGAAACGGTCGTGGCCTATTTTTAGGGAGCCGTCCCAGTTTATCTTATGTGGAGACCAAGAACAATCCCCGTCAGGATGGTCGACCATGACGGGAATCGAACTCCGGTCTCCTGAATGACGTTTCAGCGTGCTAGCCACTGGTTCACCCGTCTCCGATTGGTTACTTATAATGATCCCATCATGTGTTATTTGGGGGTACGAAAGAGCTGGTGATAGAAGATTGATGATTACTAAATCTCGTGTCTCATGCAGGACTCGAACCCACGCCTGATTTTACTTATATTCCGTACACATTTACATATTCATAGCTATAAATGGTCAACTCATAATACCTTATAAATAAAATGAAAAGTTATAAATATTATAAACTAATTAAATGTGATATAATTGGCCTAAGCCGAATATAAAGTTAGAAAACGACGTATGAAAGAAAAGTAATATTTAGATCAATATATTTGACGATAATTATATTGAAAGAAAATGTGTGTAGGAGTATGACTATGATAATTCACAGCAAAGTTATAATTGTAATATATTGTTGAACTTGTTTGGGGAGGAAGGGGGGAGAGGACATTTATAGGACGAGAGGGCTACCCCCCTTCCCCACACCAAGTTTTAATTATTAATGAAAGCTTTGAGTAGGTAGATTTTATGAGCGAATATTGATTATTGTTGAAGAACTTTGTACTTCCCGAGTTTCCCCTTGCTAACTGAAAAACATGGTCGTTTTTTTGGTGTCGTCTCGATTTGCATGTCTATCCCCGGTCTAAACTTACCAGGTTTCCATGGTTATCAGGGCATTGTTGTTATACAGCGAGCACACCTATACCGAGATACCTGCATGCATGTGTCGAGATTCATTTCTTTGTCCGGTATATCGTAGTTTACGACCGTCATTTAAAAAAAAGAAATCATACACATTCTTTGTTGTTACTTTTATTTTCATATTATCGAACAATTATTAATTATGCAATGAAATTACAACAGCAAAAGCATTTTAACTAATTTAAATTTTGATGTAAAATTAGAATTTCATTCATTTTATAATACTCGGTAAAAACATATTTGATATTCAATATTCCTTGTTTTAATTGGAATCAACCAAAAACTAACAATTATTCTCGTTTCGTCTGGACGACAAAAACAAGCCAACATTTTTTACTTACTCCAGACGCAATAGCGATCGTTATTTTCATTACCCATCAAATTTCTCGCCCGCCAGACACGAACGTGTGCGGCTCACTTTTTAGGGGGGTAGAAGGTTGTGAAGGGGGAAATTCGGGCAGGGTGGGACATGGCAGATCGCGGGGTCGGTGGCGCGGGGGGAAGAAAGAGAGGGTTTAACTCAAGTTGGGTACGGGGGGAAAGGGGGAGGGTGGGCGGCACAGAGAGTTCTTTTTTTAATTCGTGCGGCAGCAATCTTCCCCGAAAAACCAGTCAGGGCGTGGCGATCGCGAAAATATGGTTTCCCCACACCGTCCCCTTTATACCAAACGTAGCACACCCGCTGGTGCATGTGCATTCGCGTTCCGTCGTTTTCTCTATCTCGCCATTCCGTTGATAAAACGAAAAAAGACTGCGATTCTGGTTGCCTGTCGGCTTCTAGGTTGTCAGGGTCAGTTAGTTTGTAGATAACACGCTCGCTATTACTGCCTATTTACTAGTTTCGTCGAGGCTCGCTCGTAATAGTGCATTTGGTTCCGGTGCTCGGATAGGAGTCGAAACAGTACGTCGGTGGTGTTCGCCTGCTGAAGTTGTCACGACCTCGTCGCTCCTGCACGCTGCAACTGCATTGCATTTTCCGCCGGTGCAACGCGCGCGCACTCTACCCCGGCCCTACAGCCAGCCGGAAGTAGATCGCTCTCTCTGTGTGTGTGTATGTGCGAACCTCTCAGAAAAGGGTAGGGGACTACGGAAATATTATTTGGTGGGGGGTTGCTAACGAAAATCGGATCGATAAAAGTGTAAAAAAAAGAGAAATTATAGACGTCAAAAAAAAATGTATACTTATATTTTTTCAAGTATTTTTTGAAAAATTTTCAAACAACGATAGATATTTATATATATAAATAAATATATTATATTTAATTCTTCTCGTTTGTGGATGAGGCTCGATTTGTTTTCTCGCAATATGTAAACCGTGCTAGGTTTCTCGATTTCGCGAGTACGGAGATTCTGTCGAAGACGCGCGCGGGTAGAGTTGAAATCTACGTGTTGCGTCATGAGTTGGTGGACGCGTGACGTCACGTTCAGATAGGGTGAAGGCAAAAATGGCGGAGTGCTCATTCGCTCGGTGCGTACAAGAGCGCAGACTTATCAAAAAAGAGCTACAAAGATGGACGAAGAATATGGTATTCGTAGTAGGTGAGTGTTCACTAGTGTTTCACAATCATCTGTCGTTCAATCAATTGAAATAGAGTCAAGTTTCATTGAAAAATAAATATATTAAAAAAAAATTAGTGCCGACCTGTTGCCAAAAAAAATTCATCTTAAAAAAAAACTCGGTAATTCGGCGAAGCTAAGGGTCATAATGCAATTTTTCGTTGCACTCCCGCTGCATCCGTCCGAGTTTGCACACGGCGCTGCGTAATTCCAACACCAATCAAACTAGTACACCTGTGAAAAGTTTGAGTAAAAAGTGTTTTCTAACCGATAGGCACGCGTATTTCTTGATTCGTATTTGTCTGCGATGAATTGTCAGCGAGTTAAATGTCAGCTGGTCGGGGGGTGTGAGTAGCCGTGCGGTAACAGCCTCGCGAACGAAACATCGAACAGTGAGTAGACATAACGTACGGTGTGAGCAGTGTTCGCGCAAGGCAACTTCGCCCGTTTCCTGCCATGACCCACCGCAATGTAATCGTATTCTCCGACTCGGGCCGAGAGAGGTGAAAACTGAAATGTAGGTGAAATCACAAATGACGAACGGCCTGGCTTTATTATTATGTGACGCGAGCTGAGATGCAATGATAAACGTATGTCGATCGAGTGGGTGATATAGATAATGTTGCGAGTTGACGATAATTTGGTGATGATAAAAAAATGTGGGACGGTGTTTTTTTTTTCGTTTGGAATACTTGAGAATATTTTCGCTAGTAGCGCTCCGCTCCTAGATGCAGTTGCAGTGCTGCATGGCTGCGATGCATTGCACTTTTCGCTTGCATGTTGGTGCACTTTTTTCAAGGACTTGATTTATAACATACATAATATGCGATTTCTCGAATTAGCGAATATATATTTATTTAGAAAGTTTCGTGATTTTCGTTCTGATATGATCGAGTTAACAAACAAGTTTGAGCGAGTGGAAAATTAGGTTGTTATTTCGCGTGTTATCTTAGATTTTGAATGCAGTTTTACTGCAGTTTTATGTAACATGGGCGAAAATATTAGGCGCTGTAGGAACGTCGGATCGATGTGATGAACGTACAACCAGACAACAGTTCTTTTGGGGGTATTACTTCACTTGATTCCTCTAACAAATTCAAAATTACGTGTTCTAAATAATATTCCAACACAACATATTATTCAATTAGGCCCTATACTTAAAAATGTTTCTAATCAGGTAAGTGCTTCTCTAATATAATAAAGTGATATTTGACCGATCCGTGTTTCTATGTGAGATAATCGCGAGTGGATAAAATATGCAATGCATTTTCGTTGGCTGATAAATATGAATATAATTTTCGTATGCATACAATTAAATCCGGTCTGCACCGAGTATTTTTCGGCTGCAGACCAATAAATTTCGCGCGTCTGTCGCATAGAACGTTCCTTGAATATTAAACAGGGAATTGCATATTTTTAAGGTGGCCCGTCTAGCTCTCAAGTTTATTAATTGTTCAGACCTTGAAACGTTGAAGTAATGTGATTTTTCGATGCAATTATGGCGTAGGTAGGCTAGGCCTGCTCGAATCTGCATCTTAAATGTGTGTGTGCTAGTTTATGAGCTCTAAGAACGGGGTGTAACTTTTTGTGGTTTATTGAAACTAGAAATGTCTGCAATGTAGATTATATAATAGTTAAGTGTGCACAAATTTAGGACTTATGTTTTAGATAATATGTGAAGATTATTTTAACCTGAAATGGGCTGGGCCTGTTAGGATAATTGTAGGGCTAGACACACGTTTCCTTTTGCTTTTCAATGCATTATGAAAACTTGTGATGTCTTATCAGGCTCATTTAAATTTGAATAATCATTCTTCATAATGGTGATAAATATTTTATTTCAATATATTAGGCCTATAATATTTTGTTTGTTTTCATTTCTATAATCAAGCTGGATTTCCAGACACTTTTTAAAATGTCTATTTTAGTTTAATTAAGTTTAGCCATGGGCCTACAATTGGTTTAAACTTTAAACCAATTAAACATATGTGATCGTTGAACTTTGCCAAAATTTGTATACAGAAGTGCAATAGTTATTATCCTAAATTGGTGTTCAATTAATTTTTTGATGGTTTAATGAGAAATGCATGCATGGTGATAACACAATAGCTCATCTGTAGCGTATTTCAAGTCAATGAAATCACTAACATATAGTGTAACATATTGCGTTAGCCAGTGCATACCGGTTACCGGTACATGTAGGCCTATTGTCAAACTTCTCTAAAAAACAAATACTTAATTCTATTTTACGACATACCGTACCGGTACTAACAATAATTGAATTTTCAAAATGCACAGAATGTAAATATCTTCTTGGCTGTACGCTTTACACATAACTTTGCCATGACCTAATTATCATATCATAATATCTCAACGCATTTACAATCAGGTTAGAATCGTATCATTTGTCCGAGCCGTCCGTTTCTTCCCGTCAACCGTGATGTTCTAACGTTTGCGTTTGCGTTCTGTTGATTGCAGGCTTGGAACGCGTTGCTGAAGAGTTGATGGGACGCCGCAAGTGGAAACAATGTCAGAACGTTTTGTCGTCGTGTCAAGCAGCGGAAACATTACTAGAATCCTCGACCACTGCGAGAAACAACAACAACAACGTAGCCGATGACGATGAGATCAAAGACTGGAAACCACAAGACAAGTGCTGTCTCTGTAATGAGGAAACTTTCCTAGATCGAGTACCGGTAAGAATGATTCACTTTTTGTTTACTGTCTGGGTTTTAATAAATGTTGGTGGTAGTTTGACGCTCCCGTAATTGAATCTTGAGCTACGGTGCCAATTTAAAATATACAGTTGGAGTGAATTTATCGTTGTTTGGTGTCATCTTGGCAACATTTGATTTTCAAACTGGCACATTTATATATTAAAACAACTCACTATAATACCAGTCGTGGATTAAGTACAATGGTCATATTTTAAACCTTCAATCACGTGTTCACACTTTCTGAATCACAATACCTCTTGAGTTTATGGCATGAGTTTAGCAGTTATATTTCAAGAGAAGGGCATAAGCCTATATCTTTCAGAATGCAAGTTTATGCCAGGTACTGGTACCATATGTCGGAAATGTTAAACAATGCTTCTTTTTAGATTACCCTATGGTAAGAACTGATACGAACCCTAATACAAACATTAGAATGTTTTTGAAACACATGAAAATTGGTTATGATTACTAGGCCTATAGGTATTTTATTTTCATTCCTGGTACATGTGTGAACGGCTTTAAGTTAATTTATTATTTTAAATAGAGTATTTTTGTTGTTGTATGTGCCATAGGCCTATGCAAGCTAATTCATTCAAAATCTACATAGATATTTAATACATTTCAGAATATACATCAACAATGTAATTTTATGACGTGTTGTAATTGTGAGTTATCTCGTATGAGATATTCACATGCACATTCATATCCCAAAGAACCCAGCACTTGGTGGGGTCATTGAACCACCAATAATCGCCAACATTGAAGTACTAAATTCCTAGTAGACGTACATAATGTACCGACATTGATATATCAAGTAGTTTATCTCTATTTGGTTTAAATTGCACAAAATATGGACCAGTCTGTGTACTCAGTTTATTATTGGACAGATGGCAGTATCTAATTCCAAATAATATAATCTAGTATCACTCAAAATGCTGATAAGAAGATCTAGACTTCTTACAAAACTGGTTTAATCAAAATTTTGTTCATAGGAAAAGTAAGAGGGGCCATAAATTGGTAAAACTGCATTCGAAGTTGTAATTAGACTTAGCTAACTCGGGGAATAATTGGGCGGGTTGATAACGATAAATATGGTAAACCAGTTTGCTGGTCTGTTGAAACATCTATTCAGCACTTGAGCCCAGATTTATTTGAGAAATTAAAATAAATTGAAATGTACGATTGTATCTCTAGGACCTTGATAACTATGACAAATATTCAAAGTATCGACTTCTTGAAGTTTAAACTTCATCGAATTGCCTCACATAATCGATCGAGTATCCTCACTTTACGTTGATCCAAACCTTGATTTTACAATCAGGTTATTTTTACCAAGAAAATTTATTAGCTCATGTTACCAAGAGATAAAGATAGACACACAAGTATACTTAAATTTAATCTCATACATATATATACTGAATTGAAATATTTTCGTGACTGCAATTTTTTGATTGACACCAAAAGATAAAGCTGGCTGGTTTTTTAATTTCCTCTAAAATAGTGCAAAGATTGCCTAATCGTTGGGCAGAGGTCCTTGATATGGTCTCACAGTAAAAATAAACTCACACTTTTAGTGATTACAATGTTTTTTCTCTTGTGATAAGATATACATAGGCTGTGTATTTTGTGCAACTGTTATCTCTTGATCTTCCGTCTGAATGTAGCTTGAAACATATTAAGAGAGGATCAATTAGTTATGTACTTATCTATTAAAGGCGTTCTTATTGGTGGATTGTGTTCAATTGTTTCAGCCAGTTGCACATATATTTGTGCTTTCATTTTTTTAAAATAAAGCTACATGAATTGATTAACTGTCCATGGGAGTCGATTTAACGGAATTTCAGTGTTTTGGTGATATATTTTGAACGGTATGAGATATCGAAATTCTGAAAACAAGGAAACACAGATAGTTTCATTACCTTCAAGATGGTGTAAGTAATAAGTATTCGTCTTGTATCGCATAATTGTCACGCATATATGCTTAAAAAATGTGTATTTTCAACTGTATACGCCTGACAATTAGGCAATTTGAGATTAATAATTATTACTTAAACTGTCTTGAAAGTCTTGAAATTATCTGTGTTTCATTGTGTTTATAATTTCGATGTCTCATAGCGTTCAAAAGATATCACCAAAACAATGATGTTTCGCTAAATCCACTCCCACGGACTCTTAATGTTGTAATATGGAGACTATGCCTATTAGTTTTACACATTAATTTCTTTATTTGGATTTATCTCTTCGCATTAGTTAATTATTATTGTGTAATATAGTTATGTATGCCAGTATTAATTATTTATAAACCTCAAGGTTTTTAAGAAAATACTTATTGTACAAATATTAACAAAAAAAGTGATTTTGTATAAACAGTTTTATTCCACATTATTATGTAGCTTTATTCATATGCATAAATGAAGCTGAATATTTAAATGACATCACAACACTGAAACTAGATTTTAATTAATAACGGCAATATTTATTCTATTAATTTTTCAAGAAAGTATAGGAACAGTCATCTCAATTTCGAACATTACATTTTATTTAAATATTGTCCTCCAGGACCCGACACTTTTACCGATTCGTGACGTAGACATTACTCGATTCTGTTCAATAATGTGCACACTTATAGATTTGTGGTAGAACTTTACATTGTAAATGTAAAAAAGGTATATGGTAGTAATCAAAATCGAAGCTAACAATTGAGCAGACAGATAATTATCGTATATAAACCGCTACTAATTATTAGCCTACACTACCCATTAATCTCTACATGTAGGCCTATATATACTCTGTTCACATATTGCCATTCATATTTCAACATTGTTCATAATTCCATACCGGTATCATAATTAATTTTAGCAAAAATTCTGATAGCCTGTTTAATTTCATTTAAAAAGTGCATAAATACGTATTCGAGGTCGTATATTTAATATTTAATTGAATGTTTACCTATTGTCATTCAAAGGAGTCATTAATTATGCTTTTTGCACACTTATGAGGAAATGCAGTCAAGGATTCAAATGATGATTACAACATATGAATATGATCTTTGGATTACATTGCGGATTTTCCTATTTTTTCAGTGTTTTTCGTGCTGCACCTAATATTTGATATGAGTGTTGCATTTAACTTGTTATCACATTTCCTGTGGGTTCACTAGTCTTCGTGCTGGATTTGTTAGCCACAAAATACTTTTTTTTTGTTTCTGGACGGTTGTTCTTGTGGGTTGGCCTTCCCCGACTAAGATAACGCATTCAAATTAATTGACAGTTTTCCTTGAAGGCATTTTACAAGCGTTATGTTTTCGTATGCAATAAAACTCTAAATAAATGCAATTATCTATCTCATTATTATAATGATACATTGTAAATAACCTAGATGGATTAGATAACTGTGCTGGCATTTTGACCTTCAAAATGTGAAGCTTTAGTTTAGTGGGTGTGGGTTTGAGTCATGTGGAAATATTTTTGAATCTGTTGAATTAATCAGAAAAGTATGCATCTAATTGAGGTTGCCAGTTGCAATTTTTATAATTTTATTCATTGTATGTATGGCGTTTATGCTCCTCACAAATACATGTGCTAGTTATTTCCTTTGAATTGAAATGGTCACAATAACGAAATGTAGTTTTGTATCATTATCTGCACAAAGTCATATGTGTCTTGTGTAAAAATGAAGCCATGTCATTTTATCAAGTTGGCATTGTATCGTAGCTAATAAACGTGATAAAACTGATATCGATTATTAGGTTTTGTTTCTCAAAAATGTTTCTTTTTCTCGCCACAGAGTCCTGGTTCGGATACCGGCAGCACCAGCAACGACAGCATTTACCGCGAACCGTCGCCACTGTCCCGCCTCCCGTCAACGCCGCCCCCTCCCGCCCCCGCCATGACCACGTTCGAGTCGGTCAAACTGGCCGCAATCGCCGCGCTCAGCCACTCGCCCGACAATCCCCCCGCCATGCCTGCCAACATGTTCTACCCGCCGAGCCACGGCGGCCTCTTCTCCCCCTGGTACCTCACCCCGACGTTACCCCCCCACCTCGCCGGGCGGCCCGGCACTGCCCCCGAGGGACACCGGATGGAACCGGTGCCCGTCATGAAGGAAGTGGTCAACGGGCCCGAAATGCCGCTCGACCTGAGCGCCAAAGCGCTGACGGCCCAAGCGCCGCCGCCACAGTCACTGAGAGTACCGTCCATGGAAAACAAACAGATCTTCAAGTGAGTACCCTTATCGATAGAATCGTAATGTTAGCATTGTTCTCGGTCGTAATATGTGCGTCACCACAGACGCGAGAATTTTTCTGCTAGTGGGTTTTTAAATGGGCCTAAAAGTGACCAATGGGAACACTACGATTTGTGACGCTGTGACTCAGTTGCTATCATATGTTAAAGTAGCGTTTAGCAAGCATATGTCTTTGTGGCATAGTGGTAGCATAGTTGACTCATGTTTTGAGGGCCCATATGGTTTGACTCCCGACTCTGTTACTTTTTTTTTTAGCAAAATAACTATCATATGTTGACTCGAGCGCAGGGTTATGGTTTAGTTTTTTTTTTATTTGACCACAGAAACGAAAATATTCACACAAATGATGTGATGTTTAACAATTGTTTAACTATTTGTCCCATTCAAAAACCGACTTGCAGAAAAATTCTCTCACCCCGGACCATATTTGAAAACTATTCGATGCTATTGTTCATAATTTTCCATTCAAACTTGAATCATTGTTCCACCAAATATGGTGAGGATTTTTCAGTCTGAGGAACATTTAATTGCTTCAATTTGATGCCTTAATTGAATGAGTCATCTAGAGCCAGTATCACCTTAAGTGTGACCTTGAATGTTAGCCAATTATCATTATTATCCCCTCTTCCCCCCACCGCTGCCCACATAGCCTTTTACTTCCTTGCTTCCTGGAGGAGGTAACATCTTCCAGCCTGATATATCCCTGTCAAACCAAGTGTGTGCCTAGTATTGTTTATGGGTAATGATTTGCATGAGTGATCTGTTGTTGCTTACCTAATGTGCATTTGAATACTGCCTGCATATCTTTCACATTATTCAACAATCTCCTATCAATTCTTTCAACATAACTCAGCTTCCTCTAATGTTAATGACATTTGGCTTTGTATGGCTTAAATCAAATTGAAGTTCTGATGTTGGGTTTTTCATAATTATTCATACATGGTTTTCAGCAAGAAAAACACGTTACAAGTGTGATCAAATTTCGTTGAAAATTTAATATGAAAACCATGTAGGCCTACTTTAATTAGTAGGGTGGGTTTAAAGCAATTTAAGTTTTTTTTTTATGTTCTTTCCTCTAATTATTCTCTACCACGCCCATTGAAACAAAATCAGGTGTGGGTTATTTCACATAATCTCTTCCTGTAATTTACAGTTGGGTCATTTGATATTTAATATTATTTTGGTTATCACCCTGGTATTGGCTGATTTGCTTTAATTACCATTGTTGGTCGTCCTTGGTTTTCATGACTTCTTTCTATACATGCATTCTTTTTATCATTATGTAGTTACTAATTCCCTTATACGTATAGGTTTACAACGCGTGATTTCTAGTTAGCAATATTTAAAGTCGAATCGCAATCGAACTACGACTGTGCAACTTACAGGTGTGATGTTCGACTTTTTACACGTGTAGATTGTTGCTTCGGTATTTCATAATTCACAGGTATGGGCAAAATATTATGATTTTTTTTTTGAAAAACAGTATTCACCCGGTACCAATAATTGGAACAGTAGTTGGACAAAATACCTTGCAAATTATATATTTGAAAATGCAATCATGGAACTGTGTTGTCACAATACTTTTTTTTTAAATGCTGTATAAAATTAGTAAATGCTAAAGAAGGACATTTATATCTATATACACATTGTTTTTCTAAAACATGATAGATAGCTGATTCTAGTGGCATAGAAGGAAGGTGGTATTTCTAACATGCAAAATATGTTGAAATTTGTATTTGAAATATATTTTACAAAATATATGATGTATTTTGTATACAAAATACAAATCAAATTTATTTTTGAAATATATATTTCAAATACATGTAGGCCTACACTGAAAGATCTTTGTTAAGTTTTTCTTAGACCAGAATAAAACATTAGACAATCCACTGAAGAGACTATTCCACATCAGTGATCATAAAAATAAAATCAATCAATAAATCACCAAGGACCAGTTTTATGAATAATAAATTTGTTGATTAATCTATAATCAGCTGATTAACTTGTTATCACCCTTGGTTACCAATGATATTTCTATGCCTAATTAACTATTAGCTTACCATATATTTTTTGTAAATGTCCTAAATAGAACCTTACTGAAGAATTTTTATTGTATTTTCAATATTGCCTTTCGAATAATTTGAAATTATTCGTGCAAATGTGAAGTCGGTGTACTTGCATGCGGCTAGCAAGCAAGTGCATGTAAGCTATATAGCTGTACACGATTCCCAGAACACTTGATACTATTCAGTAATTACATATTAGGCAACTGATTACTTGAACAGATAACTACAACTATCTTGTTCAATGCTATTTGGCCAGTTTACCATATTTTAAAAGGTTTATGTCACTTTTTTTCTGAGATAATTTTTTTGTTGCATATACAAATAGATAGGCCTATATATCTTGAGTATATAGACAGAATAAATTTGGCATGATTACACTTGAAAATAAGCAGTGAATGACAAATGGGAAAAAAATCCTCTTCAACAAAATTAATATGTCCTTCATTTAATGTAGTTTTTAAGATTCTTTTTCAAATCCAAAGATATATTGAATAGTAGGCCTAGTACGATTTAAACAGTTGTTACTATGAACAGTAGCCTAGTAGATTGTTAATTAAATGTTCAAATATTAATCCTAAACACAAAATAGATTTGATTTAGTATAAATAAACAAGTTTTATTAGTTTTAAAAAAGGTGTTTTAACAATGTCTCCAGCCCAATAGTCTATAGCATGCGTGCATACATTAGGTTTAATTTAAAATAAAAAAATTCTCAATTGCCATTTTTTTTTCACAACCTGCGCCACATTATCTGAAGAGATAGTGATTTGAATAATTTCGATCGTGAAAGATCTCATTAAGAGGCATGCTGTTTGGAAGGATTCTCAAGGTCGCCCTATTCGCATTTCATGCTGGCTTGTGCATTCTACATCAGGCATGGGCAGGAAATTCAATCTAATATGCAGTCTTATTTCTCAAGGCCAGTCAGTATCTAATACACTGGGTTGCAGTGCATATGCATTGATTCCCACACACCTTCGATCGGAACAATACCTCCTAATATTAGCGTACAAATTGTCTTACCAACGATGATTTATTCGGGACGTTTCAATGAGGCGGCTGAGGGGAGTGCTATAGTTGGTCTCACCGGTTTATTTCATGTGTAGTAACCAGGACAATATCTGAAAATATCCGAAAATGAACATATTTTCATTTTATTTGATCTACTTCTAAAATCGTTCACTCGATTCGTGTGAATTATTCGGGTATATCACAAGGTTTCTCAATTTACTTCCTTTCATAGTTGATTTTTCTTGAATTATCTGAGTAGGGGTAAAGTAGTTTGATTTTTATAACTACCGGTACTTGACTTTTGTTTATCAATTTTTTTCATAAATAAAAATATTTTTCATAACCATCCTTTTATTGGTAGCTGCAGTGTCTCATTGAGCATTAGCTAAGTTTTGATGCTATTGATTGTTAGCTTAGCCATGATGTAGTGATACCAACAGATTTTATCATAATATCATAATTTTATCATAACCTACTCGTGACTTCCAAGTGAAGTATTTCCGCGGTCAGAATCTGAGTCCGTGGGGGTCTCATTTGCCTGTCGTCCAACTATCGATATTATATTTAACTATACAACAATGCTCAACAATGCTATACAGAAACAGGGCTCAGTAGAATTATTATGTTAGAGGTGGCATCTGTTTTTCACGAAAATAATAGGTTTTGTAAGTTCAACAATGCCACCGGTACCGTAGTCACTCTTATACCTACATCTATAGTAAATCGCTACAGGCTCTGATTTGACCGCAAGAAACCACAAATGTCTGCCATGTTATTTGTATGTAAGTCGGTACACCACCTATTAAGGCTAACGGATGAAAGTAGGATCGTTTGAATGGGGCACAACAAGGGCGATCTTACCACCCCATTTTATTATTATTCTAAATTAAAAGCAATGAACTATGACACCAGACTTACGCTGTCTGTGACCACTGACCACACTTTTTGCCGCAGATAAAAGTCTTCAGTTGCCGAAAGTTCAGAACACATAAGTATAAACCGTTCTAGCGATATATCCAGACACTACCAACACTGGCATTAGGAATAATCCAAACACACAAATGTTGATACCAGTATCTTTTTACATTATGATTCTTAATATATATTTTGTATATTATGATAGAATCTGTTGGTATCACTACATTGTGTACTGGTTGTTTACTGTGGTCACCATGGTTACTGAGCTTATATAATCTTCCTGATCATCTGACTGACTGTCCTCCAGGTATCTGGTGTGCTGCCCACTCATACATTTTCCTTGCTTTTAGTCTCAACAGATTTTCATCTGAATCATAAACTTACATAACATGGGGCTTTTTTCAACAGTCAGAGGTTTTCTTCAAGAAAAATGAATCAACATAATATTTTTATGAACAACAAATCTGTCAAGGCCAAGGATTTACCATTTTGAAATGGAAGCTCTTGGCTGTTTTAAGACTTCGAAGTGGTCTTGTCAACGATATAAATAATTATCTATAGACTTATTTTTTATTTTTGTATATTTTTAATGTGACTTCTTTGCCACAGATAGAAGTCTTTAATATTTCATGGACTTATCATATAACGTTTTCATGAATTTCGAAAAAATTTGATGCCCGGGATTATTCATTATCCCATAGAATAATTTTCTCATTGCATCATATTTTGTTAATATATTTTTCCTACTGGTAGGTCCCCACAATATAAATAGTTTCAATGAATAACAATAAATAGGCAGAGATCTTTGCAAATAAGTACTTGTATTATGCATGCCTCATCAGAAATTCAGTGAAGATTAAATATGTAGGTGTTTTGGTAAACCTTCCTTTTCCTGTTTTTTTGTTACTGTACTTTCAATATTATTATACACATAACGTGTTAATAATCAATATCAATAGACTAATTCCCAACTGTTTATACTACTTGAATAAACAGTGGTTGCCAATAGGACAAAGTTAAGGGGCAGATTCGACCTTCATTTCACAGGGTCGCCGCTCACAATTCGCAAACAAATAAATATACACCACAGTTTTTTCGCGATGATCTTTTACGTCTGCAGAATTATCCAATTAATCATTCAACTATTAGACATGCACAAAAGTACGATTTAGACTTGATATCTGGCAAATAAATGTCATTTCTTATCATGATTAGATTTTTATATAAACCATATCTCTCAATAAAGTGGATTTTATTATACATTGAAATTTCGATAGTAATGCAACTGCCTCAACTGAGCTTTAGATAAAGGGATAAAAAATTTGGGTCTGATTAGAAAATTGAGTCAACACGTTTGTCTATCTTTTGAAGACGATGATCGCTGTATATGTGAATAAGAGCCAGTTTTACAAAGTCTCATTTGATTTTTAATCAACTATTAGTTTGGAGCTAGCTATTAGTTGAAAATCATATGTAACGCAGGGTAATAACTATTTCCGTATTCACTAATGCTAGTTCGTACAAACGGACCCAAGTGGATTGTTCAATCTCACATTTCAATGAACTGGATAAATAATTATTATTGTTTTATAACAGGTTTCTGTTATTCATAGGCCTACAAATAAGCATAGAGTCTACATTGACAGAACGTTATTAAATATTGAAATCTTTCCATTGTTTTGTCAGCAGATAGATATAGATAATTATGAAAATAATTCTGCATTGTGATACTGTCACATTTTTTCCCTCAAGGAACAGCCCTTGTTGCAATTTTGACTTCGCACACATATTTGTGAAAAATCAACTTTTTTTCCGCTTAAAATGGATGTAGCCTGAATGAAAAATGTGAATGTTTACTTAAATAGCCTGAGACTCTATTTTTGCATTATTCTGAAAACCATTTTTTTCGATAGAACAATTTTTATTTCATTGAATGTTATTATTTCTAGTATATTCCAAAAGCCCATTGAATTATTTTAAGAGCATGCAAATTGAAGGTTGCATGTTGAGTGATAGAAAAATATTTCAAATTTGAATTGATAAATCTCAAAATTTAGCCTTGCTATGTGATATTTGTTTGAATATTATTATCCAGCACTTCAAAACCAATCGACTGACAAACAGCCCTGAAGAGCATATACTGGAATAAAGTCGACATAGTTGTGTGTTATGGGTTTGGGTGTCCAACCTTGCCTGAACCCTAACTACGTCCCATTGAACAGTACCCCGAAGCCCATGTCACACGACCGAGTCGACTTTATTCCAGTATACACTCTTCAGTGCCCCCGACAGAGATCAACAATTCTTTCATTCCTCTCAAGTTTTAATAGAGATACTTCAACACCTTGAAGGAAGGTAATCTATGGATTACATAACAACATGTTTCTCAAATGTCAATCACTAAGTGAACTTTGTATAGTTATGGTGTGACCAATTTTCGAGTATTTAACTTTGATCTTCTGAAGTTTCACTTTCTAATTCTGCACTGAGAAGAATTCAACTGGCAATTTAGGCACGCTTTGGAGGTCTATATTTAGTGAAATGCTTGCTTGATTAACCTTAAGAGCGCGTGGGAGTTGATTTAGCGACATATCACTTTTTTGGTGATAACTTTCAAACGGTTTGAGGTATCAAAATTCTGCTGGAAGGAATACACAGATATTTTCAACGCCTTCAAGATGGTATAAGTTATAGTTATTTACTGTATATTGCATAATCACTGTCTAAATAGCTAAAAAAAATCATCAAAAAATATTTTTTCAGCTGTTTTTTAAGCAGCCTGTTTTTAGCTGATAATCGATATGTGCCACATAGTTATAACTTATACCATCTTGATGGTATTGAAAATATCTGTGTTTCCACCGTTTCAGAATTTTGGTATCTCATTCCGTTCGAGAGTCATTACCAAACAACTGATATTTTGCTAAATCGCCTCCCATTTGCTCTTGAATGACTGCTTGGTGTGTTTTATGGCTTGTTCTTCATGGTATTGTAAACATTGGCATGATGGTGGGGTGACATCACCTGATGGCTGAATGATTCATCGGCACAACTACCTAATATTGCACTGCCTTGGTTCCTTTCTTACTCATGCAGTTCCCCACCTAATTGAGTCACAGCTCAAATTTAGGTGATGCATCAATTACAAGAAATACGATGGAAATTAATAATATTTTAAAATATGTGTCTTTATTTTAGTACCTACATCATGCTGTTTATTATTGTTGAACGACATCATAACCCTGAAACTAGATTTTAATTAATATTGACAATATTTATTTCCCTAATGTTGAGAGGAAATCTAGAAATCATCATCTCAATTTCAGAAATTGGAATTAATTTTTTTGTTCTCCAGAGACTATGAGTCGTGAGGTAGGTATTACAGCTTCTGTATAAAAACATCAACAGAATCGAATAGTGTGTACGTCACAACTCAGAAAATTTACAGGGTCATGGAGACGATGATGAATTGTGATTATGATTCCTAGTTTTCTTTAAAATTAGGAAAATAAATATTGTAATTATTCGTTAAAATCTAGTTTCAGGGTTGTGACGTCCTTCAATGAATTGTCAATAATTTTAGTTCCAATTATTCAAGTCTAAACCAAAAAAACCTGCGGTAGAAAGTAATTTAATCTATTTTTCATTTCCTGGAATAAGGAATAGCCGCCTACTCTAATTATCAAGTTTGTTTTGAAATAATATTGACTTTCATTAGTCAGTCAAATCAAGTTCATTGTGTAAGCCTACAAATCATCTTTTATATTATCTTCTGTCTTGGAAACAAAGTACTTTCTCTGCTTTTGATATAATCATATCAAAAGTAGGGAAAGCACTCCCTAATATTCTGATTAGAATGTTAATATAAAATGCTGCAACCTGGAGTACTTATTAATTCATTGGTCAAATGAACACAAATTTCAAGGTTTATTAAAATATTGACTTGCTTTTTTCTGTCTTGGATTCTTTTGACTGTTTTTGTTAATTGGTTGAATTATTTGTTGCTTTATGCTATTTCACCTACGTGGAATATTGATTAATTATTTGATTAAAATGGAACCATTAACTTGGCTTATTAGCTTGGTAAGTGTTGATTATTGTTTGCTTAACCCAACAGCTAGATTATTTGAGGGTGGGGAAGTGTTCTTATTACCAACTCCCAAATGACCTAGCTTTTCTTGGGGTCATTAAAGCAAGCAATAATCAACAAATATCAAGCAGATAAGGCCATTCGATGGTTCCAATTGTTGTTGTTGTTCTTCTTCTCCTTCTATTTATGTGTTCATTCATCTTGCTTTTAATGTTATTGTGCCAAGAGCTGGTTGTACCAAGTGACAATACAATATTGATTACATAATTATTAATTAAGGAACGAACATAATACGAGAACCAAGGATGATAACAGATTAATTTACTAGTTTTTTCTCAGTTCACTAATCATCGGTTGGTACAACCGGCTCTGAGAATGTATCGACTTGTAAGTCAACAAGGCAATTTAATGGTTCCAATAGACCTTTTTCGAAAAATAATGGTCAGGCGCTTACTGCCTTCTAGCGACTTAGATTGCTGGTGTTGCATTCTGGGTGTTTTAGTACTGTTGAAATAGTCGGTCTGCTTATCCACAGTGTTAAAGGCAAAACACCGAGATATATAACTGGCATTATCTCTCAGCCTATTCACTCTGACAGTGTGTAAATCTCTTAGAATATAGTAAACCTATCAATGGTGCAACTACTATCATATTATGAATAAATATGTTCATTGTAACGCACAATAATGTAAATAATAAGAGTTGAATATCATTGGCAGCATAGGACTTTAAATCGCGCGTACTGACAACCCGCATTAGTGCAAACGTTGCCGCTAGATGGCTCTTTAATTTTGAAAAGGGTCTATTGTAGTCCTTCCTCTTCATCTTCTTCCTCTTCTTCACTCTCCTCTCTTTTTTCTTCTTTTTCTCCATCTTCTTTTCTCTCTTCTTTTCTCTTCTTTTCTCTCCCGTCTTGCCCTGTCTGCTTGTATCGCGTTGAGTGTGTTATCGACGACTGACCGTGTGTTTGTTCGCGCCAGGGCCAAGCCGCGCATGTCCGCGGTCGCCGGCCGCCGCACGTACACGGAGGACGAGCTCCAAGCTGCGCTCCGCGACATCCAGTCGGGCAAGCTGGGCACCCGACGTGCGGCCGTCATCTACGGCATCCCGCGCTCCACGCTCCGCAACAAGGTGTACAAGCTGGCCATGGAGAGGGAGCGAGATGCACAGATGCTGCTCAATGCTCCACCGCCTCCTCAGGGCAAGACCGAGGACGACGACAAGGAACTGTCCGGTGCCGAGGAAGAGAGAGAGGTAGAGAAAGCGCTGAGGAAACCGTTACTCTCCATGGAAGATCTGGTCCGGTTTTCCATGCTGGAACAGAATGGGCTGAGTCCAGAAGCCATCAAGAGTCTGTTACAGCAGGGGAAGCTGGACGGCAGCTTTCCGTTCCCCTCGGGGGACGTTTGGGGAGGTCTGGAGCACAGCGCATTGGGACCTTACATCTCGCAGTTGCTGGCAGCGGGCAAGACTCAAGAGGGCGCGGAACAAGCCGAGTTCCGGCCCAAGTTTGCGCCGCCGTTATTACCCGAGCTTGTGCGCAGGATGATGGTGGAGGAGAAGCTGCTGATGGACGAACACGCGAAGCGATCGCACAACGGGGCGGACGAGTCCAGGCCGGGCTCGTCGGGCCTGGCGCAGAAAGACGACGAGACGTCCGACGCGGAAGCGGCGCCGTCGAACGTGATACTGAAAATTCCGTCCTTCAGACCGACGTCGAAGAACGGCACCGTGCCCGAGCCTTTTCCGAGCCCCTCGGAATCTTCTAGTCAACATTTCAACGGGGATTCGAGATCGCCGCCGAGCCTCGCAGGGAAGGGAATCGGCGTCAGCCTGAGAGACGTGATCGCGAAGAGCATCAGTCAGAAGTTTCAGCAGGGCGGCGAACTAGGGCCTCTGTCGTTGTCCCAGAAGCTTCTGATGTCGCCCGAAGTGGAGCCGATGTTCAAGCGCGGCCGGTACAGTCCGCCGCTCAACCACATCTCCGTGCACTCGGCCATGAAGCACAACAACAACAACAACCACATGGACGACCGGAACGCGCAGAAGATGTCGCCATCAAGCAAGTCCTCATCGATGATGAGCCAGTCAAATTCGGGCGGGTCTGGAGGTAAAGGGACGAGGCCGAAGCGCGGGAAGTACCGCAACTACGACCGGGATAGCCTAGTCGAGGCGGTACGAGCGGTACAGCGGGGAGAGATGAGCGTACACCGCGCGGGCTCGTATTACGGAGTGCCCCATTCGACCTTGGAGTACAAGGTCAAGGAACGACACCTGATGAGGCCGAGGAAGCGCGACTCAAAGCCGATGATGGACGAGCCGAAGCGTAAAGAGGACCTGCGGTTGAGTTCGCCGCACGACAGCCCGACGTTGGGGCCGCCCAAGATGTGCAAGCCGCCGTATCCCACCTCGCCCTTGCAGAATCCCCCCAACGGCTTGAAGATCCCGCCGATGTTCGACCCGTCGATTTCCCCCCTTGCTTATTCGACTCCTCCTCCTTTCCCCTTCTGGCCGCCCAACCCTTTCCACAACCTGCCGATGCCCGACTACGCGCGCGGGCCCAACCCTCACGAGCAGTTCATGGCGTCGCAGATGATGCAGCAGCTGCAGGAGGAGTCATCTCGGCTGCCAAGGAGGCCTGTTCACGTCAGTCCGATCGCAACGGAACCCCCGCTGGGCACGAGCGCGAGGAAGATAGCGGAGAGCCTCTACGACGGGACGGGGACCAACGGGAATTTCCTCGACGGGATAATCCGTTCCAGTCTGGAAATGGGTTTGCCGTCGGGCGTGGCCAAAGAGAGGACTGTAAAAACTCCCGAGAATCTATCCAATAAAGCTTTGTTAGACCAACTCTGTCGCAACAGTCGGCTGACTCCGTTACCGATCCAAGACGGTTCGACTTCCGAGGACGAAGATTCCGTCAAGCGATCGTCGAACTTCGGTAAGGGCGACGGTTCGGAGAGACGCATGGACTTCTCTCCGTCGTCGGACGATTCCGGGCGGCAGCGGAAGCGGGCGGACAACATGGACGAAGACAATTATTATACGAAATCGCAAAAAGACAATTTCTCCGATAACGATTCGCCGTCGAAAGATTCGAACGACGACTATTCGGATAACGACGATCCGAACGAAGACGAAAGTGCCTGTGATAGTAAGAATATTGTTCGGAAGAGAGTGGAAGTGGAGGATGATGATGACGATGCTGCCAAAGACATAGCTGACGATGAGAAGGAGGAAGAGGACGGAGAAGTAACGGTAGTGAAAAAAGAGAAAGACGATAACGAGATAGAGGAAACCAAATCAGACTCCTAATCCGACTGATCAACACTAGCCACTATGAATTAGCATGTTTGTTTCTCAAAAAATGACTTATGCAAAATGCAAAACATTGTTTTTGAAAAAAACAAATGGTAAACGTGCTGTTTAAAACAGTATGTTATTTACTATATTATCCATCAAAGGTGTTCTATTTAACGTCACCTTTTCGTACTGATTTGTTAGGTGTTGTACATAACGCTTATATAAGGTTTAAAGCTCGTCGGCCAGTTTTTACGACGACCACCGTGGAAATGATATCTTTTCAATATTCCACTTTGAAACATTAGCAAAGAGAGTGGAAATCACACGTTATATATTGTTTCTCTCCTGTAGTAGTTATTGTCTTCTTAAAATTAATCACTATTTTTTACTCTCTCTCTCTCTCTCTCTCTCTCTCACTCTCACTCTCTCTTATTCTCGTTCGTTTTTATGAGGTTGACAATCGATAAATTGCCAAAGCCGCGTGAAGGAAAAATTATATATATATATATATATATACATATATATATATATATCATAAATATTAATTATCATCTTCTGAACTATCATAGAAGCTATTGCTGAGAGTAAAATGATATTGATGGATATTGTCCAAGTGGTATTTATCAATTTATTACGTATTAGAATGAACTAAATTCTATGTGGATTTTCCAAGATATTCTACAAAAATAATATTCATTTTTTTTTCATGAGAAAAAAATAACAAAATTTCAAGCTAGTGTATAAATTGAAGTAACGTGTATATCTCCTAAATTTGAATGTATATCAAAAAGTATGTACGTACGTGGTTGTACTGTGATTGTGAGTATTATTGGTGGTCACGCGAAACGTGCTTGTCGGCGTAACCATTGCGTAACTGTATCGTCTGTTTCTCCGTTATTGGATGGATCTAAAATCACGACAGACTTGAGTATATTATCGGAATATTCATAATATATCATATACGTATTCAATATGAAATTCTACGGTACGATTGTTGTCGGTTTTAGTATGATTTTCAGTTTGAATAGTCCATTTTCATATTTCTCTCACGCGAGATAAATGTCGGTAGTTACCCGACTATCTTCTATCGGAGTGAATTTCAAATTTTCAAGTGGGAAAAAAGGGTAGGGGGAGTTATTTATTTATCTATCCAATCTAATTAACGTAAGTTTATCGATTTTTTCGGTAGAAAATGGGGTTTCTGAAATGGCATTATCCAACTAATTATCTACTTGAAACTTCAATATATCATTTTATTTGTAACGAATTTCCACTGATCAATGGTGTCTTTCTTATTACTAGTGTGGAATAGACTGCTTCGAACGATTCTAGATGATGTAAACAAAAAAAGAATCTTGGGAAATTTCCCATGGATGTTACTATCTGTGATTTAGCCAAATTTTGAATGTATATTTTCTCTATTGATATCTTATATATAACACTAGATTAGTTTATATCAATGATGAAATGAAACGTAAACAAATCAAGTCTTTTTGTTTGACAAAGTGCAATTAGAAATGGTATCGAACCTTATAAAAAAAAACTACACGAATAGTTATTATTCGTGTGGTTTATATTTGTGTGTAACGGATAAGTAAGGAGACCGTATTAGAGATTAGACTAAGAAGAGAACTAAGATTGATAGTATCTTGAAAAAATGCATCAGTGTACAGCAGCATCAAATCCGACCAATCACAGCCATGTTTTCATCATCCCACAGAACTGACGAATGAGGAAGCTTAGAATTCCTTAGAAATACAATCAAAAATAATGTCTTGATAATATTTAACAACAAACATAGATATAACACCAATTTATAGCAATACGTGAAGTGTTAGTTATATCGATTCTAAAATATTTGGTTTCTAACTTTGTTCTATTGGTATCAATTGGTCACCTTGCGTGAGGTATCACACTCAACTCTTCATCCAACATTTTGAGGTTCGATAAAATTCCAAAAATGTATCGATCTTTATTGAATACAGGTGTTGAGGTGTATAACAAAGAAGTAGAGATTTAAACCAAAGATTGCATTCTTTAATTTGGTGGTGTATTCAATTGTCTGTTATTTATTATCAAGACACTATGACCAGATTAAGTTCATCTTGTTTGTATATTTTAGTCTCAACTTTTATCAAATTGAGACTTATTGGATAAATAACAATCACTCCTAGCAACTACACAATTAAAATACACTTGTTTGTCCCAGTAGTTTTGACCACATCTTGACAGATAAACATGTTTACCTGTAAACACGGTGAACATTACTTGGCCCTCCAATCATAAGTAAACAGTACCAACATTCCAACCAACCATGTGCCAGAGTTTTTTCAAAAGAAAGAACGATCTCATGCAATGTTATTAAATGACCTTTTACTTGGCGTTTCTCGGAAACGAAGCCACTTAATCGGACGTGAAATGCAAACCGTACTGTTCTAGTATAATTATAATCTATTTATATTAATTAATCAGTATGTCTGATAAGAAAAATGGAAGCTGAGCTTCCAATAGCTTTATTAAATGTAATTCCAAAAATTAAGCATTTGAAAAATGTTTGATTTATTTTGTAACTCTAAGCTATACTATCTAGTGACATTATGAATGTTGAGTGGCGTGAGATGGACTAGAAATCGTGCAATGCTTACATATATAAGTAATACATTATTTTGTATGGTGTACAGATATACATATTATATTGAACGCTTTATATCAAATTTGAGTTTGTGATATTTTTATCATTTTTAAAAAATGGTCTTTTTTTTAATTTACTCAATTTTTTTTTTTCCATAGAAATTACATTCTGTATTTTTCAAGAAAAATAAGACTTAAAATATTTAGAGACATATCACCAAATTTTGTTCTTCATTTGAAATGTTTTTTTGAAGTTGATTTTTGTCACGGTTGTTTATGACCTTGTATTATGCAGCTGGTAGTCAACACAAGATGTAGAACGGTTCAACGTATAATTACTAAGTGTCGTCTTTTAAGAACGTATAAATGCTGTGCAAGTATGAATTAGGAGGGCTGTGATTTTGACAAGTGAAAACGAATTTCTTTTTTTAGTATTTCATTTCGTTTTTTTAGTGAGAACTTTAGTTGATAATGTGTACTTGTAGGAAAAAAGCACTACTCTTGAAATGTTAGTAGGATTGTCAACCCAGTTCTGTCCTGAGTGCAGTTTGTGAAAGAAACGAAACATTCCCGCGCGATACAATGCATTTCATTTCCATTCTCTGTACAAAAAAAAACTTTTCAATTTGTCTATTATTTTCATTTTTCACACTTCTATCAAAATCGGACCAGAATTTTCGGGGGTCTGTTTTCAAAGATCTCGAGATTTTTGAAGCGTTCCATAATTTACTATACATAATTCCATGCCGTGACCCCCCCCCCCCCTCAACCCATACACTTTGCAAACAACATTTTTACATTGTATTAATAAAGATATTTTATTATTATTAATTATCATTATTATTATCATACCTTAACAAATAGATTTTAGTAAAATGGCTGCCCATTTTTGTACAGAGTTATTTCAACCGACCAGTGTACCATATAATAGTAATCACAATAATCCTCCCCCCCTCTCCCCGTATTTGCAATAGATGTTCCAACAGTTAGTGTAACTTTACGTATTTGTCTTTTTACATTTATTATAATAAACTGCTGATAGGAACACCGAGTTAGGTTAATGGGACTAATTAAGACTTATGTGCTGACAATTTTTATTTTAAAAAAAATACAGTACAATTTATATGTTAGTACATTATTTTCATGAGCCTGATTTTGATTAATCTTATGTTATTGATTCAATATTATTAATCTTTTTAATAGAATTCTGTAACATTGGTTTTTAAGTTGTTACTTAAAATGTGAATTGTTATTCTTTAATATGATCCTTGGTTATAGCATATTATTACTAGTACTATTCTTCACTATTACGTTTGATAGTAGAACGGAATACTGTATTTTGTGTTTAGTTGATAAGCAGTAATATTATTATTTTTAATTCCCATAACTTGTTGGAGAAATAAGTGCAAACTGTCAGTTGTTGTAGACTTGAGTTTTATCGCCATTTTACCGTTTGTACTTCGTTGATGACTGTTGGCTTTAGATTTGACGATTGAAGAGACCAATTATGAAATTACTTCTGCCGGTTTTGTTATGCCATGTTTGTTGACGAACATGAACTCGTCAATGCGCTGGTGTGGCATTACCGCTCGGGTGTTATGGCCCGCGGAATTTGCTCCGGTCAGTTGGTAACGCTCGTCCAACGAAGTACAACTCGGTAGTGGATTCGAACAGTAAGAAATGAATGTTGCAATTTTACTGATTTCAATTTGTATGAAATACTAAAGTAGTGATTGTTTGAATATCTGGAATTGGTTTCAAATAGTATGAAAACATACAATAATATTGTTAGTTATTATAATAATAACTGAAGCACCTGATGTACAGAGTAGGTACTTTTAATTATTATTGGTTTTTGTTTTTGCAAAACCTTTTTATCATTATTTATTCTAAACAAAGAAATAATAGTTACAATAAAGAGAACATTCCGCAACATTTTTTTCTTAGTTCATCAATTTTGAAATGATTGTGTAAATGACTATTTTTATTTCTAACATTTTCGTATCTATGTTTTTTGTCTGATTTTACGATAGTTGATTTAAATTCCACTTCAGTACCATTTTGTAAATAATACCAAGCACTTTATTGTTGTGTGCATTATTATTATTATACTCCATTGTTACAAAAAATTTCAATAACTTGAAATTAATGAAATTTGAAGAATTTTATGAAAGTAGTAAATCAACTTTTTTGTACGTAAACACTTGTCTCGTGTAAAACTACCGTTTTGTAACTACTTATGACGACGGGTTCGTTACGTCGAATCGCACGCATTACTTTCGTAGGCCATATATCATTGTCGGGACCAAAACACTGAAATCCCTCAACGCCCTTTTACCGAAATGCTCTATCATCCAACACGAAATACATTCCAATAGAAAATCTAGTCTATCTAGAAATTGGAAATTATTTTTCCAGCCTCAACTGTTCGATAATTATTTCACTGCTAATCAAATATTGCATTGCCGCAAATTTTATAATGTGATATAGTTGACCTGGCACTAATACGATCGATTAGCGAATAAATGAAATAATGTGTGCGATTCGACTAGTGCGAGTTTAAGTTATCGCGAGTATAACCCGTTTGACCCACGACGATTTCTGCAAGGTATCTTTGAGTACAGCATTGATGAAACTGATATTTAATCAGATCTATTACTACTGTTGGTTCTTGCTCCAAGTACTGTCACTTGGCTGCAAAGATTATCCAGAATCAATAAGTAAATAAGTTTTAATTGAAGGTCGATATATGAAAACGTATTGTGTTCATTAAACATGTTTTTGGCGTATACAAAGTCTCTTTAAGAGGTATACAATTATTCTTTTTTATTATTATTTGTATAGAAATTTATATTCAGTGCGTATTTATTAGTATTGTTTAGATTATTTTTGGTAATTTTAGTTTGGCTATTCCAAAAATTTATTTAGATATAAGGGCAAGATGAAATTATGATGTTAATTAGTATACTTGTATGTAATTTAACATATCAAAATTGGACGGAATTTTGCACTATTTTTGTGATGATATAAAGCTAGTCCAGCAAATTTGATCAACTTTCTATAAAGTAGTTCTGGTAATTCATAAACACTTACCAATATGAAATTATTGTGTTATTTATTTTAACTCTAGGCATACTTTTATTAAATTTATTCTATTATGTTGATTGTAGCCTAATTTGTTTTTGTTTGGTGAAAATGATATGAAATTATATTATAAGTTTAGACTGACTGTTTTTTTTTTATATGAAAGCAACGTTCAATATGTAAAAAATATGATTTCCATTTTTTTCATCATCGTGAATTTTCTTTACAAAAAGTATCCACAAAAGTGTATTGGTATGAAATTATTGAACTTATAATTCACTTCAATAAAATATATTTTAGTTTATAAAAGTAATGGCAATTTTTTAAATTGAAAACATATCCTCATATTATGTGTATGACTTCAAAATAGTTGTGAAAAATCTTTTTTTTTTTTAATTTGCCCACCTGTTGGAATATGTGGCCCGGATAAATCTCATATTTGAAACCACGATATTGTCGACTAAATTTCGCTTTTGCACAATATCATATCTACTCGCCGTGCATAACGAAAATATATCTTGCAAAATGTGGGACCAAAAATCACATTAATTAAAACTGAAAACCAAGATAGCGCTAGTGTTTGTACCGTATTATTAAGGCCACCGACGAATGAGACCATCTTTGTATATATAATATTATATTGAAAATATATAAACATGAAAATTACCTTGTATACAAAATATCCCGAAAATGTTCACTGTTTGTTATATATAAAAATAAAAAACATTTGCCTAGCTTTTATGATCTAAGTGTATATTCCAATTTTTGACAATATATAAAAAGAATATCATGCGTTGCTAGTTAATGTCCGATCATGCCTTTAAGTGTATTTTCTCTGTTATATCAAATCAAATGTCGCTTGTCTAAAACGATCAAGATACTTATCAAAAATATCCATGTCTATCATAAAGTGATTGGTAATTAAAAAATTGTCTTCTAAGAATAACAAGAATATGAATTTACGTACTTATATAATATATAAAGTATATTTTAAATGAAATGATACTAAAAGAAAAAAAACACAGGAAATTATCAAAGTGTAATTATTATAAATTATAGATATTTGCTGTAAAAATATGCGATTCTTACAAAATCTGCCTTGTCTTTTTTTTGTGATTTGTATTTAAAAACAAAAAACAAACATAAAAAACATATACGTTTTCTCGTGAATTGTTGTGTTTTCGATGATATTGCAAGACAACGTCTGAGAAGTTTAAAGCCTAGCTTTTAATGATGATATAAAAACAAAAAACAGTGTGTATTTATTATATTACCGTACCAATGATCTGGTATCTTGAAAAAACAAACATAACTTGAGAGAAATAGTGGTTTGGACAAATACACCATGCCTGTGGGAAAGTGTTATTTTCTGGAAATATTAATTAATGATAGTTAAAAATGGAGATAGAAAAAAAATACAAAAATATAATGATTATATTGTATATTTATATTGTGACTTTGGAGTAAATCGGTAGCAGTATTTATTACTGTCAAAATGTGTCTATTTCATTTTGCTATTTCATTTCTTTGTATGAACCTTGATCCAATGTGATATGTTTTTATAATATTTTTAATATTCCTCATCCTAATCACCGTTTCACATACTCGGTTCTCAAACCCCATTTGGACCATATTGTTTTAATCAACATTGATTAGGATTCGTACATCCTGGTTATATAGCGCTGGTTTTCCTTCTAGAAAATTAACAATAAAAACAAGTATAGGCCTATAAATGAATGGAGAATTTAAATTATTAAATTGTTCATATGCGTCTCTGAAGTGGCTGAAAAAGATTGTCAACAATGTCCTCCAGTTGCAATCCACCAATCACAATCTCTGTTAACCTCAGTATAGGCTATGTTGCTATGGTAACGATTGTTTGTAATTTATTACTTTGAAAGTCCACATGAAGTTTGGATCAAGAATGCAGTTCGAGATGTGAAAAAAAATCCTCATCTAATGGAATTCGATGGTCCAGAATTACAATAACAGAAATGCATCGAACTGGCAGTGAAGTTTTATTACCATAGTTACTCGATTTGTTTTCAATAACTCGAGGACCACAACTGGAACTTATAATACCAAGCCAAAAATTAGTCGGCAGCGAAATCCCCACGAATTGAATAATACGCATTTTTAGTTGGTCACATCTGTATTTAATATATATGTAAAATGCATGGCAGGCAACTTTTCATATACTTGTTGGATTTAAAAATTCAGTATTTTAAATTGAATGCAGTTTTCTAAAACAACCTTCCGTCACCAATAATTATTATCAACTCCCAACATATTTTATCTCAAACTTTGATAATCTCATCCACATAACAATGCTCGTCGAGTCATGATCATGACGAAAACGATCGACGCATCTTATTATAAAAATATTATCCTCAACTTTCACACCTGCTATTCGCACCAGCCAGTTGCATACACTTACCTCCAAACCCGCGTCCGCCCTTGAGCTTGCAACTATGTGTTGTTTTAAACATGACAATACTGTCTGCATGCAATCCCAGCTGCCGACCACGAGCAACCGTCTCCCCTATCTACAACCACTGACGACCGGTAGCTTCGAGCCGGCAAGATTCGGGCAGTCGGTTACGCCCTCCGATGTACTTGCCAAATATATCGGCCACACTCCTTCCTCAGCCCGCACCCCTCGTGAAGTAATTGACTCTGTCTGGGTCCTAAGGTTATTTGAGATTTGAAGAGGGTGCCCCCCTCTCCCCCTCCCCTCCCCTTCACCCGATCAACATGATACGCCGGTATGTCTGGTTTTGGTAGGTACACTATAGGCTTCTTAAGAGTCTATGCTAGTCGATTTGGCGGAATATAAGGTTTTTGACGGTAACTTTTGAATGGTATGAGATAGCGAAATTCTGAAAATAAAGAAACACGGATATTTTCAATACCTTCAAGGAAGTGTAAGTAATAACTATTCATCTCACATCGCATAATCGTCAGGCGTAAACGGTTAAAAAAACATTTTTAGGCGTGCACGCCTGACAATCAGGCGATTTGAGATAAATAGTTTTTACTTACATCAGTTTGAAGGTATTGAAAATATCTGTGTTTCCTTGATTTCAGAATTTCGTTATCTCATACCGTTCAAAAGTTATCACTATAAAACTGAAATTCCGCTGAATGGACTCCCGTGGACTCTTAACGAGAAACGTCTTTTCTATATTACAATAACATATCACGTAATATTTAAGACTGCAATGAATTTATTACTTTAGACAAATTGCATTCTCTAGGTACCTGTTTATATTTGGTGGTTAGAAGGGAGAGGGGGGGGGGGGAGGGTCGTTTTTTGTAGAGAAATTATGTTGAAATATAAATGGACGTGAATATGCAAGCATAGAATAAGGATTCTATTTGAAATTATTCATTGGATTAATGAGAAAACTATAAATTATATATAAATATATATATATATATATATATATATATATATATATATATATATATATATATATATATATATATATATATATATATATATATATATATAATATATATAATATATATAATATATATAATTATATATCATAAGTTCATGAATTATCTATGAAAATTATGTTTTGTCAAAATTTAAATGTGAGATTCAAACATAGAATAAGAATTCTATCTAAATTATTCAGTAGATAAATAAGAAATATATAAATTATATTTAAATTATGACTAGATGTTTATGAATTTTTCCCTCTCCTCTCAGTTTGTTCATGTCTTGACAACGTTGTAGGCCTATTTATATAGTATTGCTTTTCATCATGTATTTTTCAATAATTGGATTTATTTCATTATTTTCTTTGAACTTTGTTTTTGGTGTGTCTTTTTAATCTATTATTTTGTCTATTATTGGTATGTCTATTATTGGTTTTAATTTAGAATAATAATAAAATTGGGTGGTGGGATCGCCCTTGTGGTGCCCCGTCCAAACGATCCTACTTTCATCCTTAGCCTTGATAGGGGAACAATGATTTTGTATCAAGTTTCGATGTTATTGAAAAAGAAAAAAAAAAGGGTTTCCATGATTTTGTCAGCCGAGTCGAGATGCGAATTATGAAAACATTGAAAAATTCTATTCATTTGATTAAACAATTCTATTCTCGAATAGTCGATGAATAGATAAACTTCAATACCGGTATATAGGCTACCGAGGCACCTATATTTTACTCCTCACTAGATCGTTTGATCTAGTGAGCATGTACTCGTTTTTTAATAAATATTTGAGTTACTAAGTAACTAAATACTAGTTACTCTACCATTAAACTGAAGCGATGCAATTTGAAGATTATGTCTTTCGTTTCTGAGAAGAGAGAATTCTCTCTGCGGTTCTTCTTGTTGGAGGAGAAACTGAAACTAGCTGTACTCTGTCTCACAACATATTATGGTACTCATAATACATATATAAATTAATATATATAACTCATATATATATATATATATATTATGTGCGTGTGTGTGTATATATATATATATATATATATATATATATATATATATATTATGTGCGTGTGTGTGTATATATATTGTATATATATATATATATATATATATATATATATATATATATACATTATGTGCGTGTGTGTGTATATATATTGTATATATATATATATATATATATATATATATATATATATATATATATATCCAACGTGCGTGACGTTGTAGTAGAAAACGAACGACACCCAAGTCCAAATACATTTTTGTTACTATACGTTATTCATTTCAAAAATATTTGTATCCGTTGAAAATTCACCAAGAAGACATGAGGTTGTTATTATTGAAATGTCAACGTCGTTGATGTGCCGTTAAGAGTCCATTGGAGTCGATTTAGCGGAATTTCAGGATTTTGGTGATAGCTTTTGAACGGTAGATATCGATAATCATATCGAAATTTTTAAATCAAGGAAACAGAGATATCTTCAATACCTTCAAGATGGTGTAAGTAATAACTATTTATCTCATATCACATAATCGTCAGGCGTAGCCTATAAGGTTGAAAATGTGTATTTTTAAGTGCTTACGCCTGACAATCGGGCGATTAGAGATAAATAGTTTTTACTTGGACCACTTTGGAGGCATTGAAAGTATCTGTGTTTCTCGTTTTCACAATTTCGATATCTCATACCGTTCAAAAGTTATCACCAAAAATCTGATATTCCGCTAAATCGACTCCAATGGACTCTTAAACTAAAATATTACATTAATTCACTGTCAGTATGACCAAATCAACACCTAACTCATCTGTCTCAAGTACCCAGACACATTCATTCAACAACAATGTAACAGTCAATTCTCATTTCAGACCATATTTTGCATTGCTAATTACTTGCATTTCCTAATGCCAAGAAAGAGAGAGAGATAGAGAGAGTTGAAAATCTTGATCTTGTAACGTAATTTTTATATGATGTGTCTGAATAAAATGAGACCTTGATATTTGGGCTGAATTTGAATTTCGTCTAGACACGAAAATTAAACTGCAAGTACTTGTTGGTCCATGACCAAGTCTGTAACCATCATATTATTACATCACAGTCGAAGCCACACGCCTGTTCCTTCTTGCCCCCCTCCCCCTCCAGCGCGCATGCGTGCATTAGCCCACGTGCACACATGCTAGACAGCCCGCATTTAAATACTGTACTTTATCAGTTATTAGCTGTCATTAAAATCAATGCTATTATTATTTTTTTATTAACATCAAACCTTGATACAAAATCATTGTTCCCCAATTAAGGCTATGGATGGAAGTATGATCGTTTGGGCGATCTTATCCCCCCCCCCCTCCCACATTCATTTCATTTTCATATAATAGGTACATTTTCATCAAAGTTTATGCATGGAACCCTTTTAGAATTCTTGCCCCCCCCCACCCCTCCTGACCTGATATCCTGGATACGCCACTGTTACAACCACATTTTAATTTGTATAAAACAATGCACATTGACACCAGGACTCCGCTGTCTGTGACCATAATCTCCAGTCTCCAGCGCAGATGAAATTATTTCAGTTTCCAAAAGTCCGGAACACATTAGGCCTATAGGCTTCTTGTTATATATCCGGACATTACCAGCATTATTGTATTAAGAGTAAACCTAACACTATAAAAAGTAAAAACGAATAACCGCCCCGGTAGCTCAGTCAGCTGTGCCAGTCAGGCACCGCTTCAGTAACTGAAGTCACCGTTGCTCGTGGGTTCGAGTCCCGCATAAGGCATGGGTTTTTGTAATCGTCCCTTCACCTATCATCACCGCATCGTTTCAAAATCATCCGCTCATTCGTACCATCGTATAACCTAGCTGTTGGTGGGGTAATAAAAACCGGTGGAGGTGCCGGGATTTTCTTGACGCACATTGGGGCCGAGTGTGGTTATTGTCTCATGGGCTCTTGAGGTTCTCACTAATCGAATCTGACGCATTCAACTATTCAATAATCACAGAGAAGTTAAACAATCCCTAGTTCAGGCATATATTCTTTAATCTCTTGAAATTAATTGAACTCAATTGTGCGAATGTGCTGAAAAACGCATAGTTTGTAACGTAAAATGAGTTCTACTCTATTATTTCATTTTTTTAATTTGCAATTTTTTTATCAAATACAGGTGGCTATCACTATAATGAAAAAACTGATCAACATTATTGAAACAATGAAATTCGTAATATCAATAACTCATTTCAATAATCAATAATTCATATCAATAACTTCATACAAAAAAATTATATTCATAAAAATTCAATATATCTAGTGATATAGAATAATCCAATATATGATATATATATATAGGCCTATATATATATATATATATATATATGTATAGGCTATATGCATGTATAGGCCTAAATGGAATATATATATATATATATATATATATATATATATATATGTGTATATATATATATATATATATATATATATATATATATATATATATATATATATATATATATATATATAAATATATATATATATATATATATATATATATATATATATATATATATATATACATCAATATAGAGCTTATTTCCAGTCTTCAATAGTCCAGTTGACGAACGTATTTTTGCCAACGTCCCTCCTGGCTTTTCTTGGTCTTATTTTGATCACATGGTTTCCTGTTGCTCGATATCGGTGATCGATTATTTAGTTGTCTATAGTTGTTATATAGTTGTTCTAGTTGTCTTATAGTCGCTACATGCTCCTTGCCCATGTCCTGAATATACTCCAAACATATTCCTCATCCTCAGAGTCTTCCTTCTCTCCTGTAACGTATCCCACTCCAGTTCTTCCAGGCTATCAGTGACTCTCTCTGATATTATTTTCAGTTATAATTTCAATCTGGGTTTCTCGTTTCTCTCTTTTGCTATCATCCATTTTCTTCTTCCTGATTCACCCTCACTAGATTAATGCCTACGAAACATTTCACAATTATATAAATACATCTTTATTGAAGACTATATGTCATGGTACACATGATTGCCGTTGAACACATAATAATAACAAATCACACATGGATGATTCATAAAAAAATGATTTCAGAAAATAATGAGAGAATAATAAAGAGTAATATGAAAAAGTATTAGTATAAACAGTGATTTGAAAATGATATAAAAATAATACAAAAATAACGAACAATTATGGTATGAATGCGAGTATAAATGGTTTCACAAAATGGCAATAGATCATTTTAAGGATCCTTTTGAGCATCCTTTTGTGGATTATAGCATTTGTTTATTAGATTTACATTAGATTAGGTTCATTAGATAATTTACATTAAATTAAAATGTGTTGAAATAACACACATAGGCCTACAAATAGAGAAATCCATCTTCACTATTTTTGTCTATGTTAACGAACCAGTATAATTGAATGAAAATTATATCAAATCCAAGATAATTTCATGACTATAATAATTACTTAACATTCTATTTTTATGTAATAATGTTATATATATATATATATATATATATATATATATATATATATATATATATATATATATATATATATATATATATAATTATTACATAAAATTATCAATATATAACGCGAGTGAAACACGTAGCGTTTTCCTAGTAGGCTAACAGTTATAACATTATTTTTGAAGAACAGGGAGAGTGAAATACCTACACATTGCAGTATACCACTTAAGAAACCTTGCATATTTCACTCATCATCCATACTAAAAAGTAAAAACGTGTGTGGTCAACATTACTATGAAACCTAGACGCATATTTACAGTTAAAATATGTCAATAAAAAGTTCCAAAACCAGAGAATTCACGACTTTACTATTATTAGTTACATACGTTAAATACCTCATCTAAAGAAGGCTTATAATAAACGCTCTCCCAAAAATAATTAATAGCGTCTGGATATCAGATTGACTTTTGCAACAAACTAACACACATACAAAGTGTGAGTGAGAGAACAGAGTAAACTCTTTGATTAGAAAGAGACAGAGCTACAAACTGTGCAGTTTGTGTGTGCATGCAATATTTTCAAGTACATATGAAACTAGTTTTGAGCAATTATCTTAGACTAGCCCGGGTTTGCATTGCAGTTTATTTTTTCTTCTCGTGTCTCTCATATCCTAAATAAACCGGTGCAGCATGCAGATAGGCTGATAGGTACTTATTAATTTCGTTTTTCGGTACAGCCGATTAATACGTTTTTTGGTTCAATCATGACGCGATGTTCTTGGATCTGCAATCCGGTTTAAGGGTCCATGGGAGTCGATTTAGTGGGGTATTAGTGTTTTAGTGATAACTTTTAAATGGTAGAAGATATCGAAATTATAAAAAAAAGGAAATACAGATATTTTCAATACCTTCAAACTGGTGTGAGTAAAAACTATTTATCTCTAATCGCCTGATTGTCAGGCGTATACGGTTAAAAATACACATTTTTTAATCGTATACGTCTGACAATCATGCGATATGAGATGAATAGTTATCACTCACACCACCTTGAAGGTATTGAAAATATCTGTATTTCCTTGTTTTCATAATTTCGATATCTCATACCGTTCAAAGGTTATCACTAAAACACTGATATTCCGTCAAATCGACTCCCATGGAAAAGAGGGCATGGGAATCGGTTTAGCGGAATGTCGGTTTATTTTTGATGACTTTTGAACGGTATGATATATCACAATGTTAGTACGAAGGAAACACAGATATTTTCAATATCTTCAAAATGGTATGAAAAAATTCAACTTGGGGCCTATATCACATAACGGGGTAGGCCCAATATGCATTAAGGGTTGCGTTGGTTCGCTGTGTTGAGTTCGTCGAACCAACGCAACCCTCAATGCATCTTGGGTAGGCCTAGAGCTGAAAAATGTTTTTTTTAGCTGTATACGTTTGACAATTGTGGGACATTGAATTATGTATAAAAAAACATTCTGAACACATTGAAAATATCCACTATTCTTCCGTATTATAATTTTAATATCTCTTACCGTTCAAAAGTCATCAAAAATTTCGCTAAATCGACTCCCTAGCACTCTTAAAGATACATATTACTCATATTATTCGGATTTACTCCCGGATAATTTGTATGATCGAGTACATGTAGGCGTGTGTAATGTATGTTCTTCATTTTAATTGCTATCGTAGAATTACTTGTAAAATGTTTCTTGATATGTATCGGATAGTTGGTAGCCCTGCATATTGATGCAATGTATCAAAGCCTCGAGTAATAATGGAAGAAAAGCCATTGCCGCACAAATAAAGATCGTATTATTATTATTATTATTATTATTATTATTATTATTATTGGTTTCTCCACACTGTTTTGATATTTTTTGAAACAGAGAACAATAATATACCTTCGAAAATCATCACGAAGATAACGCACACAATGTCTAGCATGATATCGCACTTCTACGTTAGTAGGCCTATTATGAGGAGCGGACGATTTGAAATGAAAATGAAATATTTGACAAAAATTCTATAAAATCTTTCAGAGAAAGAGTGTAAAATAATCCCGGCTGAGCAAGAGGTTGGATGAGCGGCTGAGGCGACATCATCACTGCTTCGGAACTCATCATATTCACTGATATTGAATAAATTATGAACAAGTATATGAATTTACCCTATAACCTTAAGTGGTCTACATATTTTTTTAAATCAAGTTTCTCAAATTATATATAGTTATTCATTTTGAATGTGACTTTCCATGATTTAATAAATTGTATTTATCTTTCAAATTTTATATTAATTGTGTGCTGAATGTCTAGGAATAAGATTGAATTGTGATGGAAACTACAACGATCTAGAACGCCTGGCGTTTTGCAAGTTAGAACTCAAGACTATAGCTTATGCGCTCTTTTGGGCGTTTTCATTAAGAAGAGTTTTGAAAACGCTAGCGTTCTGAAAACGCTCGGACTCAAGACTTGGCCTCCTGGGAGAACATGGGATTGGGAGATGTGTCAAGTTGCATATCAATCACAGCTATATTGTCCATAGGCTCTATAGGCATACTTATTACAGAGGTGGGCGATATGGCAGAGGCCTATAATTACATTATTGTAAGATATCGATCGTATTCTGTGATAATTGTCCGGAATGATGATGAAATATCCTATGAGACCCATCCCAGCTTTTTTGTGATTCTTTAGGTATGGCCTGGGTATAGTAGTAATATCTTTCATTTAGAAAATATTTGCTATTCTTTTATACATAGTTATAATTACAAATAACATGAATAATAATGATAATATATATATATATATATATATATATAATAATATTCTTGAATAATGATAGATGAACATTAGATCAAATCTCATACTTTTCTTGACAGATAATTCAAATAGGTTCTGTCCCAGTATTTTACAATCTCACTTTAATTAGGGACTAATTTCTCCTCTTTTATCAATATCCAACAACTTCTTCTGAAATCTTCTGGTTTATTTATACATCTTTCATTTGTTTAGGTATCTTGTTTTATGTCCTCATACCTTTTGTATCAATTAGATTATCTTCAAAGTTATTCTTATCTATGTCGGCCATTTTGTAAATGGGCCTATGTTTGATACTTGTTGCCTGTGGCCTCCACATGCATTCTACTACCGAGTGCAGTATTTTACGTGCAATGCCAGCGCCCCGCTGATCGCAAATAACTAATAATATGATCACGATCGGTTACTTTTAGCACAAACAATCACGATATTCGAATGCATTTTCGGCTGTTTGGCCCTGAGTTAGTTCCATATACAGCCGTCAGAAGGGCGTGTCGTCGGATGCACATGGGATTACTTTTATCGACCTGCAATTTTTACTTTATTTCGACACATTATTAATTAGATGAGTGTTGGCGAAGATTTCCATCCTACTCTTACGAAGCTATGTCTGTGTGTTTTTTTTTTGTAAACACTGCACAGGTCGCAGGGTTTGACTGATCGACATGAAAATATTTGTGTACACGCAAACTCATCCAACTTAGAACCCAATAGTTTTGGGGTCATATCTGTTGGACCGTTTTTTAGAAACATCATCTCAAAGTTTCTCCAAATTGTGTTATCCAATCGCAGCTTGATTATGAGTTTATTTGACCCAAATTTTATAGTTGATATGGTAACCTGGAACGCGCATCGGCATATCCTTCTAAGTTTCTCTCTCCTAATGTCACGCATTGTTGTAATAAGTGGGCAACAATGTCCATCGATTCAGGAGACCGGGTTCGATTCCCGCCATGGTGAGTAAGTGCAAGGCGTGTCCTGAAAAAAGACTTTTAAAATATCGAGGAACATTTATATTAGGGGCCAAGACTAATCACCAGCCAGTATATTAATGGTAACAGCAGCACGGTTTGGTGGTGACATGGTAACAGCGGCACGGTTCGGCAATGAAACAACAAATGAGTTTTAGATTGTTGTTAATTCGAGTAATTCTCGTCTAGACGAGCACTTGTTGAGCATGCAATGCCACGCAAGATGTCTTGTTAGCCAGGTTACCATAGCAACTATAAAATTTGGGGCAAAAACTAACATAAAGTTGTGATTGGAGAACATCATTGGGGAGACAATGTCATTTTATTAGATGAGCTTACACCGAAAACTTCCATTTCACATACTTAAAAAAATGGGCTTAATTTTTTTTTTAGTTTTGTAATAGGGGTGTGTCAGTCCAGATTTTCAAACTCGAGTCCGATTTTTCATAAAATTGTCGAGTCCCAGCCGAGTCTCGAGTCTTTTTTCAAACATATAAATAGAACTATTAAGACGATTTTAGGCACCATCAGTACTTAGCTTGTACAAAGTACAAAGTAAAACAGTACAAAGTGTGAACCTTCTTCAACTAAACCTGAGCAGAATACACGAAGAAAACATTCAAGAAGACACAAACCTCCCAACTATAACCCTAACCATATAGCTTTTCTGTGCCCTAACCAATTATCCGTAATAGCAATTCTTACGGCAATATAACTTCATATAATATTTTAGGTTTTCAGAAAACAAAGAAGGATAGTAGAACATCAAAAACACCATTTAACGAAATCAAAGGTGTATTAGTCGATATAAGCAAGCAATGCGAGAAAATGCGCCTTGCTTTGGCTGTACGGGATTGTAAAGTCGCGACCGGTGACACCTTGATCAATAAATCAAAGTTTTTCCACAACTAATTTGTTTTAAAATACAAACTTCAGACAATAGATTTGGTTTTAATCATTACTAAAAATAAGTGAGCTATATGCACCCAATCAGGTAACCAATACAAACCACACGAATATGGCCGATAAACTTCAATATGTCACTATTATTGATTGATTGACTATCACAATTGTAGGCCTATCTACCCCCTTGCAATCATCTCACACGCGCTGACTTACCAACAATCTAAAACTAAAAGTACTCAAGGTTGGTATATACAATCTATAATTACCGTCTGTATTGGGATAATTTATTATAGAAAACATATTTCTTGAAGATTACCCCCCTCCCATCCGCCCCCCTCCCCCTCCCCTCCCACAGTTTTCCGACAGGCCAAAACTACATACCCGTCCAAATAAATAACCATCATTTCGCGCCCTTGCCCTAAATATGCACCACCAAAAAAACAACATCATCATACATTCTCAACTATTTTTATGTCCAACTCTCTTATGCTTCTCCAAGTGCATCTTGCATTCTCGCTCTCTCTCTCTCTTTTTCTCTCACTGTCACTCTCTCTCTCTTTTCATCAATTAAAAAAAATATATATTTTTTAAAATTTCGACCATTAATTGTCTGGGAGAAGCTGTCAAAAAATCCGGTTTCACCTAATGTTGTAATGCAACAAGTATTCGGTAGGAACTGGTACCGGGTACCGGAAAATCTCGTGGTGGTTTTCGTCTGGACCAACGTGCAGTGGCGGAAAGTAACAGTGGCGGCAGTGGCGGCTGAGATGGAGAGAAATAATATTCATTTATACATTTATTCTCCTTTTCTCATAAATAACTTCAAAAAGTTCTTAGCTCAAGTTCCACGGATATTACATCTGTTGATTGAGCGATAATTAGAGGATTAACTTGTCATCACCCTTGCTTACCAGTGATGAGTGTGTGATTTTATTAATCAACTCATTTTCATTATCCATTTAATTTGCTCTCGATTTGGTATTTTTACTCTTTCAAAAAGTGAATTATATATATAGGCTATATATACATGAATTAAATTGAATAATATCAAATTGATATATGATTGCACGTATTTGTAAATGCTATGCCAGGGCGCGAGTATTTCTTTGGCAAACAGCTAAAGCACTATGCTGGAAAACAAAATATGAATTAAGTGATTATGCAGTATTTAAATTATGTTTTGAGCATGGGGTTAATGAAGAGGTTTAATTTCTTTCCATTTTGGGCTAAATAAATCAAACAAGATTTACAAATTGACGGTTGAGGATTTGATGTGATTTTAATTTCCCAGTGAAAAGAACTCGAAGATATTAACTGAATTTCAAACATTCTGTTATGTCTGTGTTGTCGTTTAAGGAAAAATCAACCTTGTTCCTAGCCCCATACTCAAGACAGCAATTAAATACTGAATAATCACCATATTTGTATTTTGTTATCCAGCATAATGCTTGAGCTGTTTGCTAAAAAAAAATACTCGCTGCCCGGGCCACTAGTTTTGGGGGAAAGCACCCCGCCGGAGCGCCACTGTCTACCGGCAGTCTAATTCAAGGGTAAATCTCAGTCGTTTGTGCAGCAATTATGCATTCTCATGCAAAAGCTGAAGTGTTATAACAGACTGTTGTTCGACCGGCACATGCAGTGGTGATGATTAATCGGCTAGACGTACACGTGGGGGCCGGGGGGGCGTGGTGGGGACACATTTCGGCGATATCGAGAGGGGAAGGGGGGAGGTGTCTGGAACGACATATTGCAAGCTATTAGCAGTTTTATTGATTTAACTATATGCTTTTGTCAAGTGACAAATGACAAACAATTGTTACTATAGCAACAAAGTGAATTCTGGTGGACTATCAAACATTCTGATTGGTCAATTCCAACTGGGGGACATTGTTATCTTTCTCTTAACAATGGGTGACGTAGCTTGACAGAAACCTATAGGTAAAGGCAGAATATGCGTTGTGAGATGAGCGAGATATCTAAATGAAGTATAATAGAAAACTTTTACACACCTTGATCATATCAAATATATTTCATTCGATACCAACAAATCTAGAGAGCCGTGAATCTATCTCTGCAACATATTTCTGTTATTATTTCTATCTATTTGACGGATAAAAAACATTTATAGGCCTACAATATTTTTTTCTCAAAACGGCTGGAACCTATTATACATAACATCCGTAATAATGAGTATTTGTGTGTTTACATTCAGTGAAAATTTGAAGTTATTTGAAGAGATTTTATTTTTCCAATTTCGTAACAACCATATGTGCTCGCAAGTGCATGTGGCGTTTAATCACGATGTAGTGATACCAACATACTGTATCATAATATAAAGAAGGTGTACCGACTCCCATACTAATAACATGGCAGGCATTTGTGGTTTCTTGCAGTCAAATCAGATCCAACGGTCCCATTTGCTTATCGCAATTTAGCGGATTCCCTTGTGAACTAGATGTAGATAAGATTGGCTACGGTACCGGTGACATTGTTGAACATACAAAATCTATAATTTTCGTGAAAAACAAATGCCACCTCTAACGTAATAATTCTACTGAGCCGTGCATATAGCATTGTTGAGCAGTTTGATATAGTTCGATATAAAAGCGGTAGTTGCGCTACATGCAAATGGGACTATGGACTCAGATTCTGACCCCGGAAATATTTCACTTGCAAGACGCGAGTAACCTTATTTATACTATGATGAAATTTGTTGCTATCTCTACAGGTTACATACATGAAAGGAGGTTTGGAACCCCGCAGTGCTTTTTTAAAAATAATTTATAGTTATTTTTCAAGTTATTTTTGCTATTCACAAGCAGTTTTGGTGTCAAGTAATTGAACCATTATGGACATTTCCAAGGTTATTTTTAATATTTCAATCATTATGGAAACTTTCGAAGTTATTTTCGCGAGTTCTCCCAGCAAAATATTTTATCGGTGTGTTTTTTATTCGTAGGTCAAATAACAGAAAAAAAACGGAGCCCGTTTTTTTTTGGTATGTGAAATGGAAGTCTTCGCTACGCTCATCTGATTAATGAATAATGATTGAATTTGTGAATCAATGAATACATAATTGAATACTAATAATTAGCTTTCTATTATTATTACCACTATTGGTACTTATCGACCCCACCAACAGCTAGGTTATGTGGGGGTCTGGCATTTCTGTCAGACTGACTCGGTGGGTAATTGCTCTACATTGAATATCAAATAAATTGATTATCGAATAATGAAATAATCAATTAATACATTAATTAATTAATAGATGAATGAATCAATATATTCAATGAGTGGATTATTGAATGGATGCATGAATGTTTGAAGCAATAATTAAATGAACAAATAGTTGAGTAAATGAATGAATAAATTATCCAGTGAATAAATAGATGAATGAATTAATGGACAAATGCATGAATGGATGAGTAGGTAAATGAATGAATAAATAAATATATGAATCAATAAATACACATAAATAACGAATCGATAAGTGAAAAATGAAATGGACAGATTCGAACAAATGAACATATAAATGAATAATCGAGATATTTAACAGAATAAAATACACTTTATTTCTAAATGAAGCCGTCATAACTCTTCTGTAATGGAGAGGGGTGAGTGGTTACGTCGATCAAAATGTCGTTTTCCTCTATTCTTTGTGTTCATGCAGGGTCACAACAGGTACAGCAACAGGTCTGTTAAGGTCATTCACATGTTCTATCATTCATTAGACTCATTAACGCCAATATTGTAAGGTAATTAACAACTTTACTACTTTGACTTTAAAAACTTTCATATCGATAAATATATTGGATAAGTAATCAATATTGGTATCGTGTTTATAGATCAATGAAAAGGGAGAACAAATTGTAAAAAGAGTTATCGTGAAAATATCGGCAGACTGTGAAGGAGAAATATAAATAGTAGACAGAGAGATTGTAGACTTCATTCAATACCAAGTTTTTAAAATTAATATTGAGTTTTTTTTAAATGTTCATATCCATTGGCTATAAAATAAGAATAAGCACAAAAATGAACACGATGATAAAATCCACTAAGAAATACACGATTCTATCGGAATAAAGTAATGATAATATAAAAAATTTGATATTTGAAAACAAAGAACGGTGTTAATTTCAATAAGTTATAGCATTTTCTGCGAAGAAAACCACTATTTTTATATACCACAAATTAAGAGTCAATCGGAGTCGATTCGGCGGAATAGCAGTCTTTTGGTGGTGACTTTTTAACTTTGAACGGTATGAGATATCAAGATTATAATTTAAATGTAACACAGGTATTTACAAAATAGTTTCAAGTTGGTGTAAGTTATAACTATTTACCTCTAATCGTCTAATTGTCACGCGTATAAGGTAAAGAGAAACATTTTTAAGCGTATACGCCTGGCAATCAGGTGATTTGAGATACATAGTTATTACTTATACCATCTTGAAGGTATTGAAAATATTTGTGTTCTCTCTTAATTAGGTTTTTGACACCTCATACCGTTCAGAAGTTATCACCAAAAAACTGATGTTCCGCTAAATCGACTCCCATGGACTCTTATATGGAGTCCCATGGACTCTTGGACTCTTATAATATTCCATTCTTTTTATTGAATTTGAAGATATCACTGTACTTTAATTTTGTAAAATTCAATTCACTAACTATAAATTGTCATTGTTTACCAACTGAATATAGTTCAGGCCATTCAAAAAGCCCTCTACAAATCTACCACTAACTCCTACCTAGCGTCATTCTTTAGAACTATCTAGATAATCTCATTCCGTCACGACCGCTCAATCGGTTACACGTGAATACGTCATCTGACAGTTCCTAGACTGAGGGATGGCGCGGTCGAATAATTATATATTCTGCCACTCCCCCTTAGTTACGGATGTCAATATATATATATATCTAATCACAATTAGGAAGTGTGCCTACAATAAAACGTTATATTTTATTACAAGTCTGTTTGTCAGCCATGTTTGTCGGTGAAAATCCCTGTTGTTCCGACAGTTTTTGTGGTGCTTGCGACGACATTAAAGCGTGTGCCAGACAGGCCTAGGCCACAGCTGTCTAGTGGCTGGTGAAGTTTTTGTCAATTGGAATTTGAGATCGCACGCACGTTCGATACGGTATTAATATTTCAGAGACGGACAACTTTCACCAAATGCCGGATTGAAGAGGCTAGGAATTTTCAGGACAATATTAGTGTCATTGACAGGTTGGTTTGGATGTGGTTGTGATGGTAGACTGATTTCAAGTGTTAAGTGTTGTGTGGGACGAAAGAAATGTTGAAAAGGAATCAATTTTCGGCGTTGCAAGTAATTCGTTCGTGGGCCGTTGATGATGTTACATCATCTCTTCGACAAGTGAGTATATTTAAAGTTTAAATTTCAAGTTTATTTAAAACGTAGGGACGTATACACGTGCGTTCACAGGAAATGAATTTCCCGTACTTTCCCGGAATAGGCGGAATAATGCTGCGTTTTCCTTGTAGGTCTATACATTAATTCTGTAGTTGAACTTGATAGTTCACACGCTATAGGCTGTGCCCAATCTGCGTAGTGAATAAGCTTCTTTCGTCTTGGTATATGATGGCAAGGTGGCGGCCGTGGCCAGAAATTGAAGAACCATTTCCAAACCAGTAATGCCCATGTACGAGTGAGGGAGAAAGCACTAGAAACCTCGTTCGGGCATATCGACCATAGCGGGAATCGAACCCCGGTCTCCTGAATTAGGGGTCAAAGCGTTAAAAACGCAACCCGGCTGCCTCTACAGCCCCAAGCCCCACATAAGCCCCTTCACAATGCTTGATTTTCTCGCATTTTTGCTCATATCGGGTAATAGGCCTAGATCAAATAAATTATGTCGTAGCGGTGACGCTGCGGTAGCGCGTTTGATTTTGGATCCGAAGTTCGCTAGTTCGAATCTCGCTGTAATCAAAACATTCTTGTTCTCATGAAATCTAATGAAGTAATACTGCCGTATAAGTTACTATTTCGGAGAATTGGTTAGGGCGCATGATAAGCTATATAGGCCTCTATGGTTAGGGTTGGCTGGGCTATAGGACTAGGTTTTAGTATTTTAAAAGATTTGAATGTTTTCTTTTTGTATTTTCTTTTTCTAAAGGGCTAGTTGGGTTAGGGTTAGAAAAAGTTTTAATTCAAAATGTCACCATTTATTTCACAATAATTAAAGGGAGTTCAGTTCTTGCGGGACTTTAAAGTCGCTACCTGGCTTGAAATTTGCAATTGAAACAATTAAACATCTTACACAGCCATTAAACAGCGCTTTAGAGAGAGCTGATTAAATATAAATTATCGAGATATCCGCTCCTTACTGATAAGACACCGGATTTGGCGGGGATGCCAAATTGTAGCTTTTGTCATTATGATTCATTATAACCACTAGGCAAACGCAGAATGTGCGTTGTGTGATGAGCGAGATATCTATAAAGTAAAATCTAAAACTCTACACAGATTGATCATTAGATGAGCGTTAGCGAAGATATCCACTCAACTCTTACGGAACTTTGTCTGTGTTTTTTTTTTGTGTGTTTGTTTGTAGGCCCTAAGCACTGCACAGGTCGCAGGCTTTGACCGATCGACGTGATTTTTTTTATACGCAAACTTATCCAACTTAGAACCCTATCGTTTTTGGGTCAAATCGGTTGAACCATTTTTGTGAAACATCATCTGAAAGTTTCTAAAAACCCCATAAGATCGGGCCGGGCAGAAAAAAATGAAAAATAAAATCTCCAATATAATTCAAATTTTCATCAAGTGTAAACACGAAAATTATACACATAATTACAAATTTGTATGCAATTCGGACCAGCCGTTTCGAAGAATAATGTAATACATGTTTTTATTCATCGAATAAATAGAAATAATAGCAGCAAAATGTTGCATTGTTCATTCACGGCTACCTAGATTCGTTGGTTTCGAATGAAGTTCATTTTATATGATCAAGGTACCGGTATGTAGAGTTTTAGATTTTACTTTCTAGATATCTCGCTTATCACACAACGCACATTCTGCGTTTGCCTAGTATAAAATACACTTCATTCGATACCAACGAATCTAAAGAGCCGTGGACTTATCACTGCAACATTTTTCTGGTGAATTATTTCTATCTATTCGATGAATGAAGAACATGTAAATACATTATTTTCTTCGAAACGGCTGGTCCGAAATGAATACACAATTTTTAATTATGTGTACCTCTCCCGGTTTCACATATGAGTAAAATTTGAATTATGTTGGTGAGATTTTATTTTTCAATTTTTTCCGCTCAGGCTATTCTTATGAGGGTTTTAGAAACTTTGTGGTGATGTTTCTAAAAAATGGTCCAACAGATTTGACCCAAAAACTTTATAGTTCTAATTGTTGGATAAGTTTGCTTACCTATACAGTCTCACCTGCGTACCTATATCGGTCAAACCTTGCGACCTGTGCAGTGCCCACAAACAAACAAACCAAAAAAAAAACACCAAAACAAAGGTCCGTAAGAGTTGGGTGGAAATCTTCGCTAACGCTCATTTAATAAGAATGGTTTTATACCGCAGGACGATCAGCATTTATTGTATTTCATTTTCCGGTTTATGTTGGATTTTAAGGGAAACACACTCAGAGCGTAACATTTTCAGTGTCAATGTAACACATGAACGATCGTCTAGTGTCTAGTGGCGTTCCGTGTGAACATATTGTAGTGAAACTGCTTCACACCATTCGGAAAAGAGTCTTCTATAAACGATATTGTCTATACATAATACACATTCACAGTACGTCACATCATTATAATTATTCCTCATAACAACTCCTTTGTTCTGTCCTATTGCAAAACTGTTCTAGGCATATATGAAAATTTATAATGAAAAATTTTGGACAATTTCATTGCAAATTTTAATGAAACTTTGATTTTTTTTTTTTTCAATTCCATACGATTCATAGAAAATGTTCAATGAATAGGATTTTCTGAGAATTTTCGTTGAAAATTTCAGTTATTTTGAATAAAAATTTTCAATGGATTGAACATTTTATGAAAATTTTAAATTGAAATTTTCAACGTCTCATAACTGAGTAGGCACATTAGTTTGTTTCTTTATATTGCTTTGATAATCTGACATATACTAGCTCTGTAGGTCTACGTATAGGCCGTACATTTTTTCACGAATTAAATTCAAATCACTGTCTATAATCTATTAGGCCTATAACTATGGGTCAGCAAAACTAAATCGGAATAAATTATTGATCTCACTCAGCAGTTAATACATGCATGCAGAAGATTGGCTCATGCGTCATAATTGAGCTATTCAATTTATTGATGGCTGTTTGTACAATGCATAAAAGCGGACTAAATTCGGCTGATAGGCCTAATAATTCCAAGACGAATTTTTGGTACACTTGGGCCTATGTTTGTCAATTGTTCGTAAAAAGGCAATTGTTATGGTTGCATTTAGATCTGATATTTTATCAATTATAATCAGTCGATTTTCCAAATGAACTATTATAGTCAAGCTATGTAGCGGACGACAATGGCGTATACAGGGGGGGGGGGGGGTGGGGGTGGGGGGTGGGGGGGGGGGGCGAAACTTGACCGAAGCTGAACTGAAATTACATTATCAGAATAAAAAGAATAAAGTTTCTAATAAATAAAATATTATATATTATTTTATGAAGTTAATGATTGGAATGTGTATGTAATAGGCCTGGTTATTGGGAGTGGGCTATATTCCTCCATAGAAGATATTTTCAAATACGACTATCGATTTGAATAATCTCTCCACATCAATAGAAGATTAAAAGTTGCTTAGCGCGAACTAGCGCTATATCTGGGAGGTTTTCCACATTGCGTCCACACTAAAGAATCCATGTATTCCAGGAATTTCGTGTAGTTCCCATACCCGTAGAATCGTATTTTAAAACAGAACATTTCAAAAAATCACCGGCGGGGCTTAATTATTTCTTCACTTTCACTATGCACACCTAGTTTGGGGGCTCACAATTGAGTCCTTGCCCAGGGCGCTAAGATGGGACCCAGCAGTCCCTTTAGTTCTATTATACAATTAATTTTGGCATAAATCTCATCTGAAACACGTGAAACCGTATTAAAAAAGGTGTAATTTTGAAAAATTACCTGCGGGGCCAGAAGGGGGCCTTCCCCCTTGCCCCCCGCGGGTCGCCGGCTTCGCATTAACGGGCCGTTGCACCACTGTTCGTATATGGCATTTTCTTTTCCAAACTAATATCGCCTCCCTCCCCCCATGAATATGACCTGGATCCGCCCCTGCATGTAGCCTAAAGCACTCAATAATGTGTTGTAATTATATTTCATAACAATGACCTAGATTTTGTATTCTTAGAACATGTAAGAAACAAATGCCCACATACCCCCTGAGCATAGCCATTTTTTTTTTACAAAATTTCTTCCATTTTACACTTGAGTTTCGGCCCCCCCAGCCCCCGAAATTTAGTCGTGGCTACGCCACTGGAGGACGATATGTATGAGCTATCAGTCATAATCAGAAACATTCATTGCATTATCATCTTATCCTCATAGTATTAGTATTAGTATATAGTTTAATTTGAGTCAACAAATATTTGTAACCATTTCATCACGTGCCATGAATCATGTTTGTGATATTATTTGCATTTTATTGCATTATTCATATGCATTGCGATTATTTAAAATGATTAACTGCTGAATCTGAATGTATTCCCATTTCCTCAAAAGTGAGTCAACGGTCGAGATGGATTGATTCTAAGATGAGCGAGATATCTATATAAAGTATACTCGAAAACTCGATATATACACACCTTGACCATGAAATATACTTCATTCGATACTAACGAATTTAGGGAGCCGTGAATCCAACACTGCAACATTTTTCTGTAATAATTCTAATTCGATGACAGAAAACATTTATCACATTATTTCTCCAAAACGGCTGGTTCGAATTGCATACAAATTTTTAATAATGTGTAGGCCTATCATTTCCGTGTTTACATTTTAGGGAAATTTGAATTATATGAGAGATTTTATCTCAATTTGTTATGCCCAGCCTAATCTTATGGGGTTTTTAGAAACTTTGAGATGATATTTCTCAAAAACCAACCGATATGTCCCAAAACTATACAGTTCTAAGTTGGATAAGTTTGCGTGTACAGAAAGTGTTTCATGTCGATCGGTCAAACCCTGCGATCTGTGCAGTGCTTACAAAAACAAAACCATGAAAACACAGACAAAGCTCCATAAGAGTGGGATGGAAATCTTCGCTGACGCTCATCTAACAACTTTCAAGCTGTTGCGATTAGTCGGCCTTTGAATACGACTGTCGACTGCGTCATCATAATTGGCTTACGTTATTGTTGTCAAAACACAGACAAAGTCCTTATAGATAGTCTCCACTTATTCGCAGCAAATCGTGCCATTGGGAGTGACGGTATACAGGTATAGTCATTGACTAAAAAGATACTCAAGACGTCCCATGTAAATTACCTTACGAGATTCAAACCCTTTCATTATTATCTGAAGTTACGTCATTCATCGCTACACATTCCTAGAGCGCTGCTAGCAGTCAAGTTGAAGACTTGGCAGACAACCAGGCAAGCATCCATCTTACCGTCGATGGAAGTACAATCGCCGAAACGATTTTCAGCGGTGATTGACGGTACTACGGGGTAAGGGGTGTGGGGAGGGTAGAGACAAAGGAGTGGCGATGAATCTTAATTTAACGTTGGGTGAACTGTCTTTGTATCTCTTTAGTCTATGGTACAGTGACTGATCCGTGTTTGACGCTTGTTTACAGAACGGGCTGGGAGACTGTTGCGAGGCGTTCGAGCGACGAGAGATCGACGGCGATGATCTACTGGTAGGTGACGTCATATATTAGGTCTCTGTTTGTCTCGCACCAACCTGCAATGAAGGGGGGAGAGGGTAAGAATATTGGAGAGTCCATCTGAGATGATGCGAGACTTGGGATGGCAGGAATTAGAAATACGGAGAAAGGAGGATCGCGGATATGTAATTTCTTCATGGTAATGGAAGGAGAGGGTGGATGGGGGAGCTGCGTAAGTTGATAGAAAGAAATGAGTCAGGATATGCGGGTAGGCTAAGTCATGACAGAGCGGTAGTTAAAGAAGGGCTAGATTAGTTTTCGGTTAATTCTCTTTCTTGAATAGGACAGGTAGGGACTGAAATGGGCTTACTAGAAGTATATTTGAGGGGGATGAAATAGGGTTGAAGTTATTCCGTCAGAAGGTTAGGGAGGTGGTGGGATAGGATGGAACTTGTCACCGCGCATTTATGTACTATATATAAAAGGCTAAGCGTGTCTGTCTGTCGGTCTGTCGGTCTGTAAGGATGGTGGTGATCGCGGGGCAGGGAGGGGGAAGGTGAGGGAGGCATGGATGACGGGCGGAGAAGGGAGGGAGAGAAGGGAGGCGCCCTGATCATTGACACTTTGTTGTGCGTAAATCACTTCACACTTCGCTTGAAGATAAACACGTGGCTGTCGAAAGATGCTTGGTGTGGGCAAGGAAAAGTGCATGCGTAGAAGTTCTGGACAATTCCATTTGGGCGGGACCTACTACACGAGAATATTCGATTTGACCCATGGTAAACATTTGATGGGTAACTACATTAATTCATTATTTAGCAACGAACGGCGGGGGGCAGCTTTCTGTCTGTGCTCAACCGTTTCCGAACGGTCCAAGACATTCTGTGAGGAGAATGGAAGGTGCGAAGGAATTCACGCGTAATTGGGTTAGTGCGTAGTGAGGCTGTGCGTTCAAGGAATATGAAGTGCGACAGTTAGAACAATAGTAGTGGGAAGTATAGTAACAACAGAGAGACCCCGCGTTTTAAACGCGGGGCTAAGGCTAGAATAATAATAATAAAGTGTTGCTGGTGCAGAAAGGTAGTGCGCGTCATATTACGCGTTTTGTGCAGGAAATGATAACTAAATGTTGAGATACAAACACGAAAGTGCCGATTTTAAAGAACATCACAAACTTGAAACTAGATTTTAATGAATAATGACAATATTTATTTCTATAATCTTGGAGAGAACTAGAAATCGTCATCTCAATTTCAGAAATTATAATTAATTTTCTTGTCCTTCAGAGACCATGACGTAACATTATCAGAACCGAATAGTGTAATTGCGTTACGACTCAGAAAAAGGTCGGTTCCCGGAGGAGAAATACATTAATCATAATTTCTGAAATTGAGATGATGGTTTTTAGTTTACTCCAAGATTGAGGAAATAAATATCGTCGTAGTTCGTTAAAATCTGGCTTCAGTGTTGTGATTTCTTTCAACGGTTTCTAGACGCGAATTTCGAAATTGAAAGCAGACCCGTTGATAGAGAAAGGTATATCAAATGTCGTGGAATCTTATTTGATAAATATTTAAATTTTGCAAATGTCAACAAGTCTTATAAGATGGTCGTCTACGGTCTATGCGTAGGTTGTAAATGTAGCCAAGCTAAGCTGAGGTTATGGCCTTCTTGAATGTCGATGTCAGTGCCAAAGTTAGTTGAAATAATGAGAATTGATTGTGTATGTTAACAATTGCTCGAAAATAATGACAACCCTCATTCGATTATATATTTTTGAATTGTCGTCATTGCGAATACAACTTGCAAGTCTACATAGTGTCTGCCCAAAACTTGATTTTGGCGCCTGCGATCTGAACTGGTTCTTTAGTCCTTGTACTTTCGTGTTTGTTTGTAACCGTGGTGCTGCACCAAAGCCACAATTTCTTGTTTGTTTGTCCGGGTTCACTTGCTCTAGTTCAGGTAGTTCAACACCAGCTAAGGGGCTGGTGTGCCTATAGTTCAGTGTAATGGCAGGCGCCAAAATCAAGTTGTAGGCGGACGCTATGTTGGCTTACCAATTGCTGACGCTTAAATTCGTGTCGATGAGAATGAAAAAATATTTAATCGAATAAGTTGTCATTATTAAATATTTAGTATTCATTAATCACATCGTATGATATTCAATATCTCTTTCTCCGTCAACGGGTCCGCTTCCATTTCAAAATTCGCGTCTATAGGAACCGAAAAATCGGCACTCTCTTGTTTGTTTGTACCTCAACATTTAGATCTCATTTCCTGCACAAAACCCATAAAATGACGCACTTACTTTTTGCACCAGCCACTAGCTACACTTTAGTTCAGGTTGGTGCAAGGCAAATAAACATGCCTCTCACCAGCTGCGGTTGAATTGCACTACCTGAACTAGTGAAACTGGACTCCGACAAACAAACACGAAAGTGCAACAAAGTGTCTATTTACAAACAGCCCTGTTGGTCACTCTTCTATATATAGTAGATAACTGTTAGTTTGGATTATATTATGTTAGTTTTAGGTTATAATAAATCATTTTGGGTTAGGTTGGATAACTTGTGTTCGGTTATTTTAGTTAGATAAGATAATATTTCGTCAATTTGTATTCGCAATAACGACAACAACACCCGCCTCTATACAAGTATAGCTGCACATAGACCTTGTCAAAGTGCAAGAACTGAAGAAACAGGGCAGGCAGCAGAGCCTAACATTGATCAAGTTGTCGGGGATTGACGTGATTTCAGTGAGATTCAGGAAATGAGGGGATGAGGGAGCGATGTCAGGTGTTCTTGCAATTGCAGGTGTCAGGTATTTGATTCATATGAAAATCTAAAACAAGATAAAAAAATACACTTTATCATTGTAGACACTCTCGCAAAAATGGAAAATGTATTGTGGTAATAACTCATTCAATTTATCATATATAGGCCTATAGGCCTATATATAGGGCTATGTATGTTATTGATTTAATTGAGAGTATAGGCCTACTAAATCACATTTTATTTTTATTTAATTAGTATCAAGGTGAGTTATCAACTGTAATGAGGGAGTTGGGCAATCACATGAATATTGAGGGGTCAGCCGACCCCTCCTCCTCCTGACGCCCCCTTAGACCCTTACCACTGTCCTGAACCAGGAAGGACAGACAGACCGACCTATTGTTGCTGATGACAGAGAAATCACGTCACTCATGTCGGTTTTGTTTGGTTTGCAGAATCTGACGGAAGGTAAACTAGTTCTGTGGAAACGTGATCTCTCGCCAGGAGCAATCAGGTGATTATTATTAATGTTTTGTAATCAGTTACCGGTATTTCAATTTATAAACGCAATTGGAATCTGTTTTACACGCGAATCTACTTCTAGACTAGGTCGTCCATGCCCTTAAACATTTATTTGATGTGTTTATGTGATTTAGCCTAGGCTAGTTCAGTGAATTAATTGTTGCGTCTAGATATCTGCGTACAATTATTAGCATTTGTTCAAGAGGTAGTGATACTAACAGACTGTACCGACTTCCATTCTCATTACATAGCAGGCATTTGTGGTTTCAATTGTGGACAAATCAGAGCTAAAGGTCACATTTGCCTGTCGCGATTTAGCGACTCCCTTGTGAACTTAGATGTAGATAAGAGTAGCTACAGTACCAGTGACTTTGTTGAACTTACAAAATATATATATCATTTACGTGAAAAACAAATGCCACCTGTAACACAATTTTTAAAACTATTTTATATTATAAAATTATATTATTTTTAAAACTGATCTATTTCAATTATATTCTGAAGATACTCATATCACAGGCCTTATAAACAAATCTAATATTATGTATCTTTTCATTACAGAAAACTTGCTAAGCTTGTACAAGATTTAAACTCGTCACCCGAAAAATATGTTCGCCCTAAAATTGAATGCCGAGAGACTTCAGAATCCAAAGTTGAAGTACCTACGTCTGGAAAACCCGTGGTTTCTCAGAGAGGTTCGCCTCGGTCCAAGTACGTGCAACATGTGCATAACAGGATTCAATCGAACTCACCCGTCAGCGATTCTGGCTCTTGGGATACTGACTTCGAAGACGACAACGACATCCCATTCCTGCCGCCGCCGGTTAACAACTTCAAGTCGGAAAACCCCGTCAAATTGGTTAAAGCCGTCAAACCGGTCAGTCTCGGCAACGAGTACTTACCGATGTCAAAACCAAACATCGCAAATCGGCCGCCAATAACGGCTTCGAAACCGGTTGTGAACGGTAACCGGGCACCGCCACAATTTAAACATCTGCCAGTTGAGACGCAATATCCAAAACCACCCGCTCCGTTGCTCCATAATATTATCAGTAACTTGAACCTTGAAGAATCTGTTTACTCTGATGGGGAAGGTGAAGATTATTACGCTTGCATCGAGGAAGAATCGAGACCTCCCATCCCGACTAACCGTCTTAATTCGATGCCGCTTTGGAACCAGCGTAATAAATCTCCGCTACCAGTGGATTCGGAAAGATCATACGTCAAAGCTAATAGTTATAACCAGAATAAGTCTCAATTATTTGCCCAAGTAATAACTAAGAATCCTTCAGTGCGTGCATCGTTCGAACGTACGCCTTCCGTACCTCCGAAACCGAGTATCTCGAGTCTAGAAACCACAAGTTACGAAGAGGAACCCGACGAGTATTGTTGTATCAAGGAAGAAGTACATTCCAGTGCGGCACCTCCGAATTTACCAAAGAGAGAATATTTGATGAATAAACCTCCGAATGTAGGAATTCTACCCGGTCAAAAATCTCCCGTTTTACCATCGAGGATGCCGTATGTCAGTAAAATCCAACCCCCCGTTCATAACCATCCGCCGAGTCTCCCCCCTCGGGAACCGTTCATAAACAAACGTGGCATCGACGGTCCAAAACCTGCTTTTACTCACCCTCGAGGATACTATTTAAACGAACCTGTAGAGGAAAGTTTGAAACGGTCGCCCTTATTTCCGCGTCGAGAAGCGAACTCGACAGCCAACGGCCTCGTTCCGCCGCCTCTACCGTCCCGCCCGGGCAAGGCGGAGACTCGGGCGGTCGAGGAGGAGGTTGACTACGAGTGCATCGAGGATCCGGAGAAGAGGAAAGCATCCGACGGGATGTTGGAGGATTATCTGGAGCCGGTGTCGATGACGCCAAGACCGGACGTGATACCGGTCGAACCGGATTCCAGAATACCTTTTAAGATCAGACAACATCCGCTCCAGGCTAGGCAGAACTCGGTGAGTGGATTTGCGGTAGGCAGTTCTGGTCCCTTATGGACTTTTGTTGCATTGTTATTGTTTGTACGCTAGTTTAAGAGCTTGATGTAAGTTTTTTATAGGCACATGTAGCTCAGTTGTAGCTCATGTTGTTTATTTTGTTTTGTTGATATATTTGGTTTAACAACGCACTGTAATGATAGCGAAGATCTATTGGCGTTGGATGGATGATTAATGAGATAATGGAATGATCAGATGAAGGTTTCTTGGGTAATAGGAAGGATATTGTGAAGGGCCTATATTGTGGGAACGATCCTGGCATTAGCGTAGACTACAGAGGGAAACCACGAAAAATCCCTGTAAAGATGGACGGCGGTGGGGATCGAAACGGGTCTGAAAACCCTTTGTCTCCCGGATCACATGAAACGAGCGTGTTAACCACTGCACTAGATGTGCTGACCAGTGTGTAGCTCATGTACCATCATGATTATGTTTGTCTCGTATCGTAGCGTCACGTAACATCTTGAACTCGTCTTCCGTAGCTCAGTCAACTAAGGACGGCGCTGCCGAACTCTGCTGAAATGAAGTCTGAAGTCACCATTGAGTGTGGGTTCGAGTCCCGTGTAAGGCATGGATTTTTGTAAACGTCCTTTCACTAATCATCACTTCATAGTTTCGTTATCACCTGCTCATTCATACCCTCAAACATTGGCGAAGCGTGACAATCCGACAGGGGAGACACGAAAGAGTGTATTAGTAAATCTAGATAAGCCTTAAGATTAGTAAGCTTCAGTAAAGCCAGCTATTGTACGTGGAGTCAAAATGTATACATCACCAATTTTTCAGACTCTTGATTGGATATCGGCTCATTTTTCAGGATGTTGATTGGTTAGGATCAGTACAATGAAAAAAAAAATCCCGCAAAAAAGTGTAGGAATAATTGTAAAGCTAATAAATACACTTCAAAAATAACAGTCATAAAATAATGACCGAAGATTTTGGGTAGTTTAGAAATTCAAGAGCTGGATGCAAAGTTTATGTAACTTTTGACTTGAGTGATCGACATTTTTAAAGTGACAAATTGTGTTTCCGATCTTACGTCACATTTCTTCTATTTATTACTCACGTGAAGAATTACATTCCAACCTTCTCGAAATGAAAATAAACTACCCAATATACATGTGAGAACAATAAATAAAATAACAATACATAAATAGATATACAATAGGCGAAGGGTTCATTTGGACCAATATTTCATCTGCGACTTGACGTAATAAATGAAAGCCCGCTCAAAAAACACGTGTAGGAGACGTGTCTCAAGCGCGCTGTCTAATTGCCATATCTTGACCGAAATCCGAGCATGCTCACAACTCGATTACACGTATAATAGGGGCTCGGGAAGAGACACTGTCCACAGCGTCTCATAAGCGTAGCAGCGAAAGCATAGGAGACAGCCACGGCACAGAGACATGATACACACTCACCGCACACAGCGTGTGACTGTGTATAAGGCAAAATATCGTCTCCTGGAGAAATTTGAAATCAATCAGAAATGAAAATAGAGCTATACAATTTTTTCCTTTCCCTTTTTTTCGTTGGGTTGACACTGTCTCAATGTTTACCCCGACGCTTCGCTACTGCCCTCAAGTAACCGATCTGTTGGTAGAGTCAAAAACACAATTAAAACACCGGAATCTCAAGTTTCTTTTGTTTGTATTTCAGGACGACAGTTCGAGCGTAAATGATCCGAGCAACACTCGACTGAGCGACCTGTTGCGGAAAGAGATGAACAATCGTAAGACGCCCGGAGTATCGAAGATGTCTGAGGAAACAGGTGAGCATGATCAGAGTTGGGTGAGTTCCGGAAATAAAGGAAGCGAGTAAAAGTTTAGTATATTGCCTATGAATGTATCGAAGGTAAGTTCCTATTTCTTCGTATAGGCCTTCAAAAACAATGTGAGTGACCAAAATATGTCAAAGTTCATATAAAAGTTCGCGATAAGGTCACTGATTGGGTTTTTTCGGTGGTAATATGTTTGAATAAGTAATATAAGATACATATACAGTGAAACCTCTATGCATCGTTCCCGGATCCATTGTTTTCCTGGTTGTATCATTCATTATTTCCAACCCCACTCCCATATAATCAATGTTAAATTTTCCTGGATGGATCGTTTTCCTGCATGGATGGTTTCATTTTCCTGGTCCCTTGAAAAACGATGGATAGAGGTTTCACTGTATAAGTAACGTTTGAAACATGGATGGGTTTCACCAGTTGTTCCAATACAGTACAGCTCGAGGGTTGAAACAATCCAGTGTTACACTTCGTTCAACTCCACTATATTCCTACGATAGTAAAGATACCAGTCAGCTGCTACTGTATTGCGTTCACACTGACAGATGTAGTGATACCTACAGACTTTATCATAATATAAAGAAGGTGTATCGACTTGCGCCTTCCAAGTGAAGTATTCCCGGGGTCAGAATCTGAGTTCGTGGTCCCACTTGCCTGTATCGAACTATCACTTTTATATTGAACTATATAAAGCAACAAGGCTATACATGGCTAAGTAGAATTATTGTGTTAGCGTTGGCATTTGTTTTGCCCGGAAGTGATAGATTTTTCAAGTTCAACAATGTCACCGGTACCTTAGCCACTCTTATCCACATATAGTTGTACTGTATTGTATTGTGTCTTTATTCGGTCAATATTTGTGTGATATAGAAAATATAATAGTTCACAAGGATATCCGCTAACTCGTGACAGGCAAATGGGACCGTTGGCCCTGATTTGTCCCTAAGAAAGCACAAATACCGTCCATGGGAGTCGGTACACCTTCGTTATATTATGATGAAGTCTGTTGGTATCACTACATTGTGACACTGACGTATGAAATATTTCAGTTTAATGATAATAATCAGTGTTGAGTAATGAACTTCTAAAATGACAGCGTTCGTATTTTCTGAACTTTTCAATGAACGCGTTACATTTACAGTCGACAATCTTGAACTTTCTTCATGTTCGATTTTTAAAGGAATAAAACTTTCTATTGAAAGTTCAAAATTTTAGATCACTCATAATCCTATTCGACACGATCACACCATTAGTACTTCCCCGTCCAAATTCCGAATGAGATCGACTGTTTTACGTTTTATCCCGAAGTATAATATTCCCTGTTTGGAATTTCATCATGTGATCACTTGTCACCAGGCGAGCCGGCACCCACGTTTGGTCAAGGTTGACGTGTTGTGACGTGTAAGTAGGCTGTGCACACTGATTGAATTGGTCTAATATATAGGCAATAATTTCAAGAAATTTGATCATAATGTAGTCAATTGTTGGAATAATTTTCAGTAATTTTTATTTTATATAGGCATATTTATTTTAATTTTTGTAATTTTATGTTTTAATAATATTTTCATCCAAAGCTGGACTTGACGGAGAATATAGGTCTTAGTTTGAAATAGAAGAAAAACATACATTTTGAATTATAAGAATGAATTGCAAAATCAGTTGAGAAATGATTTTATACTGGAAATTTTGGAAATGAATGATACCATTATAGGGCCTAAATGTACGGTAATTAAAAAAAAAATCAGATGGATTATTTTAAAATTAACGTTGTCTAGTATTTTTAATTGAGCATGTAATTAGTTATCCATATTTCCGTTCTACTATAAACAACCAATGTTAATCTTGACGTATATAACAGTGACATGCTGAAATCATTGACGAATGAGAAAAACACTATTACAGGTACAAAAAAGTATGAATCAACAAATTCCTGCAGGTTTTCTCTCCCTCGCCACTCTATGACTACGAGATTTTAATCGAGACCTTTCTGGGCTATAATTTCACTGTCTTGTCGTTTACTTTTCTATAAATAGTCACGTTGTTGAGCTCAAACAAAAAAGTAAACCTGGTCATTTGTCTGTTTGTTGGTTACCTGTCTAATCCCATGCAATACCACAAGGTAACTGGTTTAGCTAGATTAAAAATGACGTACCGGTATGTTTGGTTCAAACTGGCAGAAATTGTAAAGACAGACAATCAGGATTTGTATTATTGTATGGTATACTTTATTCTCTATTTGATTGGTACATTGTACACAATTAAAAAAGCTAGGATCCATAGTTTTTATCTAAAACTCTAGGCTGGCACTCAGCACTATTTAGCTGTTTCAACTAGATTAATATATCCATATATTCTAGATATGTACTCTACTCTAGATTGATACTAAAAATTCATACTCTAGATCCATATACTCATATTCATATACCCAGCTACATTAGATAATATTGTTGAGCTTTTATAATCATCTGTCAAAAACTGTTAAATGGAATATCACCTCCTCTTTCTCCCCTCCTCTCTATTCCCCTCACTCTTCGCAAGTCTCTTTGCCCTCTTTGTCCTTTCTACTCCCCACTCCACTAACCCTCCCCCCTTCCCCTTCCCCTCATAAAACTCAATTCTGCTTTAAAGTTTTTTCCTCAAAAGGTTGCCACCCTTGGCTATAAAAGACTATAAAAACATTTTAACAACAGATGTGGGCTTACTATAACTCTGTTGAGAATGCTAATAATAGTCTCATTAATACTTTCCCACTCACCAAATAATGCATAAAAAATCTAGTTATTTATTTCAGTATTATCAGTATTAATTAGGACTGTATGCTAAGACGTAGACAACAATAATTTATATAACTATACAATTCAAATCAATTAAACTAATGATATAGTATGATTTAATTCAATCCTTGGTCACCTGAAATAAGAAAAATAATATAAAATCAAACTATCTAAGCCATCCAATTGCAAATAATTAATCAAAATTTTGTATTGAATAATTTGTATCTTTGATTTCTGGCAATTATAAAATGAACATTTAAAAAAGTAAGACAGCTTTGATGAATGCATAAAGGCTCATATTGCATAACAGCTGTAAAAGGCTGACAATAAAAAAACATATCCCTAAAATATTACCATTTGTTTCTTTTCTTATTTTAGTCAACTGATACTGTTTGGCTTGTTTTTTTGTTGTTCAAACCTTAGTTTGTCTGGTGAGAACTTTGCTCCAGTTGATACAGTCAGTAGTTTCACTTGTTGCTTTATGTGAATCATTGAGTTTTATTCGCTCTACAATCGGGTGAACTCTCAAACTTTGCACCTGCGAAGGTTGTGCTGCAATTCGCGTGGATTTCAATTCATAACCAGTCACCTGGGATACTGGCGCGGTTAAGACTGTTGACTTGTTTCTTTTCTCTATCCAAGTTCTACGTTCATCGAATAAAGTGTTCATTATCGACGATCAGTATTCACGACACAACGTAGGTCAATGTGACGTTGACCCTAAATTTAAAGCGATATATTAAAATACGATTTGAACCAATTTGTTGAAATTATATCCAATACATTTCAATTTGAATAAGATCAGGCGTCGGGCCTAACATAAATTCAGTTTTATTAAAATCTTTACTTCGTAATTATGGTAGGCCTATACCATAACAAAATAATTATAAGTGACATTGATATACCATATCACTAGGATTCTTTCTAAATAATTAAAATCATTGTAGATAAAAATGCATTCATGTCAGGGCTTAAGTAGGCTTATATTCAATATTAAAGAATCGTATATTAAAACAATTAGACCCTCATAATTATCGTTTTTGTTATCCGATTCGTCATTCCAATTAGTTTCACAATATCACATTAACTCTCTTAATTGACAATTAGTTACCACGTATGTGTGACAAGTCTCCTAATTGACAATTGGTGACTTATATGTGTCACTATTCAGTTTTATGGAAATCTTGAAATCTCATAATCTCATAATTATTGTTTTCCGATTCGTCATTTGAATTAGTTTCACAATATCACGTTAACTCTCCTAATTGACAATTAGTGACCTCGTACGTGTGACAAGTTGCCGAGATTGCCTCCATTGTGCGTTGGACAAGAATTAAGTGTTCTCTATTATGAATGAAATATTCACATCAAGGTCACCAAGGTCAATTGTTGTAAATTGAACGTTTGATCTTTGGGACCGAGTGGCTCGCTCCTGGCTTTTCAAATATGAGTGTTTGTTTTTACTTGCGTCTGGCCGGTTCGCTCCTCGGTAATCTGGCTACGAGGCTCGGTTCGGAAATGGCCGACGTCGCGGTCGGAGTCAGACGGAAACTCATGTACACGATACGACGATTGTTGAATAGATACGACGACGTTTTGCCGACGGAAAATAACTGCGATACGTCAGGTGAATCATTATTAACTTGGTTAATTATAATCTTTCTTGAATAGCATTAGCCTTAGCCGGCCGACCTCGGTAGCTCAGTCAGCTGAGACACCGCTTCAGAAACTGAAGTCACAGTTCAGCATGGGTTTGAGACCCACATAAGACAAGGGTTTTTGTAAACGTCCTTTCACCTATCATCTCTTCATCGTTTCATAATCACCTGCTCATTCGTACCCCCGTATAACCTAGCTGTTGGCATGCACATCAACTTAACAATTTCATTCATTTCATTTTATCAGTTTAATCAAGAATTTTAACTGAAATATTTTGTTTGTGTATGTAAAATTTATATAGTTTATTGTGGTTTTCAATTTGAATTGATTATAAAAGGTCAGGGTTAATTTCGTCTTGGTATTAACATTCAATGGTATTAACAATTTTTTTTGTAATGCTGCTTAACGACCCCACCAACAGCTAGGTTATACGGGGGTCCGAATGAGCGGGTGACAATGAAACGATGAAGTGATGATAGGTGAAAGGACGTATACAAAAACCCATGCCTTATGCGGGACTCGAACCCACGCCCAACGGTGACTTCAGTTACTACCGCTAGCGACAATTGACTTAGCCACTGGGGCGGCTGTATTAACATTTGTTCTACCTAGATGTTGTTCAAGATTCTGATAAGATCTAATAGGTTTAATTCCATTTTCCATTCTTATGGGAGGATTTACCTATTTTACTCGATCAAATTTGATAGTTAATCAAGATTTTCATGTTGATTGTTGCTGTAAATAACTTAATAGGCCTACTCATTGTAATCTTTCATGTTTCAATAACCTTCTAAATAGTATAATCATAGAAAATATAAAGTAAACTTTTAAAGATACTGTACTGTCATTGTTACTCTACGCATTCATTGTATCTGAATCAACGTCAGTTAAACAGTTCATTTTCATATCTCCTCCCCCCACACTCATTTTTTATATATTATATAATATTTTCATAATTTTTGTATATACACCTCTAGGCCTACATGGCTTATTAATTATAGTTCATATCAAATCCCTCATTTTACTTCGTTATAGCTTTAGGTTTTTGTTTGTTATTTTATAATCTATTACATTTTTGTGATTTATTATAATTCTTTCAGTTATTCTATCTATTTTTCAATTATTCTGTGTCAGTTAGCTCGTATAGCTATTTGGCAACGTTGGAAAATATCAGTTTTCAGTGAGGATTTTCCTCATTGCTCTTCACACATTCCTTTAGTATTATCCATTAGGTGATTTTACATATTTAATTATTCAACTTAGTATATCACATTCAACTGATTGATTATTGAGATTAATTATTCTCTCTATACTATATACAGTTTGACCTTCCAGCCTCCCAGTACCTACTACACGAACATAAATTATAATATAAACGCTTGATGACTCAGCTCAATTGTCTCTACGTACATTCATCCAAAGCTCTTCATACTAACATGCATGAACTTAATTGCTTGAAATTAATCCCACTGTATTCTTATTGATGCAGTCACACTCAAACTATATTTTTAGTATCCCTCACACTTTCAATTCAGAGACCAGATAGACTGATTCAAGTGTGTTTTCCCCCCCTCCCTCCCCACCCCTTCCAGTTTAAACTCCATCAAGTACCAATCTATTTATATTCCACAGTTTCTTTGTACGGAAATAATTAAGATCAGGAAATACATCTTGATAAAATCTTAGTTCTAAGAATAGCCAGGATTGTGTAGCTGTGTATAGTTGACCCCATGGAGTGCCGGTCTCCCACCGAGTTCCTAGTTGTTCTGTCAGTTCCGACCTCCTGATTGTTCTGACTGGTGTCATTGTCGTGGCGATCATGGACAGATTAGGATTGGCTTTGTCAACGTTCGGACAGACCGCGACCGTGCGTCGGGCGACGTCGTTCAACATCGTTCGACGGACGAACGTCAATAGCTTTCCGCCGACGCCGGGCCAGCGTTCGTTTCTGTTTCCCAGTGAGTCGTTTAGTGTTGTTTAGTGAATACGTTGGATGTTGATTGGTTTTCATTCAGAGGTAGCTCGACAATGTTTGTTGCTTGACAACTGATGAGTGTTGATATATAATTATAGGTAGATTGCATGTTCGTCATTAGGTTAGCATAGCAACTGTTGAAGTTCGGTTCAAACAAACTAATTCTGAAGTTGTGATTGGAGAATACAATTTGAGCGATATTGTTGTCCACTTATTACAACAATGTGTGACAAGACATTAAAGAGCCGCCCTTGGTAGCTCAGTCAGCTTAGGCACCGCTTCAGAAACTCACGTCACCGTTGCGTGGGTTCGAGTCCCGCATAAGGCATGGGTTTTTGTAATCTTCCTTTCATTTATCATCACTCAGTTTCATTATCACCTGCTCATTCGTACCCCCGTATAACCTAGCTGTTGTTGGGGTCGTGATTTTTGAGCGGTATGACTGAGATATCAGAATTATTCAAACACAAGAGAAACACAGATCTTTTCATTACCTCCAAAGTGACTAGAAATAAAAGTTATTGGCCTTGGATTGTTACATATTTACAGGTGAACAGCTGAAAAAGTGTTTTTCCCTGTATATTGATTGTGGAAATTATGCAATATAAGTTGAATAGGATTTACTCATACCATATTGAAAGTATTAGAAAGATCTGCCTCTCTGCTGTTCAAAAGTAATACCAAATAAATTGATATTTTGCTAGATCGACTCCTTTGAGCTTTTAAAGAGCATATTTTATGTACGACAAATATTTTAATCATCATTTAATATCTTTTTCAAATAAAATATCAACAATTTCAGTTGAGCTTTTGAAGAGCATATTTTATGTACGACAAATATTTTAATTATCATTTAATATCTTTTTCAAATAAAATATTAACAATTTCAGTTGACAGATATTTCTAATTTTATCGTGATATTACATTTCAATACGGTACTTCATTTCCGAACGAGTGAAAAAACTTGTATTTATTATTTGAAAAGCTGTCACCAGATGAAACCTCACTTGTCTGTCTATTTTTTTACATAAATAAGTAACAAAAACATTCGATTATATTTCGAGCCTTTTTTGTCATCACTAACAACATATGCATAGGCCTAATGCATAGCAGTGCATTTGAAGCCCATCTGGTTTAGTTCCTCCAAGAAACGAACAAGGATCCAAGTTTTTCCCATCCCGTTCCGCGTCGCGTAGGTTTTTGTCTGCGTCGCCGGTCCCCAGTATGAGTGGTGGGCTTGTCAAGACATGCAGTGTATCGGGAAACAATTAATAACAATATATCAAGAGAAATATTCACAAGTTTATTAGTTATGGTTTCGACAGCGGATTCACGGTTCGGACGGACGAAACCAAATATTCCGTGTCTGAGAATTATTAGTGAGTAGTACACAATTGTGTTTCACAATTATTATAATATTTGGATCGATATTTTGTTATTGATACAGTAAAAAGTCTTTAATAGGACTTTGAGGCGACTGAGGAGAATAGTTGTACTATAAATGGATAATCGTATTTATAAATGAAAGGCAGAATATATCTCATGTTTCAACAACGTGTCAGGTTGTGATAACAAAAATGCATAATTATTAATTATGTCATGTACGTATGTCAGTATGTAATAATAATTATGGTTATCTAACATAAACCTGCTCATATGTTTAAGTGGCTTTAGTGAAAACCTGAAAAAGTTAATTTTATTAATTTTCTAGAGATTACACAAAAATGATTATATAATATAATTATAATTATTATATAAAAATTAGCAATGACTATGAGAGTGATAGAAATATTATTATTCTACCACATATTTATTTTGTTAGTACGACGCTCATTATAACGACGATCGCGATAATACGACGATTAAAATGGTCCCCACAGTATCAAAAATGCAATTTCTACGATGAATTAATTGCAAAAAGTAACAAGCAATAATAATATGTACACTTCGTTGCAAAGATGCAGTCAAGCTCGCCTCACGCGCTCTCCTCTCTCCAGCCCGCGGGTAGGAAAAATCCTACCCGCCGACAAACCTAATACATGATGATAATTATTGTTATATTTATAACTTTACTGACTACAACATAAATGTTAATTGTTGACGACAATACAGTATCTTATTGTAATTAATTTCCCTTAATCCTTCATCTTCCTATAATTCAAAAAAAGGGATACATTTCATTTATAACGACGATCGCGATAATACGACGATTTAACTGTCGCCCCTGAACGTCGTACTATCAAGGTTGTACTGTATGTTATATTATATGACTTTTATAATTTTATATCTGATTGCTTAGCACGCAATAGACTCACTTGTAGATTGATTACTCTTTGATTCAGGTAATTTCCAAACTCTTTGTTTGCTCTAGTGGACTTTGATAAACGGACTGCGGACTATAATTAATCATACTGTGTTTAACGACACACTGTACGCGGCCTATGGGCTATAGTGCACCACAAGATGTGCTGGAGACTTTTGTTGGTCCCTAAATCGGAAACAAAAGAAGTCTTTGAAGTAGATGATAATTTGGACTAGACTTTGAAGGTTGATTCGTAGTTGCACGTCATGTTCCGTCTCGGTAATTCCATGTGAACCAGTCAATAATGTTTCGTAAAGTTTCTGACTAGTTCACGTGACTTACCGACGGAAGAAGCCGAGCTACCTGGTTTCCGTGAAGCAGACCCTAATAATCAAAACTATTGTACCGTCATTATTTGTATTTTATATTATTACATCCTCATCTTCATTGTCATGAAATTACGCTCATTTTTCATTTTTCATTTCCATGTTTTATATCTGTATCTTTTGTATTTGTATTTTTATTTTATTTTCATTATCATTTAACCTATTTGAATTGAAATGTTCATAATATAATTCATTATTACGTATTAGCATTGTCAATCACAGTGTATGTAAATGTTTTTGTTTTTCATCTATTTAAGCCACAAATAAGCCAGATTCGGCTTAGTGGACGAGAGTTCAAATTGTGTATTAGGCCTACGTAAAAATTTAAATATAAAAAGAAAAATTCAAATGATGTACAATTATAGTCAATAGGTAGAGGAAAAATGTTTTAATAATGAATTAATCATTTATCAAGTAATTTGTGAACACATCGGTGGCGTGTATGTATAAAAATGAAAATATGGTGAATGCAATCAATTTTTGAATATTATAATCACTTTTTTAGTGTGGAAAAAATTAGAATTGTTAATGATCTTTATACAATAATACGTAGTAATAGTTTTGTGAATAGTCCCACCCCATATTGGCTACACTGTTGTCTCGATGAAATTTCACATGTTTGAAAGTTTGTGCGAGTCGATTAAGTGGAATATCAGTTTTCTGGTGATAGCTTTCCAACAATTTGAAGTATCAGAGTTAGGAAATGTGGGAACACAGACATTTTCAAAACCTTCCAATTGGTATAAGTACTTAAAAACTATTCAACTCATGTCATTGAAGTGTGTACAGCTGACAAATCTTTTTTTATCAACTGTGTATGCTTAAGAATCATGTTGAATGTGTTTGTGAATATGTTGGATAGTTTTGTCTTACACCATCTTGAAGGTATATATATCTGTATCCTGTATATATCTGTATTTCCTTCAATCCGAATTTTGATATTTCTTACCGTTCTGAAGTTATCAGTATCACCAAAGTACTTATAATTCACTAAATCGACTCCCGTGCATTCTTAGGATATATTATACAAATTATATTTTTTTCTCTAAAGCTTCAATAAAAACAATAAGAAATTATGATGATACAAATGTCTCACATCACATTAGATGTTGTCAGCAATCTTTGTCTTTCTAATCTCTGCGGTCAAACATTCACTTGAGATTATTATTCTTCAATTACGCAATTACTAATTGTAATTGAATCACCTGCTTAGTTCAAGGTTAGGTTGCATTCTAGGAAGTAATTACTGGCATATTGTTGACATTATCACCAGTATCAACTTAGAGATTCAGTTCTTGGGTGTCTAGTGGGCAGTGAGTTCTACATGTGGTGGCTTCTATATGGTTGTAGATAAACTGTGCTGTTACTTGATCTGGGTTGAGATGAGCGTAGCAAAGACTCGGCTGTTTTCTATGATAGGTCTGTATTTTTATTTTTATTCGGGTGAATATATATTTTATGGGGCTACATTTTAATTGGATGAGCGTACATCCAATGACATCCATTCCACATACAAAAAAAAATGGGTTTCATTTACAGTATTTTTTCAATCACTCATGTGTGATTTGTTATTATTGTGTGTTTTTTCTACTTCATTAATTTGGTCCGAACATTCGTCTATTTGAGAAACAGAAACCGATAACTTTTCAAATTAAATTCATCTCTCTGTAAAATCTCCATTGACAAATTAGTGGGAGCCTCAACAAATATCTAGATGGCAGTGAATCATACATTTCGTTGATCGTAACCATGGTGACCATCAGAAAACAACTATCAGTATCAACTAAACAAAGCGTTTTAATTAGCCACTCGAATGCGTATTTTAACGCTGCAACTTCCAATACTGCGTAACTAATTTCCAATCAGTGCATTATCACTAAGTAGGGTTGTAGATACGTAATCCAATTACAGTTAATTAGTGTAACAGTGGATTATATCAGTATTATGACATTATTTTAATAACCAATTACTCCAATTTAATCCCAACAATTATTTACTGCCTGAGTGATCGATAGCTTTGCCATGGGACGGGTACTCATTGTAGTTGTGAATGCTACCTTCTAATATATTACTGACAAGTGATAACAATTGAAGATGAGTTCAAAATAGCTCAAAAACATTATAGGGGCTATAGTGGATAAATGTTTTTATTTTGTCTAGTCATTCAGTTTAAGCAATAACCAGAAGTTTGTTTGGTTATTCTTGATGAATATTTTCCTATCCGATTTTCATTTTATAAATTGTATAATGTTAGTCTAGCATTAAGTCTCATTTTTCCATCCTGACGTGGTTTTTCGTGGTTTCCCACAGTCCTCGAAGTGAATGCTTGGATGAAGTACTAATTCGCCATGACCTTTAATTAGTAGAGTGATAGGCCTAGTTATACTTTGGGCCTGTTACTCTTTTTTTTTTCTATCCTTTGTTTAATGATGAACTTTGCATCTGCTATCATTGGAAGAAGTGAATATTGCCTAAGAGACTTAGTTCAAAGTGAAAGATATCAACATTCGTGTGGTACGATTATTCCTAGTACCAATGTTGGTAGTGTCCGGATATATCGCAAAAACGGTTTATACTTATGTGTTCCGGACTTTCGGCAACTGAAGACTTTTATCTGCGGCGAAGAAGTGTGGTCACAGACAGCGTAGACCAGAAGCTAACCTAACCTAACCTAACCTGACCCAACCAGTGTCAAAGTTCATTGTTAATTTAAAATAATGATCCAATTCTCATCCTTAGCCTCAATAGGGAAACAATGATTTTGTATCAAGTTTCGATGTTATTAAAAAAAAAAATCATTGTAAAATTGCAACGTATTTAGTTCTTTCGTACAATTATCGTGTTTTTTTTCTCTATTTCATGATATAACCTATCATTACCTGATCCATGGGACCTGATCCGTGATCCATGGGACCAATAAAATATATTAAATATTATTCGTTTTTTTTCAAACTGTATAATGATGATCGAGCATTGAATCTCATTTTCATAGTAAAATTGCATAGTATTTAGTTCATTTGTAAAATCATGTGCTTCTTCAATTTTATAGTATGACCTGTCCAACATTATCTACGTTATCCATTTGAAGCAATAAAATATTTGATGATCGTTACTCTCTCGTCTCAGAGAAACCAGCAACGCCCGACATCCTGACGAAGGGTCCGTCGTTCAGTGCCAAGCCGCCGCCGCCGATGGTCGAGCGTCCGAAGCAGTTCCCGACCAATCAGAGGCCGCTGCCCCCGACCCCCGACCCCATGAACCCACGCAAGAACTCGCGCCAGATGACACAGATGCCGTGGTACCATAACGTGGAGAGGAAACGGGCGGAGGAGCTGCTCAGGAACGGTCAGTCCCGATTACTTGCGAAACGTTCCGGCGGTTCTATTTCAATTTCAATGTTTTATTTGCCAAGTTGATTTTTACATTCCATGAATAGGTTATGGTGAATATATATCGATGGTGAAAAGGTGGGATTTTAAGCGCCATTTCGAATGTTGTTCACAAGAAGTTGAAAACGTTTAATAAATTCAAACTTGATAGATGGATAGATAGATACATAGATAGTTTATTGTCTTCTTTTACACTCCTTCACAAACAGTTGATTGAATAAAAACTAACTACAGTATATGGGATAATAAAGATAGTCAGATGATGGTACAGTATTAAAAGTGGTAATAAAGTTCTAATAACGATCGTATTGAACAATAAATTATAAGTACCGATAACTCTACAATACGGTACAAATTATTATGAGAGTGACTGATAACAGTGATACCACTAATTCACATCAGCTATGTCAACTAGGCCTACAGTTAATTATATTCTTATTTATTATATACTCTTATACTGTACTAGCAGTAAGGTAAGATTTGAAATTATATTAGGAAGACAAAACATAAATTGAAAATTATAAATAGAATCAACTGTAAGGAGAAATCTTAGGGTATTTGAGCGTGTTAGAATTTGATATTGAAATAGTCATCAACTTCATAGATAACTTCATCGACTAGTGGGGATTCAATTATTTTCCTGAAAGATGTTTCATTTGTGATGACAGTGATACTAAGTGGTAGTTTATTGTATAGAAGTTGGGACTCGTTCACTCTAACGCACTTGTGACTTGTCGTGTCGTATCCCACCTGGAAAATGAATGTGCAAATTATATAAAATGTAGTGATTGAAAGATTTTTCTCGGTTCGAGTGGGACATGGGTTTGGGTGGCCAACCTTACCTGAACCTTGGCCACATTCCATTGAAAAGTACCCCGAAGCCCATCTCACATGACCGAGTATCTTTATTCCGTGCCGCCCTGGTGGCTCAAGTCAATTAACGCTAGCGGTAGTAACTGAAGTCACCATTGGGCGGGGGTTCAAGTCCCGTATAAGGCACGGGATTTTGTAATCGTCCTTTCACCTATCATCACTACATCGTTTCATTGTCACCTGCTCATTCGTACCCCATATAACCTAACTGTTGGTGGGGTCATTAAGCAACATGAAAAAAAAAATCCGATATTCGCTCTTCAGCATCACCAATTATACATAAAAATTGATAACTTTTGACCTCCACTTAGGGTTTCAGTCTTGTTTCTAGATTGTTGGGACTATTCTATCATCTCAATAAAAACTTTTGCCATTGCGAAGTTTCCCATTTGTTCATATTTCAACGTCCCCGGTTGCTGTACATCGTTTTCGACGACAAAGTGAAATTACATTTTGACAATTTCGCACGAAATGAACTCTCGAAAACACCAACATTCACATCATCTCGGTGTGAATTGGAGACCGCGCCCGTGACTAAAGTCTGTCCGTGTTTCAGGCGAGAACGGCTACTTCCTGGTCCGGCCGTCGGCGCGCACGGAGAATCCGATGACGTTGACCCTATGGTACAACAAGCGCCTGTACAACATCAGTGTGCGCCACCGCGCCGACCTGCGATACTCCCTCGGCACGGAGAAGGCCAATGAGCAAGTGAGTCGCACGTTTACTCGCGAGTAGAGCTTGTGTAGGGCCTAAGCCATGGTCTAGAATAGGGGACGTCTTGTACCGGGCTATCCGTGCCAACAGTGCTGCTAGTTCCACCAATATCCATGTGGAACGCTTTGTGAAAAGAGGCCAGTCACGTGGTCCAGTTGACGTTTGACAGCTGACGTCTTGCCGCGAACAATACACATTGCCGACGTACATTGGTGCGCGCGTGCGTAGGGCGTGGCCCACTGGCCTCTTTCAACCACAATTTTGTTGGTACCAGCCAAATTAGCTTCAATACAAGACCTCTCCTGTTCCAGACCGTGGCCTAAACAAACCGAAAACAATGAATATGGATTTTCTTCCGTTTTTTTTTTTTTTTTTTTTACATTTCTGATTGAGCTAGCTTTTACAATCTAATGACACTTTTTGTTTATTTTTTGGGCAGTGACACTCCATATGGGATTTTAATTTGTCCTTGTTACACCACAACATAGCATTATTAAAAAACTTATTTCTCTAAATCAACTACGAGTGCTATGCCAATATGACATGAGATATTAAGATTTAATTTATTTTTTACCCTATTACTATTAGTTTCTCCAATCGTTATTCAATTGATATTCTATCCCCACCAAAATCAGCAACTTGTGAAAACAGGGAGCCAAGCTCTTGCTATTTTAAATCTTTGGCATTCAAAAGTGGTGATATAAAAGTGTTGGCCAAGTTAACTCTCCAAGAGAGAGAAAATGCATGTGTGTGGATAGATATTGGGCATATAATGTAAACGTTCGGTAATCATAGCTAGGCGTAAAGCTTTTGACATGATCAAATAAAATTGCCATGCACATTTCATTTCATCATGTCAAAAGCTATTACATCCAGTTATAACTACTGAACGTCAAGTGGTAACTACCATTTTCTAATTTTTGTTGAATTTCGAACATACAAAATCGATAAGAAATCAATCGTCAATATCGAGAGTCAATATTGAGAGTCAATCCTAATATTAGGCCTACCGTTTTTTCCCAGAGTTTTGCCAACATGGACGAACTGCTCCTGTATTACCATAGCGAAGAGTTGGTCCTGTACAGCGGGGGTGAGCGCGCAGGCACTACCGTGCTGACGTCAACGCCACCGCGACAACAATACTAGCAACAACAATACTAGCGACAGCAATACTAGCGACAACAATACTAGCGACAACATTTACTAGCGACAACAATATTAGCGACTACATTACTAGCGACAACAATACTAGCGACAACATACTAGCGACAACAATACTAGCGACTACATTACTAGCGACAACAATACTAGCGACAGCATTACTAGCGACAACAATACTAGCGACAGCAATACTAGCGACAACAATACTAGCGACAACGCGATACCAACCATCACTCCCAACTCATCGGTCTAAGCGTCTCGACACAAGGAGGATTATTGTGCTTGGAAAAGTGTTATCAACTTGATGAAAAGTTACCGAATCTCTTGCGTGGAAACTTGAGAAGAACTTGAGTAGTGCTGCAAACCTATTCTTTGCAAACCTTTTGCAAACCTCTGCTTGATATTATATCTGTTCGAGTTTGAGTCCCGCATAAGGAAAGAAAGATCCTTTGACCTATCATAACTTCATTTCATTATCACCCGCTCATTCGTACCCCCGTATAACCTAGCTGTTGGTGAGGTCGTTAAGCAGTATTTAAATAAATTTTAGAAAGTCCAAGGACCCAGTCTGTGCTTTGAAATTAATTCCGTGCCTCAACGAGATTAATAAGTCGATGACAGCGCTTCTGCGGCTGCGTCGTCTGAGCTCCGGAAACGGGAAAAATCACGTTTCATATTCGGAACAATGCAGGTAAAACTAAATTGACAAAAAAAAAGAACTCGAAATTTTTGAGTTCAGCTAAATTTGAACTTGAACTCAAAACTTTGAGTGCCCGCCCACGCCTAATTATTTATCATAAGTCCAGTTGCTAACAAACTTTACATACATACTCGATTACTTGTCTATGCCAAATGAATTACTCAACTCGAATACCTTAATCTTATTATTATTATTACTCGCTAGAGTAAAGTCTCTATAGTACGTTTCTCAGGGGACCAGACTAGAAACCTCACTCAATTGAAAAACTCACCAAGTAAAAGAATGAATGTTTGTGTTTTATGGCGCGTCAATATCTTATTCATTGGGATGTCGACGGACTCGAGGGTCCATGGCAGTCGATTTAGCGGAATATCAGTTTTTTGTTGATAACTTGTGAATGGTATGAGATATCGAAATTCTAATAAAGAGGAAATGCGGATATTTTTAATACCTCCGAGATGGTATAAGTAATAAGTTATTATTATGAGACAAATAGTCATTAAAATAACTATTTGTCTCATATCGCCTCATTTTCACACGTATACGGCTAAAAAAAACATTTTTCAACCACATAGGCTACACGTAAAAATTATGGGATATGAGATGAATAGTTTTCACTTCCATCTCTCGAAAGTATTGAAAATATCTGTATTTCCTCTTCATTGAAATTTTGATATCCCATACCGTTCAATTGTTATCACCAAAATCCTGATATTCCGCTCAATCGACTCCCATGGACTATTGAGGAAGAAACTATTGCGTGAGCATAGTGGATGGAATCAGGGAATAAAACCTCTCAAGGTCATGAAATGTACTAGAGAGAATCTTACTAAACCAGTTTTAATTAGGGTTGCTAATCGATCAAGAAAACCTAAATGATACCGAAATGTGCCATATCGAAAATCGATCGAAAAAATCGAAATATTAGGAATTCAATTCGATATCGAATCGAAATGATGATATCGAATATATCGAGTTGCTGGAGTTGCTGCTGAAACTTGTTGAGACATGAAGAGAGACAGACATTATATCGTAGATAAGAATTGTTGACAGGCTGGTTTGTTCTTTCCAGTCCGCGATATTGCTAACCTGACACACGACTGACAGCCCGCTGTTTATTTACTCGATATCGAAGTAATCGGAAATCTAATGAATTGATCGAAAATATCGAAAATCGATCAAAATATTCGACATCCATTTGCAACCCTAGTTTTAGTGTATATTTTATTTATTATTTCATCTGTACTAGAACTATTATATTATGAAGTATATTGAATCTCTAATCTCTCGTTTATTGTTATGTTTTATGCAACCATAAACAATCATTTTATTGTGTTGTACAGTTAACAGCACAAAAATTGAGAAATGTTTCAAGAGTCCTCAAGTTAATACTAGTCGAACAGATAGTGGTTGCCTTCGAACTTGTATCAGGAGCTCTCCGAAGTTAGAAGGCAACTACTATCTGTTCTACTAACATTGACTTGGGAATGTCTGAAAAAAATTCTCAATATTTGATTTGTTACTGTACATGTTATGTTTTGAATTGGCCTGCATAGGCTACCCAAGTGTGATATAATATTACATACGTACTTCTATTCACAAAAGAACAAGGTTGAATACCAACATAACAAATGCAAATATCACTGTTTTATTTGTACAGCTGTGGTATTTTCAGGGTATTGTGATTTTCCAACAAGAGGTTTACGATAAGGAACACAACTACATTTTTCAAAATGTTACACGAGATGATGTGATTACCGAAGTTTTACTAGTATTCGGTTGGTAGCCGAACTTCTTTTGTTGATACAAGTTGACCAAGTGAATCTTGCATTTTTCTACACTTTTCTACATACATATTTCCATATAAAGCCTATATACAGTGTGTTGGATGATATTTGACGTGTTTTTCTTCCTTTTTCTACATTTTTCTACATACATATTTGATATTTACATATTAGTCCTATATATATTGTGTTGAAGATATTTGACTTGTTGGGTTTGGACAAAACAGCGCTAAGCCAACGAGTTCAATGGACCATAACTGGTTCGAAGACAATTAGTGATATATGCTTTCTCAATTTCTGTACATTCATAGTAAATAACTAAATATAATTTATTTATTTATATGTGAGCTTTTTATACATATGCAAAAGCCAAATAAAGACTTATTATAATATTTTGAATTGGTGATATGTTATTAATACCTTTCAAGCTAACAGAATGCACTAAACTAAATATAGGCATACTTTGATTTAATCTATTGATTTTCACTTTATTTATTGTTTATTGTGAAGTTATTGAGAAAAATGCAGCGGGGGGCCGTAGTCCCCCATAAAGCGATCAAAGTCAAATTGCACAGATATTTAGTGCTGAATTAGTGCTAGTGAGTGCCGCTTATACCCCGTAATTAGTGCTGCATTTTTTCAGAAGTTGAAACCAAAAATGCCGCGGGGACCATGGGCCCCCAGAAAGCGATCGAAGTCAAATTGCACAGATATTTAGTGCCGAATTGGTGCTAATTATAGTGCAGAATTTACAAGGAATCCAGCTTATAGATGACCAATATACTGTAAGATGATTTTTGTTCTAAATCTTTAGATACATCTCAATTGAGGAAACGAACCCGGATTTTAGTTCTGATATGAATATTCTACACATAAGTAACAACAGATCAGAGAAATTCTGAAAGGAAAATCATTCTGTCACTAGGGACGACTCAAAATTCAAAATTCATAAAACTGTAGGGTCTGATAGTTATTTTTGCTATGAAATCTTCAAATTGCACTTCATTTTAAAACTGAGACCTGAGTTTTAATTTGTTTACTCGTCACGTACAGAACTGAGAAATTCAACAAAGAGTTTTGTGATACTTGGAAATTTGGCCAAAAACAAAGGCACGCTAGTTTTCAGCCCATTGCAATCAATCTCCATGAAATCTGGTGATACCCATGATGTTCTAGTATTTCTGTAAGACCTTGACTTCAGATCTATCCATTCACTATTATCACCATCCTTATACAACAGACTGAAAGATGACAGATTTTTTCAAACTTCTAAAGTGGCCGTACCAAAATTTAAAATCGAGATCATCTTTACGTGAATCCAAACTGTGGACTGTTTGCATAAGGCTACATTTCCAGCATTCGTTGGAACATTTTCAGCGTCGCCACATATAATATAGTACTACGACTCGAATGTAGTACTCGAGTATTTCTTGAAATTTGTCTATTCTGGGGGAAAATCATAGAGTAAAGAAATTGGGAAAATGCAACTTTTGTCATATACCTACACATTTTTAAAGAATTCTATAATACAGAATTAAATTTTTTTATTTTTTTTTATTTTGAAGGTAACAGCTTTGGAACATACTGGTAGGTATTATATAAATATTATACAGTGTTAAAGTATGTGTTCATAATACCACGTCTCACTCTTCTGGTGGAAATGTCTAGACTCCAGAGACTGAATATAGTAATTGTTTGAAGCATTAAAATCAGTGTATGAAACAACTTTCTGATATTAAGCACAGTGATCTCAGAAAATCACAAAGAATATAGCAAGATCTATGGGCTTACAAACTCAATGCCTTGGGTATGTCCATGGTGGGTATCCGTGGTGGGCGTAATCGAGTTTGCGAGTAATCTAAATTGACGAAAAAATTACCTGATTTCAACAGCCTGATTGAATATAACCTAAATCTAACAAAGCTCAATCCAAACTAAGACTAATAGCATGCTAATAGCAATACAAATTCAATGCTAATAGCCACTTCGGAAAAATATTTGCCTTTTGGTCATATTATGTCGTAGGTCCCGCAGCAGACATGAGTGACGTAGAGAGCGGTGAATCTCGGCACTTTCGAGATGATGGCATGGCGTCTACAAGACATAAGTTAAAGGTAATTTCATTCAACAAAATATGCTTTAGGCGTATCCTTTTACCGGATTAATTGCTCAATTTACTTGTTTCAATTGAATTCTACGCCAATACTTATTTTCTAAAGAAGTAGGCACATTAAAACTTGCAAAATCAGCCTCCTGCTTAGTTTGTTCACGACGGACATGAATCTAGGCCTTAGGCCTATTTTTACCACGCTGTGCCGGAACTTTTTTCTTCATTTAATTGGAATTATATCATTGAATTCAAGTTCAATACTCATTTTTATTGTGAAGAACTATTGTAAAAGCCAAAATATAGCCTCAGCTTAGTTCGTTCACTAAGAATATTGACTTGGGGGCATATTTTGAGTAGGGCCTAGGCTTGAGGCCTAGCCCCTTTAAAGCCTAGTCCTACAGGTAGTGCCCCAAACAGTGGACAGTGAGCTATTATAGATCGCAGTGGGTAATCAGAACATTCATTCAAATGGTGTAGCTAAGCTATGATTCTACAATGTCAACTTTTTTCAGGTTAATGTTGACTTCGGCCACACCGGGAATAGAACAATGAGAGATAGTGGGACTGACGAGGAAGCTTGCGCACCATTCCCCTGGAGGAAGCAACCAAGACTCACAACCTATGTTTGAAGAAGTTATACGAGCACAGCTGTTCTGATAGAAATATAAATATATTGGTTATCAGTCTACCTCAAGTAAGTTCAAGAATAGAGAGCGGTAACTTGGTGTAGGGCCTACTGGTACTTGCTTGATGCGGTAATTTTACTGTTGTGACACTTAGCATCGCCAGTTGGTGTTTGATTTTCGATTTTTTGGTATTTTTCTGTTAGTCGGTACCAAATGGTTGGGGTTAGCCTAGTGGTCAAGGTTGGTGCCCTCACCTCCAAAGATGGCTGACAATGTCCGTGTAATTCCATACTTTTTAGGAGTGTTTATTAAATTTCAGTATAACAATTTCATGCGTCAGGTGGCTGTTTTTCGATAGATTTGATGTTTATCTATTTGAAAACACAATTTTTAGGGGAAAATGTGCAGAATTAGGGATGGTACAGAGTATGACAAATTTACCTTTATAGTTTTCAAACTCACTTGAATGTGATGGTTGCATGTTGTTTGGGAGGGGAAGGGGGGGGGGGGGGGGACTGGAGGGGGGGATTTTTGTTGGTTAGGTCAGGGGGGTAGGTTGATGCCATTGTTGGGGAGGGGTGAGTGCTTCTGGAGGGTGTAATATGTCGTTTAGGTTAGTGGGGGATGTTGGGAATAGAAACACAAATAGGCGTGCTCAGTGTTTCAGTAATTTTACCGTTGATGCTGTTGTCCACTTCCAGTTGGGTTTAATTGTATCTCGCTTTCAAATTTTAGTTCGGTCTTCTGCTTGATCTGTCTATTTCTCTCTCGGGCAGTCATCATGAATGACATTCGGTGTCAATCAAAATCTCCTTGATCCAAAAAAGCTCTCCTTGTTCATCAATTTATTTTGACATGAAAAAATGTATTCTAGTGTAGGCCTATAGAATCATTATTTGGCAATAGAAAATAGGTGTAGGTTATAAGGTATTTTGAATGTGGGTAGGAAGGGTGTTACTGAGACTGGCAGATGACTTCCTAGTGCGCTAAACTCTCATTCAGACTCATTGGGAGTGATTCCCACTAGAGTCAACCATCTTGACCAAAGTTTGAGTCAATTCATTCTGTTTTAATTATTTATGTGTATTGGTTTCGACAACGCACTGTACTGATGACGAAGATCTATTGGCGTCTGTTTGAATTAATCTCAAGATCAATCCGCTTTTTTTTCGAAAAAAATATCGAAAAATCAGTAGACCTAGGCCTATTTGATCCAGAATCAAATTTATACCATCAAACATTGATCAAAATAATCGAAGCTTTTAGGTCCAAATCATTTTTTGTATTGAAGTATCTAAATAACAGCATTATCGGTACTCTAGTAAACTTCGTGTAATAAGTAATAGATGAAAATTTTCTAATTTTAATAAATTGAAATTTTCTATTGTTGCAGCGGCTGGAAGTACCTACCACACGTCCAGTGGCTCGTTGGTCCGAGCGAGAAGTATCACCGGTGCCGACTTCAGGTAGCGTCGTGATAAAGGGGTAGGTGTTCAGCTCTCCAAGGATGCGTGCCGTATGCTGACGAGTCCAACCGACTCTACCGTTTGCACTTCGGAATCCTGCGTGGATACCATGTTCAGGTAATGACGGTGGAATATACATGAATTCTAATTCTCAAACGTATAACTATGGTAAATGGGACCGACACATGTAGCTTAGTTGCTTATGCGCTCGCTTCAGGTGATACGGGTGCGGTGTTTTGGGCTGTGTTTCGATCCCCGCCATCGTCCATATTCATATTTTTGTAGTGTGGGCTTAGTGCTGGGATGAATTCTACGGTATTTATGTATTATAGGGAACTCGCCTATTTGAAGGGACACATTTCTGATGTTGATATTTTCTAATAATACCGTCACTATATTATATTAAGAAATGGTGGCACATTTCCATTTGAATGACGTTTTCATGGTTTTATCGCATTGTGAAAATACGAAGTTAAGAACATTTTTTCGTTTTGACAGCCATATCACGTACATACACTAGCGCCATCACCGGTTGATTGTGGCATTCATTGACGGTGTTGCCATGTATTTATTTCCCCGACCCAACCCCGTTCTTGACGCTCAACAAACATGTGGATGGGCCATGTGGTTAGGATCTGTCACTACCTGATTGCTGGATGCCACCCAAGCGGTGGTTGATATTCCTGATTTTGTGGCCCTTTCTATGACGCCAGTTAGTGTTTGGACCAGCTTTGAGGTGGTTTGTGATTCGTGTGTTCAAGGGGTATTGAGTTTTAGTAGGATCATCGTGAACAATTTTTCGTATATTATAATCGACGGGAAAGCCAAATTTGCAGACTGGAAAAAATATAATTTTCCATCTGGAAAACCTGGAAAAGTCAGGGAATTTGGTAATGGAAAATTTGTTGACACACTGATCAGAATCATTTCCCGAGAGCTCTTGATGTTACGAGTACAGAGAATTTACGAGACCCAAATTTAATGTCAAAAAACAATCGGGATTTTGGATTAAAATTGCTGTCACTCATTTATTCTTTGACATGGAAATCGGGTTGCACGATACAATATTTTCCATCGCCAAATAGGATTGCCAACTTCAGTACCCCTCCCTAATTCGAAATTTGGACCCAAAAATACCAATTTTGATGTATAAAAGTTGATAATTTGGTTTATAAATTAGACCAAATGATTTGTTTTTTAAATTATGAGTTTTAAGTATGCTAAAACCCTCGTTGAAACAGTTGGGAATCGCCCTATGGTAAAAATTGTAGTTTCAGGGCCCAAGTCCTTTTGACTCATCTTGTGTCAACCTAACTCGAACCTGCATTAGAAAATACTTACCAAACAAAATAATCCAAGCCTAGCATATTGTTATATGTTTGGTTTATCGTGATATAGCAAATAGTTTTCAAGTTCTGGCGAATACCGCTATGCACTTATAACATTACGGTCTACGTGGGACCTTACATCGTAGCGTCTGAACTTAAACATTAATATCTTGGAAACTGCTCATCCAGCCAACACAAAACTTTCTGTACATTTACTTACATCTAAATAGACAAATTACACCAAATATTAAAATATACTAAAAATGAGTAATTGACCTTTGACCTCAATAAGATGCACTTGCTGTGTATGGTGTTGAATATGCTACGTGCTTCAAATGTAACTGGTTACATGTATTTGTATCACATTTCCAATGACATCTCTCTCCAGGAGAGAAGTTAGACAGGTCAACCTGTGGCAGTGCATGACTAGGGCATCGGGAGGTCAAATTTTGACGACCCCATATCTCAGGAAAAATATGAAAAAACATGTAATAATTCCCAGCAATGATGTCAGTAAATGTGCCAAATTTCATCAATATCAGAGATGGTCACCAATAATTCATCAGTTGATTTGTTATGTAATGATGAATCATTATCCATGCAGGAAAATATTCATCCTGGAAAATTCATCACTGATCATATGGGAGTGAGGTTAGGAAAATGTATGATATGAGCAAGAAAACACACCGGCACATGCAGCGTAGTGGTTAGCACGCTCGCTTCATGTGATCCGGCAGGCGAGGGGAATTCCGAACCCAGTTCGATCCCCGCCGCCGACCATCTTTACAGAGGTTTTTCATGGTTTCCGTCTGTAGTCTAGGCTAATGCCGGGATGGTTCCTACAATAAGTCGGCCATGACCGCTTCCTTCCCACTATCCTTCCCATTACCCAAGAACCTTCATCTCATCATCCCATCATCTCATTAATCATCCATCCGACGCCATTAGATCTCAGTTATCATAACAGTGCGTCGTTAAAACCCGATATAAAAAAAAAAAAAAAAAAAAAAGCAAGAAAACAATGGATCTGGTAACATTGAGGTTTCACTGTACTTATTGGTTTAAATACTAGGAAAACGCATATATGCGTTGTTAGACGAGCGGATAGTGATAGTATGGGTAAAAATGAGTAAAAACTGCTTCGAGTGGTACCAATTTAGCACATTTTATGTTTTTTCTTCAAAATGGCTGACCCGATCTAGCTGAAAATTTCAAGAAATGTGTATCAAAATGTAATTCACCTTCACGCAAAATTTAATTTTTTTGGAAAATAAAAATATATTTTTTTTTCCGCTGTGTTATTCTAATGGGTATTTTTGAAAAGTCTGAAATTTATATAAATAAAAGTTACCACACGATAATGCCACAAAACTATACAGATCTAGATGAGGAACCATTGGAAAAAAGTTTGAAGTTGATAGCTGTAGCCGTTTGACCTGTGGAGAACCGACAAAAAAACGTGATTTTTTTTCCAGTATGTCAAATTGAATCCTCGCTAAAGTTCGTGTAATTAGGCCCCTATTGAGCTTGTACTTAGATGATTTCCAATAGAATATTTAGAATATTTCCACTCAACTCTTATGTAGCTTTGTCTGTGTTTTTTTTTTTTTTTGTTATCACTATACAGGTCGCAGGGTTTGACCGTGGCGATCGGCATGAAACTTTTTCTGTGTACGCAAACTTATCCAACTTGGAACTTCTAGTTTTTGGGTCAAATCGGTACAACCGTTTTTGAGAAACATCATCTCCAAGTTTCTTTACCCCCATGAGATAAGGCTGAGGGGAAAAAAAGGAAAAATAAAATGTCACCAATATAACTCAAATTTTGCTCAAATGTAAACACAAAAACAATACACATTAATAAAATGTGCGTGCAATTCGGACCAGCCGTTTCGAAGAAAATAATAAAGTTAATGTTTTTTATTCATCGAAAAAATAGAAATGTTAGCGGAAAAATGTTGCGTTGTTAGATTCACGGCTCCCTAGATTCATTGGCATCGGGTGAAGTTCATTTTATATGATCAAGGTGTGTAGAGTTTTCGATTATACTTTATATAGACGTCTCGCCAATCTTACAAGTTACAACGCACATTCTGCGTTTGCTTGGTATAATTTTCACGTCTGTTTATTTTGAACTCTCAAGTGAGTGTTATTAATATTTGTCTCACTTATGTTGTGATTGTTATCAGATGTCCGGTGGAACGTGCATTACGTCTGGCCCGTCTCCTGTCTCGCTCTCTTCGACCTTCGACGGCTGTGACCTTGGATCTGGCTGCCGACGGAACATCCCAGGTAAGACCTAGATCGACTTGAACACCGCGCGTGGGTAGAGCCATATTAGGACATCTTGCGCCCCTGGGCCTGACATTCTCCCCTCCCCTGTCAAGGAGGGCCTATTTCAGAATAGAACAATTGCTCAATAATATGACGAGCACTAGGTTTTTATTTAGAAGCATATTCATGATGGGCTATTACCGTATCAATGAGAAGGATAGTTTTATAAATTTTGATTGTTACTTACGGTATTAATATATTTAAATAATAATATTGAAATTTGTTGAAACTTACCAAAAATAACAAGCGACCACCAAACAGTTCGTTAACAGCTCTCTCATTATTTAGATAAGAGATTAGCGTTTCAAGATATACGTTTTAGGTACCTAGTTCAAATATAATTTCGGTCAGGATATTGCTTTACTTGGGTATTTTGTCCAATCAGAAAGTTGTAGATTCGGATTCGTCGATTGGTAGAAGTCGTAGAGCTTGAACCTGTTGCTCGCTGCCGCGAGAGATGGAATAAATCCAACTTTGAAAATGAAGCGCCGCGATTAAATGTCCTCACTCATGCAAGAAGTAGGGTTATGTAGAAATATCACCTCTGAATCAATTCTTTTCGAATATTCATTATTATTGTATTTGCGTTCCACATAGTACGATGCTGACAATCACTTCAACGCCTGAATTGAATTCTTATTATATATTTAAATGAATAAACAAAATCTCGGAAGTGGATGCGAAGAAACGTGACTTTGTGAATAGCGTATGCGGCAGTAGATTTTTTAAAACCCCTCCGCAAGCCATGAAAACGTGCCTGGTGTCCCGGGCCTTCATACGGCCCTGTGTGTGTGTGTGGGTGTGAGATGGTTCCTGCGGCTGTTGAATTACATCCTCATTCACGAGTACAGACAAGTTATAAAATATTCGAGAAACTGAGAAAACAGATCAGTCTCTAGCCGCTGAACTGTCATCCCGGAGACCAAGGTTCGATTCCCGTCATGGTCGAACATCTTAACTGAGACAGGTGGATAAGTGGCTAGCACGCTGAACCATCATCCAGGAGACCGGGGTTCGATTCCCGTCATGATCCAACGTCCTGACTGAGACGGGTGGATAAGTGGCTAGCACGCTGAACCTTTCATTCTGGAGACCAGGGTTCGTTCCCCGCCATGGTCTAACGTCCCGACTGAGACGGGTGGATAAGTGGCTAGCACGCTGAACCTGTCATTCTGGAGACCGGGGTTCGATTCCCGCCATGGTCGAACATCTTGACTGAGACGGGTGGATAAGTGGCTAGCACGCTAACCGTCATTCTGGAGACCGGGGTTCGATTCCCGTCATGGTCGAACATCTTGACTGAGACGGGTGAACCAGTGACTAGCATGCTGTACCATCATTCAGGAGACCGGGGTTCGATCCCCGCCATGATCTAACGTCCCGAGTGAGACGGGTGGATAAGTGGCTAGCACGCTGAACCATCATCCGGGAGACCGGGGTTCGTTCCCCGCCATGGTCTAACGTCTAGACTGAGACGGGTGGATAAGTGGCTAGCACGCTGAACCGTCATGCAGGAGACCGGGGGTTCGATTCCCGTCATGGTCCAACATCTTGACTGAGACGGGTGGATAAGTGGCTAGCACGCTGAACCTTTCATTCTGGAGACCGAGGTTTGTTCCCCGCCATGATCCAACGTCTTGGCTGAGACGGGTGGATAAGTGGCTAGCATGCTAACCGTCATTCTGGAGACCGGGGTTCATTCCCCGCCATGGTCTAACATCTTGGCTGAGACGGGTGGTCAAGTGGCTAGCACGCTGAACCGTCATTCAGGAGACCGGGGTTCGTTCCCCCCCATGATCTAATGTCCTGACTGAGACGGGTGGATAAGTGGCCAGCACGCCGAACCTTTCATTCTGGAGACCGGGGTTCAATTCCTGTCATGGTCTAACATCTTAACTGAAACGGGTGAACAAGTGGCTAGCACGCTGAACCGTCATCCGGGAGACCGGGGTTTGATTCCCGTCATGGCCTAACATCTTGGCTGAGACGGGTGGATAAGTGGCCAGCACGCTGAACCTTTCATTCTGGAGACTGGGGTTCGATTCCCGTCGTAATCCAACGTCTTGCCTGAGACGGGTGGATAAGTGGCTAGCACGCTGAACCATCACTCAGGAGACCGGGTTTCGATTCCCGCCATGGTCCACCATCCTGACAATGTGCATCTGGTTTCCCTCTATCGTTCAGGTCAATACTGGGGTGGTTCTTTAGTCCTTGATCTACTGCCCACTTTTCAAAAATACTTGTAGAAATGAATTTTTGTCTCATCTTGCCATCATCTCATTGATCACTCGCCTACGCTGATAGATTTTAGTCATGTTACAGTGGGTCGTTAACCCCAATATAATATACCAGCTGTATCTTTTGATGATATCTGATGAGTTATTTGCACTAATCACTGCTGCAAGCTGAATTAATCATTTTCATTTTTCTCTTCAATATATTGCATTCTCTTTGCCAGTGGAATAGAACCTGGATTTGCTCACATGAACTAAAAGAAGTAGCTACCATGGCAACATGACATGTCTGTGTTCATGTTGGTACAGTAATGTACTATATAATTATAATTATTTACTTTCTAACTGTTGACTAATCAATGGAAGCCTTTAATACCAACTGTGTTTCCTGTTGTTGCAGGTCATCTCAGCTGTTTGCGGCACGAGGGTTCCTGCAATCCCAGCCTGCCGTACAAGACACGTCATGCAATTGCCGACTTCAGGATCATGTTGGAGCTCAGCTTGGCCATTGCAGCAATCACAGCTGGGACTTCAGCTGGTCAAGCAAGCAGCTGATCAAGACACGCCACGCAGGTCCCGCCTCCAGGATCATGATGGCGCTTAGCGTTCACATTGTGACTTCAGCCAGTCAAGCAGCTGATCAAGTTATGAATACTTCATGTGTGCATGCATTCATCAAGTCAAACAAATGATGAAGCAACAAATATATTATGATTGTATGATTTATTGATCCAACTTGTACAGTATATGTGATAATAAATTGATGATAAGTAACAATTACATGATGTCTTCTCACTTGTGATTGACCTGTAGCAGTATACTCCCGTGCAGCCCGCAAGAGAGGGGGTGAGGGGATGTAGAGGGGGTTGGGAGAAATGACCTTGGACTTTGAACCATTGCATGCAAGAGCGGCTCACGTAGCTTCCGAGGAAGCTACGCAAGTCTCTCTCGCACGTTCGAATACAAGGTCTCCACCAAACCCCCTCCAGCTAATCTAAGATCGTGATTGGATGTATGACAATGTACCCTTGTTTGCAAGACAGGCTCATGCAAGTCTATCTCACACGCAACGGTAGAAGGTCCCACCCAAGAACGATCCAGATCATCCCCTCACCCCCACGAGCCTTTTATTCACATGCTCGGGTGTGGCATCAATTGCTTAAGCTCGAGGAGATGAGTTCCTGTCGTGGAGCTTTAATCAGCTTGGTTTTGAGCCGACGGGGCGCTGATCAAACCACTCTAGGCTGGCCTACCTGGCTCGGGGATCATTTTACAATAGGCTGAATCATACCTGGGTGCGGGCTGCACGAGGTCAGTTTACCCACATAACGGTGCACTTACGCGCTATCTCGTAGTTGCCACGATGGTCCAAGGAGTGAGTCTTCAAGGTAAGCTGCAGCCTGCAAACAACAAAGCTCAAATTAATGTCAATAACTTGCTTGAAATTCGATCGATTACAAAACTTCCAGTAGATTATTCTTTAAAAAGAGCTACTTCATGTTCACACCAAATTTGAGACAAATCAAATTTAGCAAATTGAAAAAATGCCAAGTTATTTTTCGCTCTAAAATCTTCAAATAAAACTCAATTTTGAAACGGAGACCGGATTTGTGTTCGAATTTGATAACCATATGAATGAATGACAACAGAACTGAGAAATTCAACAATGAATTTCAGAGGACAAAAATTTTTGACCGAAATGTACAGGGTTAACTAAGGTACTTTTGGACCTTTCGCAATTAATTTCTATGAACTGGTGAGAGCTATGATGTTCTAGTATTTTTTTAAGAGTATAACTTGATGGTCCCTAAATCCTCAGCAAATTTGGCTATACTCGCATCAGCCATTTCCAAGAAAAAGGTGTCTGAATTACCCAAAAACTGCAATTTCCAGCCACTTTTCAGAGTCATAAAAAATCATCATTTTTGATTCGGCTGAAATTTTGTAGGAAGACAAGAGGACATTTCAGATGAGTTATTCCGTTGAAATTTTGCTAATAATGCTAATGGAAAAGTAATTAGAAGGATTCCAGAATTCTATATAGGACTCTACTATGGTGAGTACACTAAGTTGAATTTTGCTCTAAAATCTTTAAATTGGACTCGATTTTGAAACGGAGACCGGATTTGTGTTCGAATTTGATAACCATATGAATAAATAACAACAGAACTGAGAAATTCAACAATGAATTTCAGAGGACAAAAATTTTTGACCGAAATGTACAGGGTTAACTAAGGTACTTTTGGACCTTTCGCAATTAATTTCTATGAACTGGTGAGAGCTATGATGTTCTAGTATTTTTTTAAGAGTATAACTTGATGGTCCCTAAATCCTCAGCAAATTTGGCTATACTCGCATCAGCCATTTCCAAGAAAAAGGTGTCTGAATTACCCAAAAACTGCAATTTCCAGCCACTTTTCAGAGTCATAAAAAATCATCATTTTTGATTCGGCTAAAATTTTGTAGGAAGACAAGAGGACATTTCAGAAGAGTTATTCCGTTGAAATTTTGCTAATAATGCTAATGGAAAAGTAATTAGAAGGATTCCAGAATTCTATATAGGACTCTACCATGGTGAGTACACTAAGTTGATTTTTGCTCTAAAATCTTTAAATTAAACTCGATTTTGAAACGGAGACCGGATTTGTGTTCGAATTTGATAACCATATGAATAAATAACAACAGAACTGAGAAATTCAACAATGAATTTCAGAGGACAAAAAATTTTGACCGAAATGTACAGGGTTAACTAAGGTACTTTTGGACCTTTCGCAATTAATTTCTATGAACTGGTGAGAGCTATGATGTTCTAGTATTTTTTAAGAGTATAACTTGATGGTCCCTAAATCCTCAGCAAATTTGGCTATACTCGCATCAGCCATTTCCAAGAAAAAGGTGTCTGAATTACCCAAAAACTGCAATTTCCAGCCACTTTTCAGAGTCATAAAAATCATCATTTTTGATTCGGCTAAAATTTTGTAGGAAGACAAGAGGACATTTCAGAAGAGTTATTCCGTTGAAATTTTGCTAATAATGCTAATGGAAAAGTAATTAGAAGGATTCCAGAATTCTATATAGGACTCTACCATGGTGAGTACACTAAGTTGATTTTTCGCTCTAAAATCTTTAAATTAAACTCGATTTTGAAACGGAGACCGGATTTGTGTTCGAATTTGATCACACTACACATACATAACAACAGAACTGAGAAATTCAACAATGAATTTCAGAGGACAAAAAAATTTGACCGAAATGTACAGGGTTAACTAAGGTACTTTTGGACCTTTCGCAATTAATTTCTATGAACTGGTGAGAGCTATGATGTTCTAGTATTTTTTTAAGAGTATAACTTGATGGTCCCTAAATCCTCAGCAAATTTGGCTATACTCGCATCAGCCATTTCCAAGAAAAAGGTGTCTGAATTACCCAAAAACTGCAATTTCCAGCCACTTTTCAGAGTCATAAAAAATCATCATTTTTGATTCGGCTAAAATTTTGTAGGAAGACAAGAGGACATTTCAGAAGAGTTATTCCGTTGAAATTTTGCTAATAATGCTAATGGAAAAGTAATTAGAAGGATTCCAGAATTCTATATAGGACCTCTACCATGGTGAGTACACTAAGTTGATTTTTGCTCTAAAATCTTTAAATTAACTCGATTTTGAAACGGAGACCGGATTTGTGTTCGAATTTGATAACCATATGAATAAATAACAACAGAACTGAGAAATTCAACAATGAATTTCAGAGGACAAAAATTTTGACCGAAATGTACAGGGTTAACTAAGGTACTTTTGGACCTTTCGCAATTAATTTCTATGAACTGGTGAGAGCTGTGATGTTCTAGTATTTTTTTAAGAGTATAACTTGATGGTCCCTAAATCCTCAGCAAATTTGGCTATACTCGCATCAGCCATTTCCAAGAAAAAGGTGTCTGAATTACCCAAAAACTGCAATTTCCAGCCACTTTTCAGAGTCATAAAAAATCATCATTTTTGATTCGGCAAAATTTTGTAGGAAGACAAGAGGACATTTCAGAAGAGTTATTCCGTTGAAATTTTGCTAATAATGCTAATGGAAAAGTAATTAGAAGGATTCCAGAATTCTATATAGGACTCTACCATGGTGAGTACACTAAGTTGATTTTGCTCTAAAATCTTTAAATTAACTCGATTTTGAAACGGAGACCGGATTTGTGTTCGAATTTGATAACCATATGAATAAATAACAACAGAACTGAGAAATTCAACAATGAATTTCAGAGGACAAAAATTTTGACCGAAATGTACAGGGTTAACTAAGGTACTTTTGGACCTTTCGCAATTAATTTCTATGAACTGGTGAGAGCTATGATGTTCTAGTATTTTTTTAAGAGTATAACTTGATGGTCCCTAAATCCTCAGCAAATTTGGCTATACTCGCATCAGCCATTTCCAAGAAAAAGGTGTCTGAATTACCCAAAAACTGCAATTTCCAGCCACTTTTCAGAGTCATAAAAAATCATCATTTTTGATTCGGCTAAAATTTTGTAGGAAGACAAGAGGACATTTCAGAAGAGTTATTCCGTTGAAATTTTGCTAATAATGCTAATGGAAAAGTAATTAGAAGGATTCCAGAATTCTATATAGGACTCTACCATGGTGAGTACACTGAGATGATTTTTGCTCTAAAATCTTTAAACTTAACTCGATTTTGAAACGAAGACCGGATTTGTGTTCGAATTTGATAACCATATGAATAAATAACAACAGAACTGAGAAATTCAACAATGAATTTCAGAGGACAAAAATTTTTGACCGAAATGTACAGGGTTAACTAAGGTACTTTTGGACCTTTCGCAATTAATTTCTATGAACTGGTGAGAGCTATGATGTTCTAGTATTTTTTTAAGAGTATAACTTGATGGTCCCTAAATCCTCAGCAAATTTGGCTATACTCGCATCAGCCATTTCCAAGAAAAAGGTGTCTGAATTACCCAAAAACTGCAATTTCCAGCCACTTTTCAGAGTCATAAAAAATCATCATTTTTGATTCGGCTAAAATTTTGTAGGAAGACAAGAGGACATTTCAGAAGAGTTATTCCGTTGAAATTTTGCTAATAATGCTAATGGAAAAGTAATTAGAAGGATTCCAGAATTCTATATAGGACTCTACCATGTTGAGTACACTAAGTTGATTTTTGCTCTAAAATCTTTAAACTTAACTCGATTTTGAAACGAAGACCGGATTTGTGTTCGAATTTGATAACCATATGAATAAATAACAACAGAACTGAGATATTCAACAATGAATTTCAGAGGACTAAAATTTTTGACCGAAATGTACAGGGTTAACTAAGGTACTTTTGGACCTTTCGCAATTAATTTCTATGAACTGGTGAGAGCTATGATGTTCTAGTATTTTTTTAAGAGTATAACTTGATGGTCCCTAAATCCTCAGCAAATTTGGCTATACTCGCATCAGCCATTTCCAAGAAAAAGGTGTCTGAATTACCCAAAAACTGCAATTTCCAGCCACTTTTCAGAGTCATAAAAAATCATCATTTTTGATTCGGCTAAAATTTTGTAGGAAGACAAGAGGACATTTCAGAAGAGTTATTCCGTTGAAATTTTGCTAATAATGCTATGGAAAAGTAATTAGAAGGATTCCAGAATTCTATATAGGACTCTACCATGGTGAGTACACTAAGTTGATTTTTGCTCTAAAATCTTTAAATTAACTCGATTTTGAAACGGAGACCGGATTTGTGTTCGAATTTGATAACCATATGAATAAATAACAACAGAACTGAGAAATTCAACAATGAATTTCAGAGGACAAAAATTTTTGACCGAAATGTACAGGGTTAACTAAGGTACTTTTGGACCTTTCGCAATTAATTTCTATGAACTGGTGAGAGCTATGATGTTCTAGTATTTTTTTAAGAGTATAACTTGATGGTCCCTAAATCCTCAGCAAATTTGGCTATACTCGCATCAGCCATTTCCAAGAAAAAGGTGTCTGAATTACCCAAAAACTGCAATTTCCAGCCACTTTTCAGAGTCATAAAAAATCATCATTTTTGATTCGGCTAAATTTTGTAGGAAGACAAGAGGACATTTCAGAAGAGTTATTCCGTTGAAATTTTGCTAATAATGCTAATGGAAAAGTAATTAGAAGGATTCCAGAATTCTATATAGGACTCTACCATGGTGAGTACACTAAGTTGATTTTTGCTCTAAAATCTTTAAATTAACTCGATTTTGAAACGGAGACCGGATTTGTGTTCGAATTTGATAACCATATGAATAAATAACAACAGAACTGAGAAATTCAACAATGAATTTCAGAGGACAAAAATTTTTGACCGAAATGTACAGGGTTAACTAAGGTACTTTTGGACCTTTCGCAATTAATTTCTATGAACTGGTGAGAGCTATGATGTTCTAGTATTTTTTTAAGAGTATAACTTGATGGTCCCTAAATCCTCAGCAAATTTGGCTATACTCGCATCAGCCATTTCCAAGAAAAAGGTGTCTGAATTACCCAAAAACTGCAATTTCCAGCCACTTTTCAGAGTCATAAAAAATCATCATTTTTGATTCGGCTAAAATTTTGTAGGAAGACAAGAGGACATTTCAGAAGAGTTATTCCGTTGAAATATTGCTAATAATGCTAATGGAAAAGTAATTAGAAGGATTCCAGAATTCTATATAGGACTCTACCATGGTGAGTACACTAAGTTGATTTTGCTCTAAAATCTTTAAATTAACTCGATTTTGAAACGGAGACCGGATTTGTGTTCGAATTTGATAACCATATGAATAAATAACAACAGAACTGAGAAATTCAACAATGAATTTCAGAGGACAAAAATTTTGACCGAAATGTACAGGGTTAACTAAGGTACTTTTGGACCTTTCGCAATTAATTTCTATGAACTGGTGAGAGCTATGATGTTCTAGTATTTTTTTAAGAGTATAACTTGATGGTCCCTAAATCCTCAGCAAATTTGGCTATACTCGCATCAGCCATTTCCAAGAAAAAGGTGTCTGAATTACCCAAAAACTGCAATTTCCAGCCACTTTTCAGAGTCATAAAAAATCATCATTTTTGATTCGGCTAAAATTTTGTAGGAAGACAAGAGGACATTTCAGAAGAGTTATTCCGTTGAAATTTTGCTAATAATGCTAATGGAAAAGTAATTAGAAGGATTCCAGAATTCTATATAGGACTCTACCATGGTGAGTACACTAAGTTGATTTTTGCTCTAAAATCTTTAAATTAAACTCGATTTTGAAACGGAGACCGGATTTGTGTTCGAATTTGATAACCATATGAATAAATAACAACAGAACTGAGAAATTCAACAATGAATTTCAGAGGACAAAAATTTTTGACCGAAATGTACAGGGTTAACTAAGGTACTTTTGGACCTTTCGCAATTAATTTCTATGAACTGGTGAGAGCTATGATGTTCTAGTATTTTTTTAAGAGTATAACTTGATGGTCCCTAAATCCTCAGCAAATTTGGCTATACTCGCATCAGCCATTTCCAAGAAAAAGGTGTCTGAATTACCCAAAAACTGCAATTTCCAGCCACTTTTCAGAGTCATAAAAAATCATCATTTTTGATTCGGCTAAAATTTTGTAGGAAGACAAGAGGACATTTCAGAAGAGTTATTCCGTTGAAATTTTGCTAATAATGCTAATGGAAAAGTAATTAGAAGGATTCCAGAATTCTATATAGGACCTCTACCATGGTGAGTACACTAAGTTGATTTTTCGCTCTAAAATCTTTAAATTAAACTCGATTTTGAAACGGAGACCGGATTTGTGTTCGAATTTGATAACACTATGACATACATAACAACAGAACTGAGAAATTCAACAATGAATTTCAGAGGACAAAAAATTTTGACCGAAATGTACAGGGTTAACTAAGGTACTTTTGGACCTTTCGCAATTAATTTCTATGAACTGGTGAGAGCTATGATGTTCTAGTATTTTTTTAAGAGTATAACTTGATGGTCCCTAAATCCTCAGCAAATTTGGCTATACTCGCATCAGCCATTTCCAAGAAAAAGGTGTCTGAATTACCCAAAAACTGCAATTTCCAGCCACTTTTCAGAGTCATAAAAAATCATCATTTTTGATTCGGCTAAAATTTTGTAGGAAGACAAGAGGACATTTCAGAAGAGTTATTCCGTTGAAATTTTGCTAATAATGCTAATGGAAAAGTAATTAGAAGGATTCCAGAATTCTATATAGGACCTCTACTATGGTGAGTACACTAAGTTGATTTTTGCTCTAAAATCTTTAATTTATACTCGATTTTGAAACGGAGACCGGATTTGTGTTCGAATTTGATAACCATATGAATAAATAACAACAGAACTGAGAAATTCAACAATGAATTTCAGAGGACAAAAATTTTTGACCGAAATGTACAGGGTTAACTAAGGTACTTTTGGACCTTTCGCAATTAATTTCTATGAACTGGTGAGAGCTATGATGTTCTAGTATTTTTTTAAGAGTATAACTTGATGGTCCCTAAATCCTCAGCAAATTTGGCTATACTCGCATCAGCCATTTCCAAGAAAAAGGTGTCTGAATTACCCAAAAACTGCAATTTCCAGCCACTTTTCAGAGTCATAAAAAATCATCATTTTTGATTCGGCTAAAATTTTGTAGGAAGACAAGAGGACATTTCAGAAGAGTTATTCCGTTGAAATTTTGCTAATAATGCTAATGGAAAAGTAATTAGAAGGATTCCAGAATTCTATATAGGACTCTACCATGGTGAGTACACTAAGTTGAATTTTGCTCTAAAATCTTTAAATTGAACTCGATTTTGAAACGGAGACCGGATTTGTGTTCGAATTTGATAACCATATGAATAAATAACAACAGAACTGAGAAATTCAACAATGAATTTCAGAGGACAAAAATTTTTGACCGAAATGTACAGGGTTAACTAAGGTACTTTTGGACCTTTCGCAATTAATTTCTATGAACTGGTGAGAGCTATGATGTTCTAGTATTTTTTTAAGAGTATAACTTGATGGTCCCTAAATCCTCAGCAAATTTGGCTATACTCGCATCAGCCATTTCCAAGAAAAAGGTGTCTGAATTACCCAAAAACTGCAATTTCCAGCCACTTTTCAGAGTCATAAAAAATCATCATTTTTGATTCGGCTAAAATTTTGTAGGAAGACAAGAGGACATTTCAGAAGAGTTATTCCGTTGAAATTTTGCTAATAATGCTAATGGAAAAGTAATTAGAAGGATTCCAGAATTCTATATAGGACTCTACCATGGTGAGTACACTAAGTTGTTTTTCGCTCTAAAATCTTTAAATTAAACTCAATTTTGAAACGGAGACCGGATTTGTGTTCCAATTTGATCACACTACACATACATAACAACAGAACTGAGAAATTCGACCAAAAATTTCGAGCGACAAAAAAAATTGACCAAAATGTACAGGGTTAACTAAGGTACTTTTGGACCTTTCGCAATTAATTTCTATGAACTGGTGAGAGCTATGATGTTCTAGTATTTTTTTAAGAGTATAACTTGATGGTCCCTAAATCCTCAGCAAATTTGGCTGTACTCGCATCAGCCATTTCCAAGAAAAAGGTGTCTGAATTACCCAAAAACTGCAATTTCCAGCCACTTTTCAGAGTCATAAAAAATCATCATTTTTGATTCGGCTAAAATTTTTTAGGAAGACGAGAGGACATTTCGAAAGAGTTATTCCGTTTGAATTTTGCTAATAATGCTATTGGGGAAGTAATTAGAAGGATTCCAGAATTCTATATAGGACCCTACCATGGTAAGTACACTAAGTTGATTTTTGCTTTAAAATCTTTAATTTATACTCGATTTTGAAACGGAGACCGGATTTGTGTTCGAATTTGATAACCATATGAATAAATAACAACAGAACTGAGAAATTCAACAATGAATTTCAGAGGACAAAAATTTTTGACCGAAATGTACAGGGTACTTTTGGACCTTTCGCAATTAATTTCTATGAACTGGTGAGAGCTGTGATGTTCTAGTTTTTTTTTAAGAGTATAACTTGATGGTCCCTAAATCCTCAGCAAATTTGGCTATACTCGCATAAGCCATTTCCAAGAAAAAGGTGTCTGAATTACCCAAAAACTGCAATTTCCAGCCACTTTCCAGAGTCATAAAAAAATCATCATTTTTGATTCGGCTAAAATTTTGTAGGAAGACAAGAGGACATTTCAGAAGAGTTATTCCGTTGAAATTTTGCTAATAATGCTAATGGAGAAGTAATTAGAAGGATTCCAGAATTCTATATAGGACCCTATATACCATGGTGAGTACACACTAAGTTGATTTTTGTTCTAAAATCTTTAAATTCAACTCGATTTTGAAACGGAGACCGGATTCGTGTTCGAATTTGATGACCATATGAAAAAATAACAACAGAACTGAGAAATAGGCCTACGTGGAAATTTCCAACCCAAAATATTTTCCCAAGTGATTATAAGGACTCAAAGACTTGACATATGACAAAAGCATCAAATTATATCTTGCTCTAAAATACCTGAATTGAGCTTAATGAAGAAACTGAGACCGGTTTTGAGTTCTAATTTGTAGCTCTACATATACATAACGACAGAACAGAGAAATTCCACACAAAGTTTTTGACACACTACTTCGACCGTTCGTAATCAATTTCTATGAATTGGTGACACCCTTGGATGTTCTAGTACTGGGCAAACGCAGAATATGCGTTGTACGATGAGCGAGATGTCTATATAAAGTATAATCAAAAACTCTACACACCTTGATTGTATAAAATATATTTCATTCAATACCAACGAGTCTGAGGTGCCGTGGATCTATCACTGCAACATTTTTCTGCTATCATTTCTATCTATTCGATGAATAAAGAACACGTATTACATATTTTCTTCGAAACTGCTGGTCCGAATTGGATACAAATTTTTAATTATGTGTATCACTTCTGTTTTTTGATGTGAGGAAAATTTGAATTATTTTGGTGGGATGTTATTTATTTTTTCTTCCACATAGCCTAGGCCTAATCTTATAGGGGTTTTTAAAAACTTTGAGATGATGTTTCAGAAAAATGGTCCAACCAATTTGACCCAAAATCTATAGGGTTCCAAGTTGGATAAGTTTGCGTATACATAAACAGTGTCATGTCGATCGGTCAAACCCTGCGACCTGTGCAGTGCTTACAAAGAAACACAAAAAAACGGACAGACAAAGCTCCGTAAGAGTTGCATGCAAATCTTCGCTAACGCTCATGAATCTAATTATTTTCATGAGTGAAAACTCTGGAATCTCTAAATTTCCAGAAAGTTCCATTGCCCTACGAAAAAACGTAACCGATTCAACAAAAAAATGCAATTTCTGTTGTATATTATAACGATATTTGTACAATCACTGTAGGCCCAAGTTTAGATATTCCGGCGAAGAAATTAATTCTTGGTAAAGAAATACTTTTTGAAATTTTTTTTCCTGGAAGAATCATTTTTCTGCATGGATGGTTTTATTTTTAGGTCCCTTAAAAACGATCACAGTTCTTCTTTTTACCTCCAGTTCATCCCAGTCTCTTTTTGTGAGTAGGTGCTAAGTAGTCTTGATAACCCAAAACAGTCTTAAATAAATAAAACTTGACAAAAGTAAAAGAAGCAAAAAAGTCATGACTGTTTATTTGGCCAAACTTTTGTGGGACAATGAAAGAACATAAAAAAAAAAAACTGAATACATTTTTCGATAATGTCACCATTATGATGATTGAAAAATAGCAATTCCGTTTTTCTACTTACTGGCATTGGTCTTGTAGTTCGTAGTTGCCTTCTCTTACGTCTTCAACGGTACTGCTAGTTGATAAGTGTGCTGAAATGGTACTTGTAGCTCTCATTGTTGCGTTCATCTTCTTCCCTGCTTCCCTCGTCTGCCTACGGCCTCACTGTGTCAACCTCTACATCATACTGTCGTCTTAGTTGTCTTCTCTTCCTTCTTCAACGGTACTGCTAGTTGTTACGTGTAATGGCATCATCCTTTGTTGACGAGCCGTAACAGCTGGAACAAAACAAATACAGTAATGAAATGTCTAACATAGGTATATTTTATACAAATCAATAGAATGTCTTGAAATACCGTCAGACCTACTTGTCACATGCGCCTGTTAATTTGAGGACATATCAAAATTAAATTAAAGGGCCACAACCCTGGGGCTGGATTCAAACGAATAATGACACAATGTTTTCTTCCAATTCAATAATTCAAGAGAAAACTAGAAATCAACATCTCAGTTCAAGAAATTTCAATTTATTAAAATTCCCTCCAGGACCTGCCCCCTTTTCTGAACCACAGCAAAGATAATACGTGATTCTTTCAATGTTTTGAAACAGAATCAGTGATGCTTATGAATGTAATGTCTTTGAAAAGGGGGCAGGTCCTGGATGACAAATAAATAAATTATAAATAACTTCTGAAACTGAGATGACGATATCTAGTTTCATCTCGAATTGGGGAGAATAATAGCATCATTATTCTTTCAAATATAGCCCCAGGGTCGCAAGGACGCACTACACTCAAATAATTGGTATAGGGACACTATTGCACCATAGTAATTGGATGAGCAAAGAGAAGACTCAATTTCAGGTGACTCGAAAAAAGATTTTTTCTTTTCGCACTCTACAGGTCAAACGAAAATTCAAATTCAATTGAAACTTGGCAAGCCCAAGTGTCATCATCTGGATTGAATTCCATTGTTTTTATGCGCAATCGGTTGCACCACTTCTGAGTAAACTAATTTTCCAATTCGCCATAAGAATAAGCCGGAGAAGAATTTGCGTAAAAAAATGTACTTTGAAAAAATTGAAATTTTCACCGAATTTCAATATAATAATGATAGGCCTACACACGTTCACTGAGATCCGATCAATCGTTCTGATATAAAAAATTATATAATGACATTTTTATACATCTTTCAAAGCTATTAAGAAAACCAATTAAATCCAGCAACAGATGTCACCAATTAATGAAGAACGATTAAAACAAGGCCTTCTTTATTATCAGAGAAATTATTGAGAGTGAGTAATGAATACAGAAGAAGGGTAATGACATAATTGTTTGGATATTAAGGTGTATATATGAATACAGCTGTCAGTGCGTTTCATATATAGTAGTCTAATATTAAACTGCATCAGATATTTCTTCAATTAGAATAGTCTACGAAATAAACCAACCAAATGGAAAGATAGATTTTAACTTGAATACCGTCAAAACATCAACTTGATGTAACTTTTTGAAAAAAAATCAATTTCATTCTCATTAGCTCATACACCAACGCGGAAACACATATTGCGTTTTCCTAGTAAATAACTATAGGCCCAGGCCTAAACACTTCTCTTGAAATTACTTCTGTTTGATTTAAACTTTCACTTTTGAATTAATAAGAATTTCAGGTAAACCTATTGTTCCATTGTCTCATAATCAATTGAAATGAAGATCCTTAAATGAAGATTATCAAAGAATGATTCCTTCAATAATGACACCATTATGATGATTGGAAAATAATAACTCCATTTTTCTACTTACTGGCATCGGGCTTGTAGTTCTCGTTGAACTGCATTTATCTTCTTCCCTCTTCTTGCTACGACCTCAGTGCGTCAACGTCTGCATCGTACTGCCATATAAGTAGCCTTCTCTTCCTTCTTCAACGGTACTGGTACTGCTAGTTGATACGTGTGCTGACATGGTACTTGTGGCTCTCGTTGTTGTGTTCATCTTCTTCCTTCTTCCCTCGCCTGCCTACATCCTCACTGCATCAACGTCTGCATTGTAATGCCGTCTTAGTTGCCTTCTCTTCCTTCTTCAACGGTACTGCTAGTTGATACATGTATGTTGTTGACAAGCCGTAACAACTGGAGCAAAAAAAATACAGTAATGAAACGTCATAGGTAGGTCTATTTTACACAAATCAATAGAATGTCTTGAAATACCGTAGGCCTACTTGTCACATGCGCCTGTTGATATGAGGACATATCAAAATTGAATTAAAGGACGTCACAACCCTGGGGCTAGATTCAAACGAATAATGACACTATTGCACAATAGTAATAAATAACTATGCCTAAACATTTCTCTTGAAATTAGTTGTCTGATTTACACTTTCGCATTTGAGTTCATAAGAATTTCAGGTAAACCTATCGATCAATTGTCTCTAATAACAAATTAAACTAAAGATCCGCAGGCCCGATACTTCAAGGTTAATACACGTACTTGAGAGATGGGGTGTTCCATAAACACTACCAATAAAGCTGCCCCCGGGGATCAGTCAATGATCGCTAATGTTAGAAACTGAAGTCAGGTTGGGCATAGGTTCGAGTCCCGCCGCATAAGGTCTTTGAAAAAAACGTCCTTTCACCTTCTTCACCTTCGTCCTTTCATCATCACCCGCTCATTCGTATCCCCTTATAACCTAGCTGTTAAGCAGCATTAAAAAAATACAAAATAAGTGGGCCTACCAGCATTTTCAATGGTAAATATGCTGTATCCTCAACCAGCCTTTTCATGGGTAATGTTCTTCAGGTTATTTAGTATGGTCAGAGGTAGGGTAAGGTTTTGTGTTGAGTGAACAACTAGACCTAGATTGTCATTTTATGGTTCATGTCCTGGCCTACTAACCCTAACCATGATCAACAACCACCCAACATAACCCTAAAACAGACCAGGCATATTAATTTCATCATAGTTCTAGTTGATGTAGGAACGATCGACATCATTCAATGCCCGCATGAATGTTCCTGGGATTAGGGTCGGCGTATATATTTTCAAAATTAGCCTATTCTAGCCACAGGCGTTGAGTTGTAGCTCAATGCCACAAGACAGGCCTAGGCCTAGCTGTACAGCTGCTAGGAGCTATAGGCCTAGGTCCTATACCACTTTTCCCTCTGTATATATTGACAAATGGATGACATAATGTCGTGTAGCACTACAAATTCAATACTTTCAGCTACTTTGGATGATAGGCCTACAAATTATCTGCTTGTGAAATTGTTCAAGACAGATTGGTGTTATTAGGCCTAGGCTTATGTTAAGTTCTGCCAAGCAATCTCAAATTCAGTCTTAGGCCTACCTGACGATGTAAATACGTTGTGTAAACTCGGAACGAAAGTAGACGGTATTTTATAAGTACACTATCATGATATATCTTGGAATATCAAGTAATATTCTACAAAATTTCTGAAATATTAACATCTTGATTACCTCATGGCCGACAAAAACACAACACAACTTAGTCATGCATTGTTACCAACATAACATAGCCAGGGCCAAAGAGATATATAACAGGCATGATCAGTGAGTAAGGCACATGGGGCAGTACTGTCAACATAAACATCTGTCAAACCAAACACGTGTATTTCTATTTTCTATTCATTTTTCAATATTTTTCCTCAATTATCCAGACAATTGAATATGTAAAATTGCATAAGAGAACAATTCAACTCGGACGAATTGACTTGAATTGATAAAGATTTGCAGACACAAATTACGACCTTCTTGAAGAAAATGATCTCATCAATCATTAATCTTATTGTTTTCGGACACCTAGCGATATGCTAAGAACATGTGCATTCTGTCTCTATGACCAATACAACTTTTTATTAATAAAATCACAATTCCCATTGGAATTCTTCCCTTGAAGTTATAATTTGACAGTAATTGAGAGATGTAATGAAGACATAAAGTGAGATTTTTATATTTAATTCTCCTATGCAATAATAATATTTATGAGCTGGCCTACCGGTAACTTATGTAATTATATTAGATTCTTTGATTTTATGTTTTGTATCTATTCTTAATTTGTACTGTTCAACTTGGTTATGTGGAAGAACAGACTTCTTGTCTGAACTTCGCCATTTCATTCATGTAATTCATTTCTGTATCACTTATGTAATGAATAAAGACAATTAATATTACAATTACAAGATGCGTTGATGAAAAGTAAATACTTACGCTTACATGTTTCAATCCGGCTGTACTAAGAGGAAAGATATGATAGCCTGAAAATATAAGGTCGTATCCTTGGGCTACCGCTATTTTCAAGCCCGGCGACAAGTGCATTTGGAGTCACATGAAATGGTTTATTCCGAAATTTAAATTAAAATTAATAATGAATCTACGTACAAAATATCGCTGATTTGTTCATAGACTGTATCTCTGTTGAGTGATATGCTAATGAACTTGACTGCAAGTTTTAGTGCGTATAATAACAATAAGTTTTTATCAGGATGCATTTTGATTTGACTCTATCGCCCAGTCGATGTGACAGCAACAGCACGATGTAGTGATTCCAACAGACTTTATCATAATATAAAGAAGGTGTACCAACTCTCATACTACCGGTATGAGAGTAACATGGACGGTATTTGTGCTTTCTTGCGGTCAAATCAGAGCCAACAGTCCCATTTTCCTGTCGCGATTTAGCGGCTCCCTAGTGAACTAGATAATAGTGGCTACCGTACCGGCAACATTGTTGAACTTACAATATCTATCATTTTTGTGAAAAACAAATGCCATCTCTAACAAATGCCATCATAGTAATTCTACTGAGTCGTATATAACATTGTTGTTTTATATAGATCGATATAAAAGCAATAGTTGTGCTACAAGCAAATGGGACCATGGATTAAGATTCTGACCCCAGAAATATTTTACTTGGAAGATGCGAGTGGATCCACCTTCTCTATATTATGATAAAATATGCTTGTATCACTGAATTGTGGCAACAGTACAACAAAATAGATATAATAGCAGGTTCTGATATATTTAAATAAAAACAAACTTCTATATTATCAGTGTCATTTCTTTATTCTATCATAATCTTAGTCCATGGGTATAAATGAGCACGCTACACTAGTTTACAAATATTTATTTCAATTAATATTCTGGTAATAGGCCTATATTCAATGAATATAATAGCAGTAAGTAGTAATTTATTCATCAGCAGAGATGTGCTATAGTTAATACAATGATTTTACAAAGACAATACAGTTAAAATAGATTCATTATCATGAATTATTTAGTCATTTATGGTCTATCTTCTAATTTCTCGACTAATTCTAATACTAATGTACTAATTTACAAGATCCCAAAAAACACTTTTTCCATAATGGATTTGGGATTATATCAATTATATAAATAATATGTTAATTCTATAATAATAGTGGTAATAAAGAGTAATTATAATTGTTGGATTAAATTCGCCAAAAATGGTATCTTTTACGTATAGTAAATTGTATTACGATATATTTGTTTGAGGACATTGAACATCGAAGTGTATAGAGTGAAATGTGGTCTATCTAGCGGCAAATTACCACAAGAGCGATCCTGCCACCACAAAGTAATAGTTAGGTATGACATAGCTCATGCAACACATTGTAAAATTATATTGAAAAATTGAGAAATGAAGAAGAATTTTACATTTAAAATGTTTTAAAGTGTTTCAGAGCGTAGTTTAAATAAACTTCTGGTAACAATAATTGTGACAAGTTATAAATTAAAACTAGAAGCCGTAATCAGATTGATTGCTGAGATATGCCTTTATCACTATACCTCAAAAATGGTCCAACCAATTGAACCCGAAAACTACACACTTTTAAGTTGGATGAATCTGCGTTCAAAGAAGAAGTTTCATGTCGATCGGTCAAACCCTGCGATCTGTGCAGTGCTTAATAATAATAATAATAATAATAATAATAAAATTGTCTTTATTTTTGGGTTTTAGTAATATTAAAGATATCATAAGATAAATAATTATGATAAAAATAATGGTGAAATATGAATAACAATACATTAAAACCGCAAAAAAGGCGATATTCAGTGTGGGATGGAATTTCCTAGGGATTGCTCTACCATATAACCTTGTTAATAAAAATATTAAAATAAAACAGTAATCACAATTTACGTGATGTTAAGCTAGAGATTGAGGAAGCAAATAGATTAGGATTTAAAAGTAGGATCGAGTAATAAATAAGAATAGGATGGGGTAAGAATAATGAGATAAGAATGTGAAAATAATAAAATATACAATAATTCTACGATGATATACAATTCCGAACCATAGATCTAGAGATGAAAGGCCTATTTTGCTCTTGCAGACTTCTTAGGACGATTCTCTTTTCTTTTCTCTATACAAACAAACAAACAGAAAAACACACAGACAAAGCTCCATAACAGTGGGATGGAGGTCTTTGTTGTTGCTCATCCAATCATAATATAGATATAGAGATAATAAAATATTAGGAGTTCAGTGTTGGGTAATCAACTTCTAAAATGAACGCGTTCGTATTTTCTGAACTATTCAATGAACACATCACATTTACATTCGACGATCTTGAGCTTTCTTCATGTTAGATTTTTCGGTGATCTTTAATGGAGTAAAACGTTCATTGTGAAAGTTCATAATTTCAGATCACTCATAATCCTATTCGACAAGATCGAACTATCCATACTTCCCCATTCAAATTCCGAATAAGATCAACTATTTTACGGTCCATCCTGAAAGTATAATATTCTCTGATTGGGATTTCATCACGTGATCACTTGTCACCAGGCGAGCCGGCAGCCACGTGTGGTCAAGGTTGACGTGTTGTGACTTGTAAGTAGGCTGTGCACACTGATTGTATTGTTCTAGCGTCTTCAAGCGACGTGCTTGAATGAATTCAATGAATTTTAAATGAATTTGTTCAATGAACAAATGAATTCATGTTCATGTTTCGTGTTCAAATGAATTTTAGAAAAGTATTATTTCTTATCAATCACTATTGAACTTGAGACATTTACTGTCGAAAATGTGTGTCTGGTTTACAATAAGCTTCAAGTATATTAGGAAGTACGTACTATACACTGATTTTGGGAATAAAAAGGATTTGTATTCGTAAAACGCTGTCTTAGTTTTTAAAGTACCGTATGTTGGTAGTATTTGTGACTCACTTGAGCTGCTTGTATTTCTCCTTCTCGGAACTGTTGTCAGGTAAACAGCTTGGAGCTGTCTTGGAAGTTCTGGGAGCTTTCTAGGAGCTTTCTCAGAATTCTCTCGGAGCTGTCTCAGAGCTTTCTCGGAGCTTTCTCAGAGCTTTCTCGGAGCTTTCTCAGAGCTTTCTCGGAGCTTTCTTCAAGCTTTTTCGGAGCTGTTGGGGGGTTTGACGGGCGACTCGTACTCGAATGACGCGATCGCCAGCGCTGCAAACACGATGAACACACAAGGTAAGCTGTTGGTTCCTAAGCGAAACTATCATTAGCTAATAGATAGGCCGAGATAGACAGATGGTTTATTATAATTTTTCACATTCTTTTACATATAGCTAATTAATTGAAAACTAACTACATAGATTAACAAAGACAGTTAAAATCAGTGGCGGATACAGGCGGGGGGGCGATGGGGGCGATCGCCCCTCCCATGAAATAGAAAAGACGAAAACAAAAGAAGGAAGAGAGAAAGAAAGAAGAAAAAGAGAAAGAAAAAGAGAAAGAAGGAAAGATACGGATGGATGGCTAATATCGTATATAGATTCATATTTTACATTGCCTGGAAAATCAAATATCAGATGAGCACCTCAAGTTCTATGAGAAAATTGATTTTGGCATCTAAATCTCATCCGAAACACGTTGAATCATTTTTATAAAGGTGTAATTTAAAGAAATTTGATGTACGGTTTCAAAATGACAGCTCTGGTCTAGTCTTATTTGTTATTGTAACCTGCAGGTACAATAACTATGATTGGCAAATATCAGTTGGGCACCATTAGTTATTTAGGACAATTGATTTTGTCATCTAAATATCTTCTGAAACGCGTTAAAACGCGTTAAAAAAAGGGTCATTTAAAAAAATTCCCTGCGGGGCCAGGAGGGGGCCTTCGCCCCCTCGCCCCCTGCGGGTGGCCGGCGTCGCGTTAACTCGCCGTTGCACAACTGTTCTCATATGGCATTTTCTTTTGCGAACTGAGATCGCCCCCCCGATGAATATGACCTGGATCCGCCCCTGGTTGAAATAATAGAATAATATTAGTAATAAAGTTCTAATAATAGGCTATATTGTAGAATATTATAGATAACTGAACAATAAGATATTACCAAGAGAAATAACAGAGATATACTAACTGACTCACACGAGCCATGTCAACTACAGTGAATTACATTCTTTGAAACAGTTGGTGGTTCTGAAAGGAACCCAACGTCACGACGTTACGAACAGCTACGGCTGGTCATCTTCTGGAGTCGTCTTGCCCGTGAACTTGGATCAAATGGCGAATAGGTTCGTTTTAGAACCGCAAACTGTTTCAAAGAAGGGTAATTCGCCAAGTGTGGAATCATACCATGTCTCTCTCTCTCTCTCTCTCTCTCTCTCTCTCTCTCTCTCTATATATATATATATATATATATATATATATGTATATGTATATATGTAGGCTATATATATATATATATATATATATATATATAGGCCTATATATATATATATATATATATATATGCCTATATATATTATATATTATATATATATTTTGTTTTTCAAACATTAATCCCCTGGATTATACTTTCAGACTGCGTTTTTACCTACACAATGGGGATGTATTGTGAGATGATAGTCGTAAGAGATTTTTCATGCTTAATTAGAGAAATTCAGATTGGGCCCTACGATCAAATGAAAGATAATTTAGAGTATATATGCGGGAAGACGTTATGAGCTGAATAATGTATCGTGAGGATAAAGTGGAACGTGACTGCCTGGGCATGGCTACTTTCTCCTTCAATTATGTATTATTAGATGAGCGTTAGCAAAGATTTCCATCCTACTCTTATGGAGCTCTGTCTGGGTTTTTTGTTCGTTTGTTTGTAAGCACTAAACAGGTCGCAGGGTTTGACCGATCAAAATGAAACTTTTTTGTATACGTAACTCTTCCAACTTAGAACTGTGTTGTTTTTTGATCAAATCGATTGAACCATTTTTGAGAAACATCATCTCAAAGTTTCTAAAAATCCTATAAGATTAGGCTGAGCAGAGAAAATTGAGAGATAAAATCTCTCCAATATCATTCAAATTCTCCCCAAACATGAACATGGAAATAATACACAATAATACAAATTTGTATGCAATTCGCCCAACCGTTTTGAAGAAAATAATGTAATAGATGATTTTCATTCATCGAATAGATGAAAATGATAGGAGAAAAAGGTGTCAGTGATAGATTCACAGTTCCCTGTAGATTCGTTGGTATTGAATGAAATATATTTTATATGAGTTTTCGATTACACTTTATATTGATATCTCACTCATCTTACAACGCATATTCTGCGTCTATTGAGTATAATATACATCACAGTAGCTCTAGACAATCCTCTTGCTCGTCGGACTTGGTGTGTTGCTATGCAGCTTGTTAATGCCCATCTGCCTCTTCTTGACCATGCGCACATGCACACGCTTCATCTCCAGTATCTCCTTCATCTCCTCCTTGTCCTCCTCTGATTGGTTGAGCCGCAGCACGAGGGCTCGTCGGCCGTCGCTCATTGGTTGGCTGTACCACATCAGCTTCTTCAGCCGCTCCTGAGGACTCACGCCGCGCTCCACGACCAGCACGATACGGGCCCACTAGCATCACAGAGACAGAACATGGCAATTAGTACTAGCATGACAGAGACAGAATATGGCAATTATTAGTAGTAGTAGCCTACTATATATAGAGAGAGACAGATCATGTCAGTTATGTACTAAAATGACACAGACAGAACATGGCAATTAGTAGTACTAGTGCCTACTATAAGTTATATATAGAGAGAGACAGAACATGTCAGTTATGTACTAGCACGAGAGAGACATCACATGTCAGTAATTATAGGTATCAGGCTTCAGAGTGATTAGAATTAAGTATACAGTAGTCTATATTAACTAGCCTCACACCCCATGTTTTCAAACATGAGGTTCCACTGGAGTCTGCTTACTTAGTTGTATTAGTTTCACAAATAGGCAATCTGCCGTGTCGATTCATCTCCCAGTAATCTTGGGTTACAAACAAAGACGCATATCATACCACCCCTCCCCCCCACCCTTCACCTTCCCACCCTACCAATCCCTGCCTCGCCCCTTGTCCCCCCTTCTCCCCCTACCCCCCCACCACCTCCACCACTCACTCATACCCGGGACAGTTTGCGCCAGACAGACAGTTCTGCGAGACTCTATGGATAATTTGAAGCCAAAATTTTATACCGAGGCCTACGTGTATCCACGAAAGGGGACGGTATTCCTGCCGAATAACTGACGGTAGAAACTCCAGTCTTTTTCATTTATTTTTCCAAAAAATTTTCTATCCGCAGATGTTTTCCATTTTTTCCATTTTTTTCTCTTTTCATTTTTTTTCTCCATATATTTTCCATTTCTATTTCCTCATTTTGTTCTTCATTCTCAGTTTTTCACTTCTTGTTTTTTTCTAATCCTAATGGAAAAATAAAAAAATAATGATAATAAAATATAAAAATAAATATAAATAACAAGAAAAAACAATAGATGGATGGACAGTGAATAAAAAAAAAAGAAAAAAAAGGAAAAGGAAAAAAATAAGGAAAAAATGTAGAATAAATGTAATCATCAATTAGAACGAGTCAAAACATTACTCTGTATTATTATTCGCAAGAGAGAAGAAAACTTCATTATTTATTAGGTAGAATAAAATGGGGAAATTAGGAGTAAAGTGCGGGAACGGGGAAAATCTTGAAAATTCCCAAGAAGTTGAAAGAAAGTCAGCTTCGAAAGTTCACGCACACTTTAAGCCTGTTTAATGACAATAAATCGTTCCTAAATCATGATGAGTGGTATTTAGGATGCATAGAGAGAGGGAGATAGAGAGAGATGAGAGAGAGAGAGAGAGAGAGAGAGAGAGAGAAAAAGAGAGAGAGAGAGAGAGTGATATAAAGAGAAGAGAGAGAGAGAGAGAGAGAAAGAGAGGGAAAGAGAGAGAGAGAGAGAGAGCTATATATATATTATATAAAGAGAGAGATAGATAGAGAGAGATAGAGCTAGATCACTTTTCATCTTCAATCCTTTGGATAACCCGACAGACGCAAATTGCTTTTTTATGCAACTTTAATTTCAAATCTTCCCCCAAAAATCATTTCCTTGATAAAATATTAACTTGACGATTACCGCCGCTTACATTGTAATTATATTAACTTCTATAAATCATTCATTCTCGCAATTAGATTAGAAGTCAAAACCAAGATGAGAAGACGAATGAATTTTTAATATTAATAGAAAGCTAAATGATAAAACCAAATATCACATCTCGCGCCCCTGATTAGTCTCCCCTCTCCCTTCCCCTCCCCTCCTTCCACCACCCCCCTCCTCAATCAAGTTCAGATAAAAGCCAGCCATTTCACTGCAGTGTATTATAATTCAATATACTGGTATTCACTAAAGGTGAGGCCGTGAAACACCCGTGCGTCAGTGTTGTAGGACGGGGGGGACGTTCGCTCTGAACCTTCTTATATCGTCGATAACCAAGTTTTTCAGTATTTTCGATATTCTTTGAGTGTCTCTTGCGATTAATTCTCAGCCACTCCATCCCTTTCCTCTCCACCCTTGTTACTCTCATTAGGTTGCCGTATTGATTCAACCATTACATATATAATATTCATGAAATATTCAGGCAAACTTCAGCATATGCGTTGTAAGATGAGTGAGATATCTAAATAAAGTATAATCGAATACTCTACACACCTTGACTCATAAAATATACTTAATTCGGTCATATATCATTCCGTTCGTTTCACTCGGTTCATTTCGTTCGTATATAGCTGGACAAATCCTCCTATCCATATTAAAAACTTTCCCGGACTGAAACGAAAATTTAAATTTTTCTGCCCGATTTTTGAAACACCTACTCTTCAGCCACAAAAAGTTCTACATTATCAATGTATAAAATAATCCTCAGGTGATGTAACTAATATGCTCTTGAGTTCATGGGTGTCGATCCATATCATGTTTTTAGTGATAGCTTTTGAACGGTATGATACTTCGATATTCTGAAAACGAGGATGCACAGATATTTTCAATACCTTCAAGATGGTTCAAGTAATAACTATTCATCTCGAATTGCTTGATTGTCAGGCGTATACGCTTTAAAATACACATTTTTTAAGCGTATACGCCTGACAATTATGTGATGTGAGATAAATTGTTGATACTTTCACATTCTTGAAGGTATTGCAAATATCTGTGTTTCCTCGTTTTCAGAATTTCGAAGTCTCATACCGTTCAAAAGCTATCACCAAAAACCTGATATTCCGCTAAATCGACTCCCATGGACTCTCAAGGCTTCCCCAGTCACCAGAGGGAGGAAAGTTCCCACCAGGGTTGTTATTTTTGAAAATATTGTGAATGTTCATTTTGGATCGGCCATATTATAGAAGGTACTTCTCTGAATGGTGTGCAGCAGTTTCACAACAATATGTTCATCCGGAAAGCCACTACGATAATTTATGCTTTAGTTGACACTGAAAATAGTCACAAAGCATGCATCTCGCGTTACATACACCATTTGATTTCTTCTTGAGATATTGTATCATGTGTGGTATGGATGTGTTCGTAGAAGAACTGGCTTTGGGCTCAACTAAAAATGAACGGTTCAATCACATGCGTTTGGCACACAATACCAGGGAAAATCACGTTCATATAATTGTTTTTTCGTGAATCGAGGTAATCGAAACTATTTATTTGTATCAAAACGGCCATAGGTTTGCTGATGAAATTCAGCTTAGCTGATAGAGGAAGGTTCACCATATCAATGTATCAATTTCGATCTCGATGCTAACTATATCTAATGGTTTTCGTGTATGTAACGGTTTAACGTATTTTTCAACTAGTTTTTCCAAAACTTTCTCGTAATTCTCAACTAGTTTTTCCAATATTTCCTTGGAATTTTAAACTAGTTTTTCCAAAATTTTCTTGGAATTTTCAACTTTTTTTTTCAATTTCAAATTTTTAATAATTGTACTATTTTAACCTTGGTACATCAATAAATGATCAAATATTCGATAAAGTTTTGCTGGTGGGTTCTCCTTAAGTTGAAATGAATACATTCTAATTCCCGCGTGGCAACTGCATATACCGACGGCAGATTTTTTATTTCAATAACAAGTTTCCTTCTAATACTGTCGAAGATGTAGGAGATCGGATTAGAATGTCAGACGTATTTTAATGAATAAACCTCTCTGTCTTGATTATATTCTAGTAGAAATGTATACACATTTTCATAAACTCTGATGAAGTGACAATAATCTTCTCGAAGTAATTTCCCCGATGTAATAAACACAGCAATGCAATCTGTGCTGCTGGATGATACCGGAAGTTGATTCCCGCTGACAATTCTTCCAGGCGCGATTTCATTAGGTAATATATTCAGGGAGTTGGAGACTACATGTCTGGTATACGTAGATCCACAATGAAGATCAATGCATATATATATATATATATATATATATATATATATATATATATATATATATATATATATATATATATATATATATATATATATATATATATATATATATATATATGTATCTATATTACCGAGATACGTTACTCCTCGACCGACTGGCGACATATGCTCGTTCCGATTGGGCGGCCATATTGGAAGTTAGAAAGCAAGGCCTTCTATATTATTATGTATTATAGAAGCCCTATAGAGGCTAGGTGTTGCTAGCACAGATCTCTATTCATGTGGTCGCTATAGTGCAAGTTTAAGTGGTCCAATATGGTCAATATCCTCTCAACGATCCTACCTTATCATCGGGTCAAAGGGCGTCATGTCACGTGTTTGACGTTAAGAGTCCATGGGAGTCGATTTAGCGGAATATCAGTTTATTGGTGATAACTTTTGAACGGTATGAGATATCGAAATTCTAATGAGAAGAAAACACAGATATTTTCAATGCCTTTAAGACGGTGTAATAACTTTTCATGGCATATTTATCAGACTTATGTTGTTTTTAGTCTATACGCCTGACAATTGCAATATGAGGTAACTAGCCCTTATTTATACCACCATGAAGGTGTTGAAATTAACTGTGTTTCGTTTCTATTAGAATTTTGATATCTCATACCGTTCTAAAGTTATTACCAATAAACTGATATGCCGCTAAATCGACTCCCGTGCATGGACTCTAAAACGAGAAGCCATAGGCATTGACCTACTACTACATTAAATAACGGTACCATACATTACTATATCATGTTTTCTTTCCCGGGTTAACTCATGACACTGATCAGAAATAAATAATAACATTCATGATTGGAATTCCGTTTAAATTTAGAGATTTTATTGAATTCCTCATTAAAGGGGAAATATCTGTAAGTGTATTTTATATTCAGTATATTCACTATCCTGTTCTCTTTAATCGTGTTCAATTTTGTTTCAATGTTCTATGAGGGTTTTCGTTAGGGGTTCACCTCATAATTATCCGACATACGTAGCTCAGTTGCTAATGCGCTCGCTTCATGTGATCTGAGAGATGAGGGGAATATCGGACCTGGTTCGTGGTTTTCCTCTGTAGTCTAGACTATAATGCCGGGATGGTTCCTATCAATATGAATCAATTTTTCCTCACTATTCTTCCAATTACCTAAGAAACCTCCATCTCACCATCCTATCATCGTCTCATTAATTATTCATCCGACACCAATAGTCATTAAAAAATAAATAAATGAAAAATACCTGAGAATGTATTGTTTGCTAGTTTAAATATAATAAAATGACAACATGGAATGAATTTTGTATGGAATTATGAGATGCTTGTTGCTTATGTCTAGTCTTCTATTAAAACAATTGAGAACTAATTTTGAGTGAGGGGGCGTCTTCATGAGTGATTCTCTCTGATGCAAATGTTCAATTTCTATTATTAATTGTTGGTTGAAGACGTTTTCACTCTAAACGCTATCTGGTTACACAGACACATCATCTTAACCTCTGGTTTCATCTCTTTGACTCGAGCTATACGCAACTATATCGTGTTCATGTTTTGAGTTTTGGTTTGTCTCCGCTTAAGGGTAATCCACCCACATAAATTAATCAAATATTTTATTATTCATGGATGTATCAAGGTTAGAATAGATATTAAAAATTGAAAATTGAAAAAAAAGTTGGAAATTCCGAGATTATTTTTGAAAAACTAGTTGAAAAATACGTTAATCCGTTACACACACGAAAACCATGAGATAGTTAGCATATAGATGAATATTAATAGGTTGGTAGGGTAAACCTTCCTCTACCAGCTAAGCTATTTTTCTGCAGCAAATCTGGAGCCGTTTTGATACAAATAAATAGTTTCGGTTATCTCGATTTACGGAAAAAAAATTGCGTGAATTTTCCCCGGTCTTGTGTGCCAAACGCAAGAAGTTGAACTGTTTCTATTTTGCTCAGCCCAAAGCCAGCTCTTTTACGAACACATTGATACCACACACGATAAAATATCTCAAGAAGTAATCAAATGGTGTATGTAACGCGAGATACATGTTTTGTGACCATTTTCAGTGTCAATTCTTAACCATAAATTATCGTAGTGGCTTTCCGGATGAACGCATTGTTGTGAAACTGCTGCACACCATTCAGAGAAGCACCTTCTAAATATGGCCGATCCATAATAAACATTCACAATATTTTCAAAAATAGTCACCCCGGTGGGAACTTTTTTCCCTGTGGTGACTGGGGACGCCTTAATCGAACCCGTGGAGCTCTTAGCTTCACGGGAGTCGATTTAGCGGAGTGTCAGTAGTCTTGGTGATGACTTTTGAACGGAATATAAGATATAGAAATTCTAAAAACGAGGAAACACATATATTTTCAATACCTTCAAGATGGTGTAAGCTCAACAATTTATCTCAAATCGACTGATTGTCAGGCGTATACGATTAAAAATGCAATTTTTTAAATTGCATACGCCTGACGCTTATGCGATGTGAGATAAATAGTCATCAGTCTCACCATCTTGAAGGTATTGAAACTATCTGTGTTTCCTTGATTTCAGAATTACTGTATCTCATACCGTTTAAAGGCATCACCAAAACACCTGATATTACGCCAAATAGACTCCCATGGACTTTTGGGTGTGACTTCCTTCCAGCATATCTTCCATTCTAGACAATGTTTGTCTTATTACACTGAGGATTTATAAGGAATTCTACGTGTCATGGCTTCAACAATTATCAAATTCATTTCAAAATATTTCTGCCTGAATTTGATATTACTGGAAAATAAATCGGGTTGATGCTTGAAATATTGAAATTGAAATGTTGTTTCTTTTTCTGAAATACCAAGTGGAGAAATATATGAAAAGTTGAAAGATTTCAAATGATCTATGTAACGTTTGAAATATGAATATATGTGTTATATTAAATATAATTATTGCTCAATAATTATTGAGTCTTCAGTTGGGCGGAATGCAATTCTATGAAAATCATGTTAATTTGATTATACTTCAATTCATGTAATTTGTTATATCGATCATTTCATTGTAAACTGTAATTGAAGTTTCGGCCTACTCTGAAATTGCTTCAAATGCGAATCCTCCAAGAGTATGCAAATCATCATGCTCATGCCTATAATCTTCTCTACGACCCCACCAACAGCCAAATTATTTGGGTTTACATGAACCGACTCTGTAGTTTACTATTGTCCAGATCAGGAAAAGTCGTTCGTTATATTTCACTTCAACTATTTTATTATACACTGTTCGACTTTGATAGCTTTTTCCACTCATAAAATGCAACCCACAGTATCAAATAGTTAATGTATACAAATCAGAAGAATCACAACCAGTACATATAAATCTTGCCTCAATGCGACGTTGTGGTTTAACGAGCTTCCCCATGAGTTTAACGGAGATTAATCTTTGAGATGAAGTTGAAATAGAGTTTGGAAAGCACTCAAGTGAAATGGCCTCTAAGGAATATTAAAAGTATCGATATATTTTCATTGTCTTTCTTTGTTTCTACATCTAGAGATGATATGAATGATGTGTAATGACAGAATCAATTCTCTAGAAATTGATAAATAGGCCTACCAGTGGCGATATGTGAGGGGAATATGAATTAAGGGGGCTTGAAGAGCTTATATCGGAATAAGTCGACTCGATTGTGTGACATGGGTTTGAATGTCCAACCTTGCCTGAACCTATGACTATAGCTATCTACTATGAATAGGCAATTTTGACTTTTCTCATGTTTTCCCAGCTATAACGATCATCTCCAGTGCTAAGAACCTTTTTCACGTCATCTAGATCGCCTATATAAGCTATCTACAGGCTCTGCAGGGCTCTGATGGCCTGAGTAGCCGATCTCAGTGGCTTAGATCGGTTTCATAATATAGATCCGAAACGACGTCGCTCTCAGTTGCGTATTCCTCGTAGATAGCTATAATACTAGCCTGAAAACTAACCGCATTCCAATGATAAGTACCCCGAAGCTCATCTCACACGACCGAGTCGACTTTATTCCGGTATACGCTCTTCAGGCCCCCCAAAAATGTGCACGTTAAAATATCTTACTATTTGACAAGCGTTTCTCACTTATACTCATCGTACAATATTTTCGTTCTTCTGTTTAATATTCAGAATAACATTTTCTAATATTTGATATTATAATACAAAAAGTAGCACACTGCACTTAATTCTCAGTTAGCAAACGGTTTATCGAAGAAGGAAATCATCATTCAGCAGCAAAACTCATTCAAACCAAGAAATTATTACACATTTCCACAGATTTATAAACATAAATATCAGAGTCGATGAAGTAGCATGGTTAGAGAAATGCTTCACTTTTGGAAGGTGGAATCATGAACTTGAAAAATGGTGGTACACTGGTACTACTTTATCGACTCTGATAAATTTATCAAAAGCTTGCAAAACGTGTTCGAAAGGGCTTATATGCCACAGAACTGTGTTCTTACAAAGTCAGAAAACAGCTCAAATCTTCTGTGTTGACAGTTGGCAGAATATAATTTTCAATTTAGTGGAAATTTCTGAAAGGTATAGAATTCCAAATTTCATTTTTGGTAATAGTGATCTTTTTGATGATCATTTAAAAGTTGGATACATATTGGAACAACGCAACTTATATGAACCGGATTTTCATTTGTATATATATATACAGGACTTCACATTTGAAACATTTTTTTTCATGTTCTTACAAATCATCCATGTGGGATTTTTTTTTATACTTGATCATTTTTTTTCATTTGATTGTTATTATCTGTCCAACAGCAACCATGCACTATGTATAATGGCAACCTTGTACTCTTGAAAATTGATATATTTTTATTTAATTTCGTCATTTCTCCGTATGTGATGTGGATACAATTATAGATGAGAATGCAAACCTAAATATACGGCACTATACGTCCCTTGAAGAGAATAGTAATCTATGAGCAGAAAGCATATTGATTTTGACTTTACATCGTATAAATAAAGCTAGCGTAAAGAATCTGCTCAAATCCAAGCTTTAAAGCTTTAAATACCATCAAGATAAGGCAGATCAAGCCAGGGTTTTTATTTCTTGAAGCGGTGATTTGAGAGTATTGTGTCCTAATTGCAATTCCTGTTCACTCATTTGCATGGAACTCGAAATGTGATTGGTTGACGGAAAAAACTAACGGAAGCGGAAACACGTCATTGAAACTGAAGCAACCAATCGGAACATTGCATTTCTTAGTTTCCTCATGAACAACTTCCGAAGAAGAAACTACTCTTTTCTTGTCTGGTTTCCGAACAAGGAAATATAAGATTCTATCCGGATGATGTAGATTCGAGATTACATTTGTTTTTACTACAGATTTGGATAACTATCGTGCCGATGGATGGCCTACCGTTCCACAGCTGTGAAACCAGCTATATACATACTACACAACATGGACGAAGGAGCCGGGGGGATCGGGGAGGGGGTAAACTGAACCCCCTATGATCATGTGCATAGATTATATTCCTTTCATTCATCATTTTTAATTTACATCATAGTTCATAATATTCTTTATAACTAACAATACCACATTCCATTTTCCTATGAACCAGTTAAAATATTGTTTCCTAATCCCATTCCAATTTATTCCCGCATTCATTATTTAAACGGTTTATATATAATATTTGTACACATGAAGCAAATGCGATTAGTGACAGAATTTTCATATATTCAAATTGAGAAAATCTCCTTCAACTGTAGGCCTATAGAAATTGCGAGACTTGAGTTTCATACAGAATGTTTTCACGATGTGTCTATTATAATATATATAAATACAGGTTTTTGATCTGGACTTAGTATTACCAGAAGTTTGGAAAGAGTCATAATTCCCCTCCCTTTTCTCTTCATGTCACCACTAAAATCATCCCTTCACAATCCCGTTCCACAAATTTCAACCCAGTACATCTGCATCTGGATTTAATACAGATAAAAACAGCTTCGATAGACTTTTTTTTCACATTTCCAATGTTCGCTTCGATAGCTGTGGTTTGTAAGCGAGACCTAGTTTCAAAAACTGAAAGATTAAACCAATTCATTCCTCTACTTATGGCTTTGATCGACTTGTATACTCGAGTAAAGAGAGTTGCGATCGATCGTTTCGTCTATTCCACCCCATTAACAAGCGGGTGATTCGAACCTTCATGTCTGAAAACAAGTCTTTCAATAGTATTGACGCGAATATGAAACATAATCTCACAGGATTCGACGTTTTTCCTTCATCCTGATCCGATCATCACAGACCATAACGTAATCCTATCACATTGTACAATTAAGTACATTGGTTTAGTTATTTTGAGACAGAGGTAATATCAAGGGAAACCCAAGGGAATGTATCAACATTTTTGTGATGTATTGTATGTTCAATGTTGGAATGGTTTATTGAAAAATTAAAATTTTAAAAAAAGTTGAAAATAACTAGATTAAAAAAAAAAACAGTTGGAAAATACGTTAAAAGAAAATGACAAAACCAGTAGGCCTATTGTTAGCAAGAAGATGACAATTGATAAATGGGTTGAGTAAACGTTCCTCTATCAGACAAACTAATTAAATTTCATCAGCATAGCTATAACCGTTTTGATACAGATAAATAAAGTTTCTGGTACCTTGATTTACAATAAAAAATGGTGGAATTTCCCTGGTTTTCTATACCAAGCGCATATGGTTGAAAATAAAGCTGTGTGTTATTGTTATCTAGTCCCCCGTATTGTTATTTTGATATCACATAATACTGTTCAAAAGTTCTCACCAGAAAACTGGTATCTAATTCGCCTCCCTTGAATTCTTAACGGCCATTTGAATCACTTCCAATGATGATAATTCCAAATCAAAGTTAAATGATAACTTTACATCACTCGTAATATAACAGAACCAATCAGAAGAGAGCACAGGATTAGAGAAGAGCAGGAATTCAGGAAATGTTTGAGTAGAGAAATGAGAATTGTGAAGTGAAATGTTTCATGGAGTGATTAGTTTTGACCTCAATCGTTGTTCTTGATAACTCAGAGTTTAGAGGGATGTGGTTATATTAGAAGGGCTTTCAAGCATTATCATCATATTAAGGCGTCACCAGTCTTCATAGAGTAAACATTTTCCGCCAGGGTGGATTCACAGATGTAGATGATCATAAAAATTGAACCGAGCAAGATACAAAATGAACGAATATAACATCTGATGAAGACACTATATATCGAGATGAGTAAAATTCTATAATAACAAAGGTGTAAAGATCACTAGCATGTAACAGTAACCCTCGATAGTTGTGCCATCGATTTTCACTTGATACCATACCGTTACATACAAATGACATGTAACCTATATTGTGAATGTTTATTATGGATAGACATGATGTTATAATATACTTTCCTGAATGGTGTGAAGCAGTTTCATTATAATATGTTCAGACGGAGAGTCACTGCGATCGTCTATATGTTATGTTGATACTGGAAATGTTACGCTGTGGATGGGTTCTCATTAAAGAAATGAGACATATTAAAAACTGAGAGAGGACGTTGAGAAGTCAAAAATGAAAATAAAATGTGTGCTCCCCATTTCTCGTTGCAGCATCGATAGTAATGTACATACACTTCCAATGTCGACTTTGTTTTCCAATTTCCCAATGTTCACTTGCGGTCACTTGATCAACTCTCGTGAATACAAGTATACATGATTACCTGGACACCATTCATTCATTAATTTGATATCCTTTCATCATTTTCCAGTGCAATCAAATTATCATCTCTCATCTTTCAATTCACATCATTCCCTCGAATTGGAATTAAGTCTGCTTTCAGAGTCGGTTTATCTTTACGTTTCCATTACTCGAGCGCATAACATCCCCTGAGACTGAGTCCGAACTTTCAATAGCAGTACTTAATCTGGCTTTTACCAGTGAAATAATGTCAAAGGGTCAATCAGTTATATATATGTGTGTTGGTTGAATTTGTGGTATTGATATGAATGAGCTGGATTCATTTCTTTTCTCGACAGTTTTTATAGGGTGAAAAGTTCTCGCCAGGTTGATTTCTCAGATGTGATGATCATAGAACTTCAATAGTGCAGGATGAAGAATGAGCAAATAATCATGAGATGCAGATAGTAGTTTTCGAAGATGGTTTTGACCCAAAATTCATAATAACGAAGTTAGAAAGATCACTTATGTAACAGCAGGTGACACTCGATATTGTTTAGATCGAGTCGCCCTTGACTTGTAATTTTGTAGATGTTAGAAATAACATATCTGTTCTGAATATTTATTGTGGATCGACAGTACTTGAGAAGATACTCTTTTGAATGTTATGATTTATGAAGCAGTTTCACTAATACATGTTTAAATGTAAAGACACTGCGAACGTTTAAGCATTTAAGAACGTTTATAGCAAGGCCAAATTCAAGACTGTGTATTAATTAAAGGTAGGTATGATTTAAAACATGTTCCAAAATCGCGACCTTCCCCGGGATTTGAACCCGGATTTCCAGATTGCCAATCTGACGCGCTACCAATTATTATGCCGAGGAGGAAGGTCTTCTTGAACAGTTTTAATGTTCTATAACTTTCAGTCACAAATTTCTAGACTCGAGGAATACACCACAAATTGACAGGAAATTGTACTATTTTAAGCGACATCTTTAAGCTAACCCAGCTGTCGGGATCATATTATGTGAACAGCTTTCTGATTAGCTCGTCAGACCTGCAATCTGGAGATCCAGGTTCAACTCCCGGGGGAGGAGGTCGCGATTTTTGAAAAGTTTCATATCATACCATCATAATAACCTACTGGTGGTTAATAATATATATATATATATATATCTTTCACGACATGGCTAAAATATCCCACACATCTCGAGATTGGATCGTATCCAAGAAGTTTAATTATCACATATATATATATATATATATATATATATATATATATATATATATATATATATATATATATATATATAGGCCTATATATATATATATATATATATATATATATTATATTATATATATATATATATATATATATATATATATATATATATATATATATATATATATATATATATATATATATATATATATGATTCCAACAGCATTCTGATTAACATTTTTTTCCTACCACTATTACTGTAGTATGTGTACTGTTTCTTTTTTAATAGTAATGAATCGTATCCACGATTTAACCTAGATGTAGAATAATCTCCATATGATTTAATATCACGCTTGACTGAAGAAGCTATAAACAGTTGAGCTTATCTCAGCTACTTGTTATATTCACATTCCAAACGAAACCCCTCTCACCCTCTCTCTCTCTCTCTCTTTCTCTCTCTCTCTCTCTCTCTCTCTCTCTATCTTTCTCTCGACATGAAGTGTATGTATATTTTTATCGCTTTTCGTTCACACTTCGGATTTTCTCCTCGATCGAAACGATTTGAAAAAACGTAGAAACGTACATATACGTAATTTATATTTTCTCTTGGAAGATTTAATCAAACGTAGAGTTGAATTCGAGTTGCTGAATCAATCATTGGAAGAATGGGTGTCAAATATGCAGCCAGGGCTAACGACTGTGAGGAAAAGATTTGATTAAACTGTGAAAAACTTGGAGATAAAAATTGATCACAACTCCATCTGTTGGTAAAATCAATTCATCTCCTTCATCTTTCTTTTGTTGATAATCCGTGATGGTACCTTAGTCAGTGGAGGTGCCGTACCTGTCAAAACTTGGCACCACCACCATTTTCAATTTCTTTCGAGTTGTGAGATGAAAATTGATCACAACTCCATCTGTTGGTGAAATCAATTCATCTTCTACATCTTTCTATTGTTGAATATTGTTGATAATCCGTGATGCTAGCTAAGTCAGTGGATGTGCCGTACCTGTCGAAACTTGGCACCACCACCATTTTTAATTTCTTTCGAGTTGTGAATGCTATAATTTGTATCATGCATCAAATAACCAGAACATTATCATTCATTTGACATATTCATCATGATCAATCCCTTCAAAACGGTGATGTAAATCATCAGTTAGTTTCATTGGGTGAAAAGTAGTGAAATCAGTTATTCTCATAATGGGTCGAACACTGATACCGATAGATTATATTGCGAGTCTTAGAATTATAAACCAAACTGTTTTTTTTTCAGCTCAATAAAATTTAATTATCAAAATCTTCATAATTTCATTCAAGAGAAATTGAGAATTGAGGAAAAACTCCTCAACTTTCGAGTGATTTCCCAGGTTGCACTGCTTCATACCCTCTTCATAGTGACCTGAAGAAACTACATAGATTATATATACAACAGAGAAGTTCCAAGTTGTCTCTTATTCTCCCTTCTCCCTCTCTCTCTCTCTCTCTCTCTCTCTCTCCTCCCCTTCTCTCTCTCTCCCTATTCCCACTCTCTCTCTCTCTCTCTCTCTCTCTCTCTCCCCTCTCCCTCTTACTGTCTCTCTCCCTCTCTCTCTCCCCCACTTCTCTCTCTCTCTCTCTCTCCCCCACTTCTCTCCCCCACTTCTCTCTCTCCCTCTCCCCCTCACTCTCGCTCCCAGTCACCAGATGTTATTACCTGTCGTTGCCACTCGTTGCGCGTCTCTGCGATCTTCTGGTAAGTGTTGCCCATCATGGCGATCAGCATGTTGACCAATAGGATCGCGACGATGCCCATGTAGATGACGAAGAGGCACTGAGGGAACCAATCAGAAACGAGCATTACACACAGATATGAAGAAGAGAATAGAAACACGCTGACGACAGAACAGATTCACCACTCGGACCGTTTCTAGTAATGAAAACGAATATAATCATTCATAGAGCTTACAAACGTATCGATAAAGCAGTTCTAATTCTGGATATTTCTAGGATATATTCTATAGTTGAGTTACTTTATCTATTACTCTGCGAAGTGGCAATTCATCAGACCGGAAGTAGGTTTGTATAACTACGTGTCACATACTTCAAGAGATGAGATCGCCCTTGTTGCACCCTGGGCGTTCAATCCAATCTTATCACATATACATGTATATATATATATATATATATATATATATATATATATATATATATATATATATATATATATATATATATATATATATATATATATATATATATATATATATATATATATATATATATATATATATATATATAAGAGAGAGAGAGAGAGAATGAGATAGAGATAGATGGATAGATATAAGTTATTTATTGTTAATTTTAATTTTTGATCATTCATGTAGTACTGTGAAAAGTCTTCTGAATATGAATATAAATGATATAAGAAATGAAAAGGAATGTGTATCAGTTTATTGTGTGATGAAGTCGGTGAAAGAGAAGTTACAAAAAACGACAAAAAGATGGTAAATAAATGTTTGCCTTGGGAATTTAAAATGGGTCTATTGTTGACAATTCAGATGAGTTTAATCTGTAGCTGGAGACAAAAACTTAGATAACGGAGATTTAATTTGTGTAATTAGTTTTAATGCAAAGTTTGCACTTTCCTCGTGCTATGTTAGTGGCTGGCTTAAGAGTCCATGGGAGTCGATTTAGCGAAATGCAATTTTTTTGGTGATAACTTCTTATGAGATATCAAAATTATAATACGGAGTAAACACAAATAATTTCGATACCTTCAATATGGTATGAGTTATAACTATTTAACTCATATGACATAATTGTCAAGCGTATGGGCCTACAGCTGAAAAAAAAACATTTATTAGCTGTGCTCGCTTGATAATTAGAGGCCCTCAACATGAGTTATAAGTTTATATATTTTTATTTTATACCATCTTGAAGGTATTAATACTATCTGTGTTTCCTTTGTATCATTATTTTGATATCTCATACCGCACGGAATTCATCACCAACAAACTGATATTTCACTAAACCGACTCCCACGGACTCTTAAGTAGGTCGTGTTCGCACAACACCCACCCACTAGCAGCAGACACTCAACTCGAGAGCTTTAAGCTGTTCGCAGGGATGTTCTGGAGGAGGGTATTATAATTCTCGCCTCCAAATCTGCATTCTAAGCTTTGAAAATGTTTGTAACATTGAAAAAAATGCTCAAGGACCTGATCAACAGCTGGGTTATATGGGGGTACGAATGAGCGGGTGATATATATATATATATATATATATATATATATATATGATCAAATGTATAATAATAATAATAGAGACTTCATTTTGAAGCTGAAACAACTACAAAATCGCTGATATTCAGCATGAGTTGCTCTAGCATAACCAAGTTACTAAATACCAAATCTTAATCGCACTAATATAATAAATGATAATGGTTAATACAATTTGAATATTCAAACTTTACATGAAGACTGTATATCAGGCATAATGGATAGGATTTGTTATGGCTTTGTTAGCTTATATTCGTCCTTTTTTCTGCCAGTTCAAATTCAAATGTTGTTTTTCGCTCCTCTTCCCATCTGATTTGTTGTTCTAAGAATTGTTTTTTTGTTCTGACTTAAAATTGATACTGCATATATAAGTAGAGAGAAAAAATATAGGCAATGGGTCTATTGGCAATATATTATGTATACTACCACGGCCTAGTATTGGTTTATTGTTTTTCGATAAAGCAATTAATTCAGTATCAATAACGCAGCGACTTCTGATACATCCAATCAAAATATCCATCGAATGAAAAATGTATCAATAATTACATTTTGCGTGCTGCGTTTTGTAAGTCTTCATATTCCAATTAAAATATTCATATCACTTTGCCATGTTGGAATTATCTGCCTGAATTGCTTTTCGATATCGAGTTTATATTTCGAAAAAATGTCAACATGGTATGATTAAAAACGACTCTCAAAATCAATTAATGCGTAAAACAAAATTCAAAGGACAATTCATAATTGAACATAAAAATGAAAATCACATTTCCGCAGCTATTCAATCTTATTCTGATCAAAAAACGGATGATGTTTTGATATGGTCATGCACACTGGCGCCGGACCCGGATGGGGGGGGGGAATGGGGGGGCAGGGCTGGGGGGCATTGCCCCTCTCGCCCCCCCCCCCCAAAAGGTCTTGCAAGACTCAATTGAACTCCTTGATTCCTGTTGAAACCCACTTTGTTAAAATTTAGCTCTCATTTTTTTTTACTTTAATTTGTTCATTAAGGGGGTACATGCATGGCGCTTATAGAAATAGAGAAATTCAATTTCAATCATTTTTTTCTATGTTCAAAAACCAGTGTGATCGAATGAAAAGTTCACATCTCCAAGATAATTTTATGCTCTCTAATTGATATGACATTCTATTTCAGTGAATTCGATCAGTTTCAAGATAATACGTCAATGAATGAAAATAATGTGATGAAATTCATTGACGTATTATCTCAAAACTGATTGAATCCACAAGAATAAAATGTGATTTTAATTAAAGAGTATAAAATTATCTTAGAGATGTGAACTTTTCATTCAATTACACTGGTTTAATTAGCACTGAGACTTGTCTCTACATCCCATCATATGTAGGCCGATAATAATAATAATAATAATTCTATTCTATGTTCTATGTAATCTATGTAAAAACACGATTAAAAACCTCGGAAAAATATCATTATCGATTTGAGTAGGCTCATATATGAACATATTTCGTATTTTCCCTCAGTACTTCTTTGTCAACTCGAAGGAAGATAACGTCAAGAATATGATTACACCGGCGACGATAGAAGATCCCGTATCCCGCTTTCATGGGAAAGCTATAAATAGAGTGAAACCAAGAAAATCTCTAATAATGTTGATACCCGACCGCATGTAATAGATTGACAGGTTTCTCCAACTTTCATAGAAAAAAACACACGATAGATCTACCTCATTTCATTGGGTTTGTTGACGTAGGCCTGCTGTAATGATAACTTTAACACGGTGTAGTGATACCAACTGATTTTATCATAATATAATGAAGATATCTGTACCTCCATGATGATGAATGAGAGCCATTTTGTATTTTCTTGCGGTTAACTTAAGAGCCAAAGCAGTGACCAAAGGTCCCATTTCGGTCATTTATCTATCACTATTTAGCAGATTCCCTTGTGAGCTAGATGTAGATAAGAACGTGGCTACTGTTTTTTTTAATAACATCGAAACTTGATACAAAATCATTGTTCCCCAATTAAGGCTATGGATGGAGGATTAGATCGTTTGAACGGGGCACCACGAGGGCGATCTTACCACCCCACTACTGTGACAACTGTGACAAAATCAATGACTGGGGCCTATAGTTGATGTTGTTACCATGTTAATAAGATCTTAGGTTGTCAAACTGACATGATGGGACTGACAAAATGGGATCTCTATGACGGCAGAAATGCTCCAATTGGAAGGCGTGAGTCGATACACCTTATTTATATTATTATAAAATCAGTTGGTATCACTACATCGTGACTATAATAACTATCAACCTGAGAGAATTTAACTAATTTATCAGTATACCATATTCACGATTCGCGTAAACGGGTGGCGAGATTTTTTCTGCAACCCCTCGATCATATCATAGCAACTGATGAGTCATGACGTAACAAATCGTAGCGTTCTCATTGGTTACTTTTAGTCCCATTAAAAACTGACTTGCAGAAAAATCCTCGCCGCCAGGGTTGTCTGTAGACTGTAGGTCCCGAGCGTCGGCTTGCATCTCCAGAGAAACGTTTCGCAATCAAGGCGAGCGGTGAGGTGCTTTAATATCGCCGTCGGTGTCATATCGTAGGACATTAGTCAAGTTGTCACACTTACATAATACAGCAAATAGAACAAAGACGGATCTCTTCCTACGAGGGAAATAAGTTCTCGCCGGGAGGTTTGTAGATATACATGGTTATATGGTATGTTAGCAGTGGAGGTTAGAAGGAATGATAGATGGTCGTCTGGAGAGGCAGGATGATGGTATATTAAAGAATAACTATATGCAAACGCAGAATATGCGTTGATATCTATAAAAAGTAAGATCTAAAACTACATATCTTACCCACAGTTTAAGTATCACTTAGCGTTAAGATAACCTTAGCTAAGTATATGTTTTAAGGAGCAGTCATAAGACCGGGCCTTAATCATATAAAATTTACTCAATTCAATACAAACGAATCTAGGGAGCCGTGAATCTATCATTGATACATTTTTCTGCTGTTATTTCTATCTATTCGATGGATAAAGAACATGTATTATATTATTTTCTTCGGAACGGCTGGTTCGAATTGAAAACAAATTCTCAATAATGTTTATCATTCTCATGTTTACATTTGAGGAACATTTGAATTAGATTGTCGAGTTTTTATTTCTCAATATTTTCAGCCCAACCTAATCTTATGGGGTTTTTAGAAACTTTGAGATGATGTTTCTCAAAAATGATTTGACCGATTTGACCCAAAAACTATACAGTTCTAAGTTGGATAAGTTTGCGTATACAGAAAAAGTTTCATGTTGATCAGTCAAACCCTGCGAACTAAGATCTATTGGCGATTATCCTCTTAGTCACCTTGTGGTGAAAGAACCTCGAATACAGCTGAACTTGTGCGACTAAATCCCACAGTCGTCGCTGATTGGCTAACAATTAAAAATGGGTATCAATTCCTGCGATATCGCAACAAAAATGTTCATGTAAGGCCAGCTTAACGCCAATAGATCTGAGTTATCATTATGGTGCGTCGTTAAACCCAATATATATAGTATCATCTAACTAATAAAACTAAATAATTCCAGATTTCGAAATATATAACTTATAATATAAAACGTGGACTAAATTGGTATGCGAGATATATTATTATTTTTTTCGAGGCTGGATCCACTATAGGCTACTTTATCACGTACCAGTACTTTTCGAAATGATGTAGAATTAGTTTTCGGATACAATTAGGATATAAATGAAATACAAATAAAATTATGCCAAAAACGATCCCGAACTCGAGTTTTTTCCTACAGGCCCTACATAGAAATGAACTTACAAAGAGAATTCTCCTTCCTTTGATAAGTCACTGTAAACAACATTACACATTCATTGGCTTTCCTCTCCACTAGCCTCAAGTCCTGTCATAAACACGATTACTTCAGATGTGTTTCCGACCGACCAAACTGCCTGATCGACCCAACTACCTGATCGACCAAACTGCCTGATCGACCCAACTACCTGATCGACCAGTGGGGACACTTTAGTAGTGGTAGACCTGGGGCGCGAGCATTTGTTTCAGCAAACAGTCAGAGCACTATATGCTGAAGTTAATAATAAAATTATTATATGAATACTAAATCTGAAATTAGACTAAATTCGTGATCCACATTTCAAGGGAATCAGTGCATAAGAAAAAAAGTAGATTTTAGTTGAGAATATAAATACACTCACACTCCTAATGCTGTCACATTTTTTTCTTCAATTTTCGATTTTGTATCTTCCAGTTCAAACTTCACCGGTATACCAATCTCAAATCTCAAACTTCAAAGCTCGTTATCTATGCATTTGTTTGGCAGCTAGGAACACAAATCTTGGGAACTATTGAAACAATTTCCATGAAATTTGCACCATACCATTTTTGTTCTTGTCTCTATATTCTCCTCTAGGATATTTCGTGTGGACCTGATAATAATTTAGTTTGTGCTTATGAAAGTACTTGAAAATGTTATAAAATGAACGTAAAAATTTACTCACAGTTACAAAATCATCGCTCACCGAATGTGAACACAATCCAAATTATCTGGCTCTATAGAAGATTATATAACTATAACTATATCATTCATTACATTCAAGATTGTCATACTTCTAAGCTCATCTCACAACGTATGCTCTACATTCTCTTAGAGTCATGGAATCTGGGAAATTCGGAGAAAACTTGATATTGCACCAACCTGAAAGACGATGCGGAATTTCAATCATAATAAACCGAAAGTCATGATGATATTTGACCTTGTATTCTTGAGATTGCTGTAACTTGAAACTATCTCAACTGTAGCATCTTTAATTTCCTATCCTTCAAGTTATAGACCGACGGGAGTGAAATTACATTGTAGTAGGCCTATTCATTGGAATCTTATTGAGGATAAAATTCAGACTCGCGAATATTAGGGTACTCTGGTATGTACAGTACATTCATTCGTAAGCAGAAAATTTAAGATATTACGGTTGAGATAAGTTATCACAAACAATAGGATGTAATAGGATTCAAAATAATCAATCACTCATATTGGGTTTAACGACGCACTGTTATGATAGCGTAGATCTAATGGCGTCGGATGGATGATTAATGAGATGATGAGATGAAGGTTCTTCGGTAATGAGAAGGATTGTGGGAAGGAAGCGGTCATGGCCGACTTATTGCAGGAAACATCCCGGCATTAGCCTAGACTACAGAGGGAAACCATAAAAAACCCGTGTAAAGATGGTCGGTGGCGGAGATCGAACTGTATACAAGTATAGTAAAAACCAGTCCGCACGTGTGTTAATTCTGTCCATGACCGTACTTCATGCAGCTTCCGACTTGAAGAAGATGCTGATCATTCATCTCACGTCGTCACGGGGAGTCGAACCAAGGACTCACGTTGTCGGTACATGACCCCGTGACATGGCAATTGGGGGAGGGAAGGGAGGGGGGGGGGGGGAGCCACCGGAAAATACACGGAAACAAATTGAAAAAAAACACGTCGCTATGTCAACGTGAAAAATGATTTAATTTGACAGTTTTCTACGTTTCTCGTTTTTACCGACTGTATCAACAGTGGCAACAACGTTTGAGAATTGATGAGCTGATGTTATGGAAGTTGGAAATGATGAAAACTGACAGATAGGACCAATTCAAGAATCTAAAGAAGTTTCAGTTTGAAAATCAATGAGTGTTACTCTCATATTTGGCCAAATTACCAACCATAGAATAGCTATTAAGGTGATTCATGCACAGTGGTTATAAAAATAGAGAAATTCACCTTCACCAATTTCCTATGTTCAAAAACCAGTGTAGTTGAATGAAAAGTTCACATCTCTAAGACAATTTTATTCTCTTTAATCGATATGACATTTTATTTCAGTGAATTCAATCATTTTCAAGATATTACGTCAATGAATAAAAATAATGTGATGAAATTCATTGACGTATTATCTCAAAACTGATCGAATTCACCAAAAGGAAATATCATATTAATCCAGGAGCATAAAATTATATTGGTGATGTGAACTTTCAATGTAATTACAGTGGTTTTTGAAAATGGAATAAAATAGTAAAGATAAATTTCTCGATTTGTGTAAGTACCGTGCACGCACCCCCTTAACCGTAAGTTATTACCGGTCATCATTATGGATAATGCTATTTGGTTCCATTATTTGTCAGAAAAGATGTCTGAACTTATGTAAAACCGGAAGTGGGTCAACCGAACACCGTGGTTCATTCAGCGAAGGCACCTCTTTGGAAAGAGAAGTCCAATACAGGTGTGTGGTCGAATCCCACATGAGGTATGGGTTAATGTAAAGGTATTTCCACCTTTCATTACTTCATCGTTTCATTATCAGCCCGCCTATTCGTACCCCCTTACATAACTTGACTGTTTGGGGTGAACATTCAATGGAATGTACGAATGTAAAATCGAATTAAAATTGGTCGAAAGATTGTATTTTCACATACCCGGTGTTGCGGCATTTCTTTACTGTGGCTGATTATTACATCACAGTAATAAAATGCTGGCTGATGATTACTGTACGGTAATCATTAACCAGGCATTTTAATATACTGATCAGTACAAATATGCTGGCAGATGATTACTTCCCCTAATTTCTTATTACTGCCATATGGAGTGACCAGATTATTAATAATCTAGCGGATCTTTACTGAATTTAACAACGCACATGCGTTTGTCTAGTTAAATGATTAGATGAACGTCAGCGAAGATTTCCTTGCAACTTTTACGGAGCTTTGTCCTTTTTTTTCTGTCGTTTGCTTGTTGGCACTGCACAGGTCGCAGGGTTTGACCGATCGACATGAAACTTTTTCCGTATATGCAAACTTATCCAACTTGGAACTGTATAGTTTTTGGGTCGAATCGGTTGGACCATTGTTGAGAAACATTATTTCAAAGTTTATAAGAACCAAATAAGATTAGGCTGAGCAGAAAAAAACGAAAAATGAAATCTCTCCAATATAATCAAATTTTCCTTATGTAAGCACGGAAATGGATCACATTATCAACAATTTGTATGCAATTCGGACCAGTCGTTTTGAAGAAAATGGTGCGATAGGCCCCTAAATGGTTTTTATTCATCAAATAGATATAAATAATGGCAGAAAAATGTTGCAGTGATGGATGCACTGCTCCCTGAAATTGTTGATATCTAATGAAATGTGTTTTATATGATCAAGGTGTTTAGAGTATCCGATAATACTTTATATACATTATCTCGATCATCTTACAAGTACAACGCATATTCTGCGTTTGCCTAGTACTAGGAAAACGCCATATATGCGTTGTTACAGGAGCGAATAGTAATTAATGGTATGGGTGAAAATGGGTAAAAACTGCTTCGAGTGGTACCAATTTAGCACATTTTATGTTTCTTCTTCAAAATGGTCGACCCAATCAAACTGAAACTTTTTATAAATGGGTAACAAAATGTAATTCAACTTCACGCAAAATATTTCTTTTTTTTCCGCTATGTTATTCTAATGTGTATTTTCGAAATTCCTAGAATTCATAAAAAAAAAGTTACCTCCCGATAATGCCACAAAACAATACTGATCTAAGTTAGATGAGGAACCATATTGAAAAAAAGTTTGAAGTTGATAGCTGTATCCGTTTGACCTGTGGATAACCGACAAAAAAACATAAAAAAAGAACATAAAAACAAACACCATTTTTTTTCAGTATGTCAAATTGAATCCTCGCTAAAGCTTGTCTAATAAGGGGGTGCCGTTGAGCAGATATAACGATACAAAACACGAAATGTTCTATATGGACTCGATTATTAACGTGTACGTATATAAAACAAACTTGATGATTAAAAACAAGAAAAAAGCTCACTAATGAGAAGTCAATAATAATATCTGACAATAACATATTCAGATCTATAATAACATATTGACAGAAAAACCTATGGAAATCTCCAATGCCGTATAATTAAAACCACAGGAAAACATCGAAATATATTTCCAATTTTCTCTGATAATCCATAATGTCAACATGGAAGCTTTGATCTTTCAGAGAGGATTTTTACAGAGGATTTTATATTCAGATGGTTTATGACTTTTTTTGATTCATTAGTGGAATGAGGATGAACGAAATGAAATGTTAGAAGGAATTTAATCACATTTTTTAAATTGTATTTTATCGGTATACTTTTCACCTGGGCGTTTTCATACACACATACATATATATGTATAGGCCTATATATGTGTGTGTATATATATGTATATATATATATGTATATATATATATATATATATATATATATATATATATATATATATATATATATATATATATATATATATATATATATATATATATATATATATATATATATATATATATATATAGTTCCAATGTATCGAAAACCTGAAATGAATGAATATAATTACTCAATTGATGCAATGATGATGACACGGTAGGATCGTTCAGACCGAGCGCTCTCACCTACATTGTCCTACAGTCTTACATACATACATGTTTGAATATATCGTAACTCATCCGTTGGACAATAAATAAATAAATGAAACGTCCAGGGATCAAACAACAGAATATGAAAATGTAATCATTCAATTTTCAATGGAAGTATATATAAGCTCATCCTACAAAGCATATGCTGCTTTTTCCCAGAGGATATAAATATATCTCCGATAAACCGATCCTTATTAAATATTGAAATACCAGAAATTTAACGTTCTCCAACTCATAGGTCTATTACAGATTACAGTCAATATTCGTGCTAGATAATGCAATCACAATTTTAATGTTGGACTCTTTGTGAAAATATCTGTGTTTCCTTGTTTTTAGAATTTCGATATCTCATACCGTTCAGAAGTGACCACCAAAAAACTGATATTCCGCTAAATCGACTCCCATGGACTCTCTAGTACCGTACTGAAATTTCTTTTTACTATGCGGGGATTGATGCGAAATTAATTCGAAACGGACATCTATTGATGTTTTCCATTTGAAATATTGCTTTTGACGGTAAATTCTCAAACGGAAGTATGTAATTTCAAACGTTGATGAAGTAGACAATATATTATTTTCATCGCTTCTATTTATTAACAAATCCATGCATTTTCTAGTTTATTTAAGTGGCTATATTTCATGTACTTGTGTACTGCAATTTCAACTCCACTACACTGAAAATGTTATAATGTATTCACGGGTATAGCGATCGAACCATCCGTGTGGTAGTGATGCAGGATATGAGAGACGGTCGGTCGGAAACTCCATTCCTCCTTGATACCAGGATACAGCTCTAGGCGTTCTATTTGCTGTTCAATAATAATGTTTATACCGGCACATGTAGCGCAGTGGTTATATAACGCACTCGCTTCATGTGATGCGGGAGGTGAGGGGAATATAGGACCTGGGTCGATCCCTGCCTATTTTATTCGATCCTATTTTATTCATCGAATATATATATATATATATATATATATATAGAAATAATAGCACAAACATGTTTCAGAGATTGACTCACGGCTCCCTAGATTCGATAGTAACCGAATGAAATATATTTTACATGCGTCAAGGTTTGTGGAGTATTAGATTATACTTTACATTGATATCTCGCTCATCTTACAACGCATATTCTGCGTTTGCATGGTTTTTCTAGAAAATGGTAGTACCGATTGAACCCAAAAACTATACAGTTCCAAGTGGATAAGTCTTACAGAAAAAGTTTCATGTCGATTGGTTGAACCGTGCGACCTGTGCAGTGCTTACAAACAAACAAACAACAACAAAAAACACACACAGAGACAAAGCTCTATTAGAGTGGTATGTAAATCTTCGCTAACGCTAATTTATTAGTGTTTTCATACAGTGGGAACTGTTTTCATACACTGTATACAGGTAGTGAGAATAGAGAGGAAGCCCCGGGCGTAACAACATGTGCCTCACTATCTGCATAATAATATAAGTTAGAACAGTACACAAATTAATAATGGCAAATGAAATTAAAATTAAAATAACCAAATATGAAATGTAAATGCCGAACCTAATCCCTAATCCAAAATATGTACAGTTCAAGTATCTAATTGAGTGAATAAAATGAAATAAAGTGATGAAAAGAGTGAATTACCTTCGCCTCGATCTCATGGTCGGTGCGCTCGAAGGCGCCGTAATAGTCGCCGAAGTTCGACATCGAGATGAGAAACATCGCCATGATCGACTCCATCGGGCTCGACATCGGGTTAGCGACCGAGTCGTCGACTCCTTCGGGAGTGTTCGGGTTGTCGAACGACAGGAAGATTATATAGTAAGCTGGAACGAACAGAAAACAGGGGCTTACTGGGAGAGAGCACACGTCCCTGGACACTCGACGTAATAGTGCGTGTGTTTGGGACTTGTAAGGGATTATGCGTGGACAGAAACAGAGGAAGAAACAATCGAACAAATAAGAGACGAGCTGATCGCCGGCCATTGAATTTTGATAAAGGTCTAGAGCGGTATTGCGCTTGACTTCCACGCCAATAGTTTGGGTACGATACCCATGCGATGCTACTTTTTTGTTACTTTGTAAATATTTTATAAATGCTTTAAGCCAAGGGTTATAGATCGGATTTTTTTTTCCAAACCGATATTGTTTTGTGATCGATATTTGAATTGGTCTTTGATAACGATTCAACAGGCCTACTTGGACACAACAGAATCAACGAACGATCACTCGGGCTCGGACCGAGAAGCCGAACCCGCCCGAACGAATCCGTTGGGTGGCCGGCGACCCGCTTGTAATAAGAGATGTATTAGGCCTGAGCTTGTTTGTTTGACTGCTGGAGGGCAGTTTAATCATAGAGGGAAAACGGTATACTTGTATCCACTGAATAACTGTAAAAAAAGCCTCCCTCCATGTCTCAGCAAGCTAAGGCACCGCTTCAGAAACTGAAGTAACCGTTGGGCATAGATTCGAGTCCCGCACAAGGGGAATTTAATCTAAATTAAAACTAATATCTAGTCGAGCGGTAGCTCGACGGGAGCCAAGTCCCACGCGAAGCCAGGTACAAAGCTACACTGGTTACACGATAATACCTACTTCAAGCCCGGTAAATGGACACTCCAATCCTGAATCCTCACTTTGTTTATCAAAATAAAAAAATAAATTAGGATATAATTGCAGAAATTGCTAATAAACAACTACTACTAGGCCTACTTCTTCACTGACAGTGATGCATTAGGTACGGCCTAGGCCTGCTCGGCGTACCCTATGCGCATGCCCATGAAGAAGATAGATCTTTTCACTTCTTTGGAATTCTGTCAGATCGTTCTCTTCTTGGAAACAATTACCAAGAGCAATTAATTGAATTGAAGCTCTTGTCAAGTGATGCTGAATGGGATTAAACTAATTATTATCTCGTCTTCAAGACTTTGCCGAGGCTGGGGATCTGCGATCTAGATTGTCACTGATTGTGAAGGAAATGTTCTATTCTGAGAGAGTCTCGATGTATTTATTGTCTTTCTTTGCGACTAGACAATGCGCTAAGGGATCGTCCTTCAGACGAATCACTAGAAAATATATTTCCGCAAGAAAATCCATTTCAAGTGGCTATTCGCCGGACCAGAAGTAAGTTTTGGATTAGTATTAGTTCATATTGAATTAGTTAAATGTGTTTGTTCTGTTGGATTAGTTTGTTTGATTCCAGTTTGGATATAGGGTTGATTGATTAATTTGATTAGATTGGGTTAAGGTTAATTTAGGTCACGCGCAACAACAACAACAACAACAACAACAACAACGTGAGCATGTTGTTACGTACACCGATTGTTCGGAGAATAGGCTGCCACTCGGGCTACATACAGGCTACTCCAGTGAACCCAACTCAAACCTAACCTGACCCAGATAATTGAAATGAAGCATTTATTGAATTAGATTTAGATGTATTTATTATAAATGGCTATCAATGGGGGTATTTAGATATTCTGTGACAAGGTAGTGAGTGATTATTCATTTCTCATTTAATTTCTGTCTTGGCATTGAAAGTCAACATTGAATCAAATCAAAACAAATTCTATATATTCGAGCTCTCAGGGGATATTTCTTCGGGTTTATTCCATCGGGTATATTTTCCATTTTTTCTCGAGTATATTTAACCAACACATTTTTATGTGGATATTTTTCCGATCACTCTCCCATTCATAAATCTCGTTATCTGTTCGAGTATGGGCTGGATATAATCTCAACAGCTTGGTAGCTAGTATTGGATAGACAGTAGCGCGTCTGCTTTAGAACTCGAAGAGTTTTAAACCCAACTACACATTCATCCGACAATTCTACAACAATTATTCAACCATCCTTACAGTAATACATAGGTAATTGAAGGTATACGACATTTGAGAAAAGTGATTAATTACGACCACTGTAATCTAAATCTAAACTGAACTAAATCCTCCACTATAGACTATTATAGTTCATGTATATATATATATAAGAAAAAAAAAAATATATATATATATATGGGATGTTTTAGCCATGTCATAAGAGATACGTCTCGACCGGGACTCTAAGCCTTTATAGAGCTAGCCCCACGAAGTGTCGTCACTCGAAGTATAGCAATGCCATAAGAGTAATATCTTGGTAGCTCAGTGGAAGAGCAGCAGACCGGCAATATGAAGGTCCCGGGTTCGAGTCACGGTTGAGACGTACCTTTCCTTCTATGGGTCTAGCCCGGCCCACGAAGTGTCGTCCATATATTATATATATATATATATATATATATATATATATATATATGTATATATAACATATATTGTACATATACATGTATATACATTGTATACATTGTACTATGTACATATATTATATATATATATATATATATATATATATATATATATATATATCTATCTTCCTCTCTCCCTCCCTCTCTCTCTCTCTCTCTCTCTCTCTCTGTCTCTCTCTCTACACACACATATATATATATATATATATATGTATATAAATAAATAAATAAATATATATATATATATATATATATATATATATATATATATATATATATATATATATATATATATATATTCTATAAAACAAGAGACACAAAACGTTCACGTTCAAAGACGAGTGCAGTGAGATAATAGAATGTGTTATATTTTATTCCACTCTCAATGTATCATGGAGTGTATTTGCTCCTTACGATTTGGATTACATTCAACTATATAAATAAGTTTAGAACATTTTAAAGATGAAATAATTACTTTTATAATAGCTCGTAGTGCGACACTTCTTCTCCCCTGGTTCTCAGCATGAATTGAATTGAATTAAATTTACTTTGATGTGAATTTTATTTGACAAAGTTATTCCCTTTTAAAATTGAATATCCTTTATATGGAATGAAATTACATTCATGTTATGTCAAGTGGAAAATGAATTGAAATATTCTAACCTAGGACATTTATCACAAATATCTTGTAATTTTGACTGTAACACTTCTACAGTGATTACATTTATCAGATAAAACAGTTTAGTTACCAAAGAAAACAAAGATTTTCCAAAAGCTCTCAAATCATCATCATATCTTTTCTTTATTGTTTTCAGCTCATCAACTGGGATACAATATAATTATGTAATTAGTTACGACTCACTAAAATACATGAACATTCAACTATAAAAATGCACAAGAAATCTAGAACTAAGAACACTTGAACTCTTGCCAATATTAATTTAACCATACTTTGAAAATTTAAAGCCACTAACCGCTATCCATCAGAGCTTTCCACTACATCGCTCATCTGAGCTCTCAATCGTATTTTGAATGACTCCACTGAGTCTGGCCATGATCTCAGCACATTATTGATACTATTCCATTCCGGAATGGTTGTTCCAAGGAAAGAGAACCTACCTACATTGGAATTGTATCCTCTAATGGCTAACTTGAAGCTATGATCGTTCCTTCCCAAGTAGTTTGCTTTTTCAATCAGGCTTGCCATCTCCTTCCATGCTTCCTGCCCTGTTGTAATCTTAAACATGGCTACTAGTTTCGCAGTCACCCTTCTCTCTTCCAAAGATTTCCATCCTAAATCATATATCATCTCCGTGGGACTGTGTCTTCGCCCATACTTGGATAGTACCTTTAGAGCTGCCTTTCGTTGTACTTTTTCCAATATGTCTTTCAGATCCTGCTGGTTTGGATCCCAGGCAAGACTGGCATACTCTAATGTTGGCCTTACAATTGCTTTATAAGCCATTTCCTTGACCTCTATGTCGCATGATCTGAGGTTCCTCATGACAAAATTTAGGCTTTGCATTGCTTTACTTGCTACACATTCCACCTGAGTACGCCATTTCAATTTGCAATCTAACATTACACCTAGGTATTTACAATAATCTTCATATTTCAAAGGTACAGAGTTGATGTTATAATTGAATTTGAGTTGGCTTCCCAGACTGATTCAGACTGACAGACAAATTCATACTGGATGTGGAAAGAATTATCATACATATTTTAAGCGATTTATTGAACAATCAGATGTGAAATAACGAAGAAAACGCACTTTTAATGTCCTTTTTTACACTTCAATGAAAGCAATTAGAGGAACTATTAAATGTGAGCAACAAGTGTCACCAATAAATTGAAACGATTAAAATCTGTGATGGATATCAAGAAGGCACTGGTACCATTGTTGGGAAACCAAGGTCCATATACCAACAGACAGCCGCGGTTTCAAAACCTTTGTAGTGTTCCATGGCCTGTATAATGTACATTGAGCTGACCAAATGTTCTTAATTCTACATTCCCATACTTCTGAGCTCATCTCACAACGCATATAAAGCGTTTTCCTAGTTATGTGTAACTTCTTCCTTCTGAATCTAATTTATCGTTACATTCTACAGAATATATTAGAATCGTACATCAAGTTCCCACAGCAAAATTTGTCTCCACTAGTTTAGCGACGTAGATTACTTCATAATATTCTCATCGATATGTCTTTGTCATCACATTTCATACCTCCTACACATTCAGTCATTCACACCTATGAATATAACCATCACCGTTCTGTCTCTCTCGTTCTCCTTCGTGTCAATATAACTCTGTCTCTGTCAGTCATCGCGTTACGAAGACGTATAGCTGTAGCTGTCTAAACAGTTTGACACCTGATTAGAACACCATATTATGTAAAGAGCTTTTCTTCCTCGGGGAGAAAAGCTTCAGGGATGATTGGGGTGGATGGGGGGGGGGGGGGGGGGGGGAAAAGGGAAGGTATTCGCAAATACTGACCTAGTTTCTTTATACTAATGATGATAATGTTGATAATAACGGGTCTATTTCAGGTTGACAATGTGATAATAGACGTATCGATCATGGACGTTTTTGTTAGTATTGGTTTTGGATTCAGGCTAAGAAGATAATAGAGTAGAAAAATATCAACATACAAAAGCTATCAAAGTATCTTAAAGGTGTGCATGCACGCGGTGCTTATGAGAATAGAGAATTTCATCTTCACTATTTTATCTATGTTCACAAACGAGTGTAATCGAATAAAAAGTATATCAACTCCAAGATAATTTTATGCTGTCTGATTTACAAATGACATTTACGTTTTGTTAATTCGATTCAGTTCTGAAATAATGAGTCAATGAAAACCAAGAATGTGATGATATTCATGGACGTATTATCTTACAACTTATTGAATTCACAAATATATAATGCCATATCAATTAAATAGCAAAGCACTGTTGATTCTTATTTCAAATATTCGCCTCTGCATTGCTATACTAGAATCTGAAAAATGTATAAAATGTTTCTAGTACTATATGGTACCAAGTACTAGCAACCAAAACTCAGTGGATTCGTTTTTTCTTCATTTTTAATGCGAACTAACTGCTGATGAAATCATTGAAGATCATAACATTATCATTTCTCGATGTAGTGATTTTATCATAATATCAAGGAGGTTTACTTACTCACATGCTAATAACATGGCAGGCATTTGTGGTTTCTTGCGGTCAAATCAGAGCCCAAGTTCCTTTTGAACTAGATATAGATAAGAGTGGCTACGGTACCGGTGACATTGTTGAACTTACAATATATATAATCTACATCTTTACATCTATAACATCTTCTCCGTTTCAGTTTCGATGAAATGATTTTTTTATAACTTCTCTGACAGCCATTTCATCGATTCTCTCAAAAATATGATTCGTATCATTTATGGAGGAACTGAATCTAAAATGCATGCATGCACATCTTGTCCAATGTACGTACTACACTATCTATCAGGAAAATTACATTACATCATGTAAAATATAGTAATTAAGACTAGTTTTTTAAATCATGACTATGCTACTGATGTTCAAACAATAAATTTTGTAAAGGACAAATTAATAAATATATGCGAAGCAGTTGACATGAATAGTTTTAATATGAATTCAAGCAAATATGAAAGAAGAATGAAGAACTAAATACAGTGAATTATACATATTCAAATGGTTCTTTTTTTCCCCTCTGTTTGTATAATCTGTGAATAATACTGCATATATAGTCTACTTGATGTTGAAATGAATATGAAATAAATATGAATGTGTGTTTTTGAAAATTATATATAAATGTACCAAATCTAGGTCATTCCTGCACATAGCATTAGCTTACATTATATTCTATTCCGTGATTATCTACAATTTAATTTTTCACTAGACAGTATTATACTAATGTAGAGTGATTACATACCTATACTAGTATTCACGAGAGGTGTACCATCATAATAAACTTGACCACCGTTAGGTTGGTGTAACTGGGATATTGTCAACAATTTCTTGATGGCGATATTCATCATCAAAACACAACTACATCTTCCAGAAGCCTCAAATTATCAAAGTCGGAACTTGAATACCTCGACAATTCCGAGATTTTTACAGTTATTCAGTTTCATCCAAGTCTTATTTACGTAGGCTAAGTTCGATCGAGCATTACGTATTTCGTATACGTATTAATGGGTTGAATAGTTGTATATTTCACACCAATTTGTTATCACCCATCAAATGTTCTAGTTATGTCATTCTAGTGATGGTTAAGGTTAGGTGATTGAAGTTAGTGTCAACATTACTCAAGAGGAGAAGTCAAACCTTCTTTTTTGTCTACTATATAGGTTGCTTAAAAGAAGTAGGAGAAGTAGGAAGTAGGAGAAGTAGGATTTGCTACAATTGTTTTTTTGTACAGTTGAGTGAATTGGTACAGTTGAATGTTAGGACAGTTTTTTTCAGTTATTTGATTTCAGGTACAGTTGGTTTTCCGTACAGTTGCTTACCTTGCGAGAAGCCCATGACAAATACGAGATAGATCGACACGAACCGCAACAGGTCGCCCATGATCATGCGGTAGATCATCACCACGAAGGGACCGACTGTCTTGAAGCCCCTGGGAACAGAGATAAAGAGAGTGAGGCATGAGACAGAGAAGAATAACATGTGGTAGATCATCACCACGAAGGGACCGACTGTCTTGAAGCCCCTGGGAACAGAGATAAAGAGAGTGAGGCATGAGACAGAGAAGAATAACATGTGGTAGATCATCACCACGAAGGGACCGACTGTCTTGAAGCCCCTGGGAACAGAGATGTAGAGAGTAAGACATGAGACAGAGAAGAAAAGAACATGTGGTAGATCATCACCACGAAGGGACCGACTGTCTTGAAGCCCCTGGGAACAGAGATGTAGAGAGTAAGGCATGAGACAGATAAGGAAAGAACATGTGGTAGGTCATCACCACGAAGGGACCGACTGTCTTGAAGCCCCTGGGAACAGAGATGCAGAGAGTAAGGCATGAGACAGAGAAGGAAAGAACATGTGGTAGGTCATCACCACGAAGGGACCGACTGTCTTGAAGCCCCTGGGAACAGAGATGTAGAGAGTAAGGCATGAGACAGATAAGGAAAGAACATGTGGTAGGTCATCACCACGAAGGGACCGACTGTCTTGAAGCCCCTGGGAACAGAGATGCAGAGAGTAAGGCATGAGACAGAGAAGGAAAGAACATGTGGTAGGTCATCACCACGAAGGAACCGACTGTCTATTGTACATTTGGTCTCAGAACCGTTACCGTCCGCTGATATTTCGAAGAAGAAATTCTATAATGAAACATCACGCAGCGCATGTACCACAATTCGTGTGTTTACCTGCAGAAGAAGAGGAAGTAGGGCGCCGTGGTGAGCATGATGAACACCGCCACGACGTCTTCCTCCTCCGTGTGACAGGAGAGACGCAGGAACGGCACGACTTGCATGGACACGCAGGACAACAGGAACATCACACGACTGGGAGCTGTCATCTGGAACAGAAAGACATAACGTTCACTGCAATTATCTTCATCTCGTACACTCTCAGTTGCGATCTCAGTATGATGTTTCTAACTAGACAAACGCAGAATATGCGTTGTAAGATGAGCGAGATGTATATATAAAGTTTTATCAAAAAATCTGTACACCCTGATAATATAAAATTAATATTATACTTCACGCCAACGAATCTAGGGAGCCGTGAATCTATCACCGCAACATTCTTCTGTTATTATTTCTATCTATTTGATGAATGAAAAACATGTATATAATTTTTTATCCAAAACGGCTGGTCCGAATTGCCTACACATTTTTAATAATGTGTATAATTTCCGTATTAACATTTGAGGAAAATTTGAATTATGTCGGAGTGATTTTATTTTTCAATTTTTTCCGCCCAGACTAATATTACGAGGATTTTAGAAACTTTGAGACGATATTTCTCAGAATTCATCGAACCCGTTTGACCCAAAAACTATACAGTTCTAAGTTGGATTAGTTTCCGTATACAACAAAAGTTTCATGTCGATCGGTCAAACCGTGCTACCTGTGCAGTGCTTCCAAAAAACACACACACAGACAAAGTTCTATAAGAGTGGGATGGAAATCTTCGCTATCGCTCATCTAAATGAAAAACTGGTCGTTTGCAAGTGTGCAAGTGTGTTTTCAAATATCCACGACTGCGATTGCCATTTATAAAAAGAATCAAATGGAAATTTCTAGTTTATGTAACTTATACTTTTGTTTTTTCTAGACACTTTCCATTAGTTCTCCAAGAGTATCCCATTCCTCAAAATCACTTTCATTATTCAGAGATATTATTCTCAATTCCTCCTTGTAAATATTCATTTCCATCGCTTCAGGATATTGAAAGTACTGCGATAAGTATTCCAAGTAAAAATATTTTCATAAAAAACTTCTTTGAAATATCACATCCAGTTTACTTGGAGTGCTATACCGATTTCTGACATCTAGATAATACTACCGAGAGATGAAGGTTCCGAGCGACCGTCCATGTCTTTTCCTACAACTAGCGCGCGGGGGTTTCAAGTCTTCTTTTGTGGACGCACATACAACGACGTACTTGCAACAAATGAACATTACAAACATTGAGCTTTTTGCCAATAGCTACAATTGTTACCCTGGAAGAAAATATCTCTGTAGATTTTTTATTGAGAACTTCAATATTTTCGTGATTTATTTTCCTTCAGAGGAATTATTGTCTTTGATATTCACTAATACTGAAATCATTATTAACTCTGCTTTCCTCAAAGTCAATACTTATTTTTCTTGAACGGCTATTAAATTAACTGAAATCAAAACGATGAGTACGTTGAAAAGAGGATTAATTTCCATCGGAAAGTAATAATGAGCAAATTAACGATGAGGAAAATCTATTAAGGTGGACTTACTCACAGCGTAACATTTTCAGTGTCAACTAGTATCGTATAGTCGATCGAAATGACTTTTCTGATAAACATAACTAGTGAAACTGCTTCTCATTATTCAGAGAAGTATTTTATGGCATACTGTCGATCCATAATAAACATTCACATTGGGGGAAAATACTTGAAAAACGAAAACATTTCAAAATCTTTCAAATTCGTACAGAATATGAAAACAACTATCATACACATTTTCAATAATTTGTACAACAATCGGATGAGATTCAACGAAGAAAACGCAATAAAAGTATACATTTCATCGAATATCAGGATAAAAACATGTAATACAAAGTGTTTATGCGACAGGTTGCTATATAAATATCAACAAGTTGGTGGTAAGAAGTTCCATACTTCTAAGCTCATCTCCCAACGCACATTCTGCGTTTTCCTAGTATATTATAAAATTTGACTCATCAGCATTACCGACCAAATATCGTCTAAATCGAATGATGTAGTTCCCAATTTTTTACATTCTGAACAGTTAAATACCTCTGAATCACCCTAACGGTAAGTTTTTGCCCCATTCAGACTCCAAAAGGCGCCTCAAAAGTACATGAGAATCAATTCACCGCAATAACATTTAATTTATTCATTCATCCATTCGTATTTGTGATTTAACGACGCATTGTGATCATAATTGAGATTGGCGTCGGATGAATGAATAATGATCGTCGTAAACCGTACGACATATCATGATGTAGTATGCGAAATGTCAAAATATGTTATTTCTTCAACGATTTCTTGAGCGTTTGGGTTCTCATTAGAAATGAAAAGAGGAAATGATACATTTATTCTCAGAACTAGATGGCATATTGAATGATGAAAATATCTCGTTCATGTCGGCAATTGTTACTAAAATTTCGAATCCAACTGAATAAACTTCACCAATTAATAACAATCGTTTTTCAATTACTCATAGCGATGGAGCACAAGATCAATACTAAAATATGTAATACGGGTAGTAAATTATTGATAGCATTTTCCACTACATTATCTACTCAATAACGTACTACTATATAATTTATCCAATACGTCTGCAATCTACCATGCAAAGCTGCACTTGGAATTGTTTTATGAAATGTTGATTTACGATTTTTATCTCTGACGTCATCGCCCGTCGACGTTGTGCTTCGAGGGGTGTACATCGTGCTGTGATTGGCTATTGAACTTTCTGATCATTTATGGTATTTTGAAATACTCATTCATATAAATGCACTGACATTAATAAGTAGGTCCGTACAACTAGTAGCAATTGCAGTACCAACTTTAGTATAAATATTTTTTTATTTAATTTTCAACCATTCATCTATTTTACTATTCATTTCATTCACATTTTATTCCATTTTTAATTGGATGCAGCGTTGAAATACTCACTCATATATAAATACACCGATACTACCATTTAAAGCTGTATAAAACTATAGTAGACTGCAATATGACACAGAATAACAAAACATGGGATACAAAATATTTAAAGGTGGATGAATTAGTATCGCAATAAAACATACTGTAACCTAACTGATAATATTACTAAAATTAATTAGGATGAAGCGGCAGATGCAGCGCAGTGGTTAACGCGCTCGCTTCGTGTGATCCGGGATGCGAGGGGAATTCCGAACCCAGTTCGATCCCCGGCCGCCGCCGACCATCTTTACAGGGGGGGGGGGGGGCATGGTTTTTCTCTGTAGTCTAGGCTAATGCCGGGATGGTTCCTACAATAAGCCGACCATTACCGCTTCCTTCCCACTATCCTTCCCATTACCCAAGAACCTTCATCTCATCATCCCATTATCTCATCAATCATCCATCCGACGCCATTAGATCTGCGCTATCATGACAGTGCGTCGTTAAACCAAATATAATAATAATTAGGATGTATATAAAAACTGTCACATGCTACTTGAGTATCCAATCGTATCGCAATACGATGGATCCCACCCCATCGTATCGATCGAGAAATCCATGTCTATCGCAATCGGTCTGAATTACAGTGTACCACCACATAACAAGAAAACCTTTCGAAGCATTTGACAGTGAATCAACATTTTAATATGTCACTGAAACTGACAAAGTATAGATGCTCCTCTAAAAAGCTTTTCTGATAGCATGCAAATATTGACTTTAGATATCCGCTACATTACATTTCCTCAAGGGGATGTTTCACATTCGTGGAAGATATGGAAACAGCTGGAATGAAGATATACTTATTTCCACGAGAGAAGAAAAAGATCGTTCACCAACATTAAAAACACAAATATCACTAACATATTCGTATATCTGTGACTGATTTCAGGGTATTTTTCGTTTTTGACAGTGAACAGCGCAATTGATTCTTCATATAGAGTTGAAAATCCAGAAATTTGTACCAAGATTCTTCCATCACCAAAGATTTCACAATTACGAGCTTATACTTTCGTGTATACAATTATAGGAATATAAACATGGCTGAGTTCATCATTATTATTTCGATATCAGATGAAATGACAAAGTTCTATCGATCAAAAAAGATATTCTGTCAATACGTACTGGAGTGAAAAGATAGTGGTTATTTCCATTGCGAAGTCTATTTTAATCTGTGTACTTATCGTTATTAAATTGGCAATACGAGTTGAGAATGATTAAATTGGCAATATGATTTGAGAGCAGAGGTTCCAGAGAATAGGTCACTTTGTGTAATAACTTTAATATACTTCGGGGAATTTTCATTAACTGGTTGAACGTAAATTAGATAAAATGATTGATTAGTGCTTCATAAATACCAATAAAAACTTGAACTCTGCCAATAAGAGAGAGCTATCATGTTTGTTCGGTTACTATAGCAACTAGAAATGTAGGGGCAAACAAACTAGTATTTGACTTTGTGATTGAAGAAGATCATTTGGAGGATTGTCGTTCACTTTTCACAACAATATGTGACATCTTGAAAGAAGCCCACATTAAATAAATGGCCTATCTACATTTCTAAACATTTTTAGTCCAGGATTCATTAGAAATAAGATGCCAATTGATTTCATACTTTATATTAAATTATTTATTATATTAATATAATATTGAGTACGTTATGGCACATATTCCGTGTCATGTTTCATATTATAGAACGCAAAGAATAAGCCTTTGAGAGTATTTTACCGGTTGAGTCTTGAAACACTCAATCTCATGACACCTACACTACCTGCTTACCCTTTTCTTCTCATAACGCCAACAAACTCGTTTCCCCTCCATCCACCATGCCCCCACCATGCTTCTCGTGTGCTGTCAGCCATCCTTCTTTATCCTCATAACATTCATATACAACTGAACTTGTAAATAGTAATATGAAGCCTAATATCTGATTAACTAAACCTGAGCAAAATACACACGGGAAACATACAAGAAGACACAAACCTAACCCGCCTAACCCTAACCATATAGCTTCTCTGTGCCCTAACAAATTTCTCGTGAAAGTAACTATTACGGCAATGTAACTATAACAGAAGCATGGTGATAATGATTATGTTTGCTTAACGATCCCACCAACAGCTAGGATATAATGGGGTACGAATGAGCAGATGATTATGAAACTTTGAAGTGATGATAAGTGAAAGGACGTTTACGAAAACCCAAGCTAATGCGGTACTCGAACTCACGCCCAACGGTGACTTCAGTTTCTGAAGCGGTGCCTCAATTGACTGAGCTACCGAGGGTGGCCAGGAACATGGTGAGGTATGGAGGGGAAACAAGTTTGCTGGCGTTATGAGAATGAGTAGGTGAACAGGTAGTGTAGTTGTTCTGAGAATAGGTGCTATAACAATGTACCGTGTCTTACGTATCTGCAGCTACTCACCAGATTCTCGACAAACATGTGAAGCCCCAGAAACCTGGCCTCTCGCATCGCCGCCAACAGGTAGAAGATGGAACCAAGGATCATCGCCAGCTCGGCCGATAGCCGGATTTTGGCCTTGAGTGACGCGAACTGCATCAACCGACAGTCACCCAGATCGTCCCACCAATCGTCTTCCTCGTCAGCGTCTCCTTTCTTATCCTGGAACAATATTTTGTAGACAACTTGGAACATTTTCACTCAATGGATCCTTTTCGAAGATGAAGAGTAATCTAGCGGTGACGTATGGACTAGAGTGGGATGTTGGTACTCGTGATTGAAAGTCCTATGCTGTCATTGTTATTTAGCATGCATTATTCATCTATTCATCTTATTGTGCGTTACCGTGAACGTATTTACTTTCAGGGCCGGCCCGTGGGCTGGGGGACCTGGGCGGCTACCCAGGGCGCAACATTTCCAGGGGCGCAAAAATATACTGGCGCTTTAATGGCAAAATACGTTCTTGAATTATATGTGAATTGAATATGACTATCGATTTGAATAATCTCTCCACATCAATAGAAGATTATAGTTGCTTAGCGCGAACTAGCGCTATCTAGAACATTTCCACATTGCGTTCACACTAAAGAATCCATGACTTCCAGAAATTTCGTGTAGTTCTCAAAACACGTAGAGTCGTAAATATAAAGAGAGAACATTTCAAAAATTTCCCTGCGGGGCTTCATACCTTCTTCACTCGCATTCACTTTCACTATGCACACCTAGTTTGGGGGCTCACAATTGAGTCCTTGCCCGGGGAACGGGACTCTGTAGTAACAGTACCTGTGATTGATCATGAAATACGAATGAAATAAATGCTGCCAATATGAGCTGTTGGCAAATTACCATACATTCAACACCCAACCACTATTTTCAGTGAACGTGAAACGAAATCTTCGTTTACGCTCATCGAATAATGACTGAACAATAAATCCTGATCCAACATGACTGCTAAGTCTCAACCCGATTGATCCCATTTATTATTGTAACGTTCCAAACCGGCGATAAATAATTGGCATTTCGTGTTTTTTTTAACTCTTTCCATGCAATAAATCATGTGGGCATATCCCATGAGTGGTGGGGAGGTTGGGAGACGTTCATAAATACGTCACAATTCGTCGGGAAGGGGAGGGGAGGGGTGAAGATTTTGACACGTTGACACGATGTGGTGATACCATCGGATTTTATCATAATATAAAGAGGGTGTACCAACTCACTTCTTCAGAGTGAAGTATTTCCTGGGTCAGAATCTGAGTCCATGGTCCCACTTGCATCTAGTGCAACTATCGCTTTTATATCGTATCATACAGAACAACAATGCCAACGATGGTGTACAGTATAGTAGAGTTATTAGAATGAGTAGAATCATTTGTTTTTCACGAAAATGATAGATTTTGTAAGTTCAACAATGTTGCCGGTACCGTAGCCACTCTTATCTACATCTACTTTGAGCTTTGAAATACTTGTAATTCTCTGAATCGACTCAAGTTTTCTTGATCTTCTTGTGTCCGGATTGTTTTTCAGGCCCAAACATTTATTAGGTACATTTTCAACTTACATACCAGACGTGTATTTCAATTTTAGAAAATAAATAAGATGACTTACAAAAAGCGAAGATTCAGTTATAGACCTACCGATGTAAGGTAAGTACATGGAAGTTATTCATTACTTGGGAAAACTATGTATAAACAAACTCTGCTGATGATAAGTTACTTATAAACTTGATGCCTAATGAAGTCATGATGAAATATTTCTCGTGTGTATTTCGAAATGTGTTTAATAATCTTGAATCTGAAGAGACAGACTGTCAGTTACACTTGTATCCGCAAAGATTAGGCGCGAACCACCCGTGCGCTAGTGGCACGAGATAAGGGAACTGTCGCTCGGAACTTTATTCTTTTGTGGATTGCATGGCCGCACCAACAAGTGTGGCTATATATTACTCCTTATGTCGAGAATTTCGTTTCGGAAATAGTTTTAAAATTTGAGTTCCCAAGTTTTCATCACTTTCAAGGTTTTTGTCATTGCTTTTAGGTGTACTTGCACGGTACTTCTTAAAGCTTCTGCTCTACTAAATATAATAAATTCCATACACAAATATAAAAGAACGAATAAAATATACACATCACCCATATCACGAACATTATAACATATTATTACATACCGGTGACTTTTTGGATGTCGAATTCGACGTCGCATTCTGATTGGTCGTTGAATTCAAACTCGTGCTCTCATTGGTCGACTTCAAGTTGACTGCCGATCTCTTTTCCCTTCGAATTTCTTTCGCCATTTGCAATCGATAAGGCGGTGGTAAAGATAAATCAACCAACGTCTCATTAAATACCATATCAGAGTTATTAACTCTATTCTGACTTCTCGTAGTTTCATTCTTCATTATTAACGATTTCAATTTCATATTTCCATTATTCTTCGTTTCTGGGGCGTTTGTTGTTCTCGTAGTGGTAACACCATCTGTAGTTCCAACGTCCAAGATTGGTAGTTGCGTAGTGATTTTGTTGGTTTCATTCTTGGATTTTGTAGTCAGGTGGTCTAGGGTGGGTATGCTTAGGTTTGTATGGTTGAGTATGAGGTTGGACGGTGGTTGTATAGTGATATTTAGTGGGGTTGGTGTGGTAGTGGTGTTTATTGGTGCTATTGTGGTGGCCAGCTTGGTGGGAGGGCCTGGACGAAGAGTGAAACAGAAGAGCGAGATCAAGAAGTAGAGGAAGAAGAGAGTGAACTGGCGGTAGAAGCTGAAAAACATAAAAACATAACGTCAATTAAAAAGCTTGATTTTCTGGATTACATCAAAACTTGATACAAAATCATTTTTCCTCAATCAAGGCAAGTGGAACCCGTTTTTGTGATATATCCGGACATCACCAGCATTGGTATTAAGAGTAACAAAATACACGAATGTTTATATCTTTGACTTTGAAATAAGGGGTGTTTATACAAATAGGGAAATTCACCTTCACCAATTTTTTTCTTTGTTCAAATTCACTGTAATTGAATGAAAAGTTCACAACTCCAAGATAATTGTATGCTCCTTGAATAATTTGACATGTTATTTCAGTGAATTCGATGAGTTTCTAGATAACACGTCAAAGAATAAGAAGAATGTGATGAAATGCATTGTCGAATTGTGTCAAAATTGATTGAATTCACAAAAATGAAATGTCATAGGCATCAATTAAAGAGCATACAATTATCCTGAAAATGTGAACTTTTCTTTCAATCACACAGGTTTTTGAAAATGGAAAAGAAGTGAAGTCAAATTTCTTGATTTGTGTAAGCACCGTGCCCCGTGTATCTTGTACCGTGTAACTTGGGCAAACTTTACTTCTTTCCATAACAGCAGATGTGAGTTCTAGGCTGGAAAATAAATGAACTCTTACTCATTGAGCCAGCGATTCACAGCCATTTTCATATTCGATATTATTTCGATATGTCATTTATTACAGTTGGGATTAGAGCTTATGCCATACTTATACGTATAGCTTATAGACCTATACTTATACTTTACACCTACTCTATTTGAGCGGCCAGAAGCATTATAAAATTACGAGGTATTTTGTTTGCTTTTTAAAACATTTCAGAATGTATAGTATTCAAATCCTATATTCATTGAAATCTATTTTCATATTTTCCGAATGAACTGCTCTTCCGAATAAGTACAATATCCTAATAGGCCTAATGCATATTTTATCAAACCATCCACACATCGTGCTGGAAAAACATAAAATCCATGAACGGTATTTACAACAAAACGAGCGCATCAAGCTATTCAATTCGTGCGATTAAACTTTGAACGCTTACAAACTGTAAAAAAGCACAATATTTCACTTGCAGAGATTTCCATATATCAGCTACAACTAGTCGTAATGCTCGAATGAAGCGAGCAGGGGAGTGGATGGTCACGATTACCGAGAGATGTAGCGGCACAACTATACTGAAGCGTTGGAACTGCTTCTCACACTCTCCGGTTATAGCAATATGATTGGATGGAGATTGCAAATATTTTAACTAGGAAAACGCAACAAATGTTTCATTGGATGAGCGAGTTGATCATATTTTTATGAAATGTAAAGTAAAGTTATATGATACATAGGCCCACATATAAGTATATATATATATATATATATATATATATATATATATATATATATATATATATATATATATATATATATATATATATATATATATATATATATATATATATATATATATATATATATAAAACTCATGCCTTATGCGGGACTAGAACCCACTCCAGACTTGACTTCAGTTTCTACCGTTAGCGATAATTGGCTACTGAGTCACGGGGGCGGCCTATTACTAATTTCTTTGACCAATTACCGAGGGGTTAACGACTAAAAAAGACTTGAAAAAAAATGAAAAAAATAACGGAAGTCAAAAAAATCAAGAAAAATCATAAAATTCAGTGAAAAATCAAAAAAGAAAAGAAAAATGAAAAAATCAAGGAAAAACTTGAAGAATCACAAGTTATGAAAAACATCACGAAATATATTTGAGAAAAAAATCACACGAGATCAATACAATCACGAGAAGTCACAAAAATCAAGAAAAATGAAAAAATCACGAAAAATAAAACAGGACACAAAAAACCGGAAAAATCAAGAAAAAAAATCGGCTGTACACTAAATGTCAAGTTGTCAACCCCTCGCTAATTACTTCTCAATTTATACTGATGATGCCCAATATTGTATCTTACAATCTCACGAGAAAATAAAAACATTACTATTACAAAAAAAAAATGGCTGCCAATTTGCCGTGATGAAACATGGAGATTTCGCAAGGTAGGGAGTGGGAAAGGTGGAAGGGAGATTCCAGTCTCTTGTTACCATGAACTCAACTCGAGCTCAAGTAGCCTGTAAAACCAGCTTAGCACCAGCCCAGGAAACACTCTCATAATCCAGATGGCTCAGGAAAAACAAAACATTCTAAGCTCCAACTCGACTTTTCAAAGACCTTTATGTTTCGCCGGTACATTCAACGGAAATAGCTTATTATTAATAAACTGCAGGGCAAGGTTTATAGAAAATCGAGATAACAATTCTAAAGCTTCTGTGTTTAAAACTCAGAAAATATTACTTATAGGCCTGAGTTGTGCCTGGACATTTTCAGTACGAGAATAAGTATCAAAAATTCACGATCTTTCGTTCTTTTAACGTCTAGATGATATATTTTCGTTGCTGCTATAGACTGTATCAAAATGATTGCGAAGGCTTGGACTTCATTGATCGATTTCGTCTGAAATATACTACCGGGAAAACTATGTACGTTATCGGCACATGTAGCTCAGTTGCAAACGCGTTCCCTTCATGTGATCCTTTAGATGAGGGGCATATGGGAATGTTGGAACTGGTTCGATCCCCGCCGGCGTCAAATTTACAGGGGTTTTCCATGGTTTCTCTCTGTACCACTGACGCATTTTTCCCAGTATCCTTCCCATTACCTAAAAAACCTTCATCTCATTATCCCGTTATCTCATTAATCATTAATCCGTCGCCAATAGATCTTAGTTAATATTACAGTGCGTCGTTGAACATAGTGATAATTAATACCGATATATGTTCTCATGCACGTTGATTTCTGAATGTGGTGCCGAACATACGTAGAACCGATTGTACAGGGATGGTTATAGATTGGATTGATAACAGTAAATTTATATTGCGTGCAACAACAACGTAACAACAACAACAACAACAACAACAACAACGTCCTCATGTGGTGACATACACCGATGGTCTGGTGAATATAGGCTGATCCCCGAATAACCTAGCTATTGGTGGGGTTGTTGAGCCCACGAAACCACTCGAACCCACGCCCAAAACACAGTGCGCGTTAGTTAACTGAGACACTGGTCGGTTATATATATATATATATATATATATATATATTTATATTTATATATATATATATATATATATATATATATATATATATATATATATATATATATATATATATAGAGAGAGAGAGAGAGAGAGAGAGAGAGAGAGAGAGAGAGAGAGAGAGCGAGAGCTTTCTTCTAAAATATATTCGAGCTAGATTTATATCCAGCATTGTCTCTGCTACTTTAATATTGTGTCAATACACGTCTCTTTAATGAAGGCGGGAAGTCAAAAGTTGAAAAACCAAAACTCGGTTCAACTGGCTTTTCTGACGCAACTTGACAATACCAATACAATACAAGCTCTGTCTTGTGAGTTGTATCTATAGCAATGAAAGACAAACTTGTGTCGTTAAAAATAACGAATCACCTTCATTGAATCTTCGCCTTCGTTATTGTGAACAAACTTTCAATAGATGGGATTACTTTTTTTCTAAAAACATCTTCTGTTAGAGAATGAATGTCTGTGCTTGCTTCGTGCTCTGATTGTTTATTTTCTTTACATTCACTTCTCTCACAAAATATCAGATATAATATTTCCCCCTCAATGCTACCTCATCTGGAGCAGATCCCATGTTATGATTGGTAGGATTTTATATTTATTTCTATTCTATGAACAATGAAATCTAAACAAGAGTGCCTTTGTTCTTCAATAAAGGTTTGATTAAATAACATGATATCGTCATTAGTCCGTGATAACACAAACCAGAAGATAATCTTCTATCCAATTCTTCAGATCACCTCAAGGTGGGTTACGATCACTTTCATGATCATTTTATTATGCATGGTACAACTACTAGCGCTGGATGGGCAATAATCCTACCTCAGACGAATAAAAGTCTTAGCAGCAAATCTGAAAATAAAACACAGTTGAAAGGTACACATCCTTATATTCCACTGTTGGCAACCATCATTCACCATTGACGATTGGTAGTTTAGTTACGATTTTCTTGGAAATATTCAGTTTCTATCTGTACTGTTTTGGGGACTGAATATTGCATTTTCGTTCAAAATCAGCCACAAAATCACAGTAAATTTATAAACAAAGTCAAGAGGTGATCACCTACTACCAGTCAGGACTGGTCTCAAAGTTATGACAATTTTTTCGGTAGTAAGTCTGATCCCGGATCAAGTATTTCTTTGAGAATTCGGATTAAAGCAAAATATGGTATTATCTCTAGAAATTGTCGTAACTTTGATCCGGATCAAAGTTATGAAGTGAATTTATAAACAAATAAGCAGGTATTGCTATATCTTCTATGTATATTATTATATGGAAATTCTCACTTTAGTTCTTATTTTATGATTGTGTTTTTGTGATGTAATTCATATTATTGTACAGTTTGCCACCGAGTGAAAATCCCAATTATATTTCAAGTATATTACCTGTATGTATAATAAACCCTACATATACATACATATTTGAAGTTTTGAAAGTGCTGCAGATATCTTTCCCGAACTTTATATGGGTCTAGTGATAAGGTAACTGGCAACATTGGCCCTCGGGAAAGATTGGTTCACTTTCCGTAGCCGTTCGCGCGCAGGACATTTCAATACATGGCTCATTATGAAGAATTGAAATAACGTGTTTGATGAAAGCAATTTATCCATGCAAAATAAACATGGTTAGGTGTTATTGTTATGCCATTGTTATCCCAAAACAATGATAAAAATGATAATACATCATTTATTCTGTAGAACATGGATACATATAGTATGTATATGGTAAAGAACGGGTCAGGTTTTGAAATTAATGATAGAGTAAATATAAAGGGAATAAAACTCGAACTTGAGGTTACAATGAAGGATGAAACAATTATGGTACTGAGTTAAAATATTCAAGTACATAATATGGCGCCATTTTCAATAAACTAGGAAAACGCCTTATGTGCGTTGCAGGGTTTAACCGATCTGGACGAAACTTTTTTTATACGTAAAGTTATCCAACTTGGAACTCTATAGTTCATCATCTCACATCATCTCGAAGTTTCTAAAATCCCCATAAGATTGGGCTGAGCGGAAAAAATTGAAAAATAAAATCTCACCAATATAATTCAAATTATGCTCAAATGTAAATACGGAAATTATACACATGATTGAAAATAATTTGTCTGTAATTCGGACCAGCCGTTTCGAAGAAAATTATGTGATACATGTTTTTTATTCATCGAATAAATAGAAATAATAGCAGAAAAATGTTGAATCGTTAATTCACGGCTCTCTAGATTCGTTGATATCGAATGAAGTTCATTTTATATGATCAAGGTATGAAGAGTTTTAGCTTTTCCTTTCTAGATATCTAAGCTCATCACACAACACACATTCTGCGTTTGCCGAGTTAGATGAGCGTTAGCGAAGATTTCCACTCAACTCTTACGGAGCTTTGTCGCTGTGTGTGTGTGTGTGTTTTTTTTTTTTTTGTAAACACTGCACAGGTCGCAGGGTTGGACTGATAGACATGATTTTTTTTGTATACGCAAACTCATCCAACTTAGAATTCTATAGTTTTGGGGTCAAATCGGTTGGACCAATTTTGAGATACATCATCTCAAAGTTTCTAAAACCCCATAAGATTAGGTTGGACATGGAAAGTTGAAAAAAAACTCTCCAATATGATTCAAATTTTCCTCAAATGTACATACAGAAATACACATTAATAATACACATCAATACAAATTGGCGTGTAATTCGGACCAGCCGTTTCGAAGAGAATAATTTAATAAATGTTTTTCATTTATTGAAAAGATGAAAATACTATCGTAAAAACACAGTAAAAATGTTGCATTAGATTCACGGCTTTCTAGAACCATTGTCATCGGATAGAGTTCGTTTATGATCAAGGTGTGTGGTTTGCTCATCTTACAACGCACATTCCGTGTTTGCCTATAGTTGTTAGCACTTGGAAATACATTATTCAGTGTAACCTTCCTTGTGATGTATTATGTACGGCCCGGGCCGTCTCGGCGTAACCCGTGCGCAGTAGCCTGTACGCACGCCTTGGATCGGAATATTTAAAACATGCGTATAGAGCTGTATAAAGACTAATACCAACTAACGAAACGAATGAATTAAAAATGAGTTTTCTTCAGTTTCTCAGTTTTCAGCTTTGCGTTATGCGGGTGATATCGCGACTACTTGTATTGTGTTGGGAGTAGAATAATGTGAATGACTAGAATGGTAAAGCCAACTTTATAAATGTTAGTTCCAATTCTCTCTCTCTCTCTCTCTCTCTCTCTCTCTCTCTCTCTCTCTTTTTCATCAGTATTGCTATCCTTCGGGAGTTTCACCCGCTCATTTGCCCAAGAATATTATAGTGGTAGGTAACTCCATGAAATTAACTCTTCTAAAGCGATGGAACTGACATCTATGTTTCTGATACAAAATAACATTATTACACAGAGCTTACGTGTTTCTTGATGAAATGAAATAATACAAATAAAATATCCTCTCTCCCTCTCTCTCTCTCTCACTTCCTCTCTCTCTCTCTCTCTCTCTCTCTCTCTCTCTCTCTCTCTCTCTCTCTCTCCACACATGTAGATAATAATGATCGACCCAATAAGCTGACGCTGCCAGCAGGAGTAATAATGTGTACCGTGAGATACAATTCCGTGGAAAGGTTGATATTGCTTCACAAGCACCTCATTATTTATAATCCTCTCCCCTCACATGCACCCCGCACCACCTCTCCCCCATCCAACCTCATGCACCCCACACATCCTTCCCCCACCCAACAACCACCTGTACGGTACGGTACACTACACTATACATTCCTTTTCAAATAGAATATGAAAAATATATAATATTGTCATCTTATTAATCAAAGTTGAAAGAGTTTATCCATACATTGTGGCGACCAGATTTTCACGTATTACCACACCTATTACCTATTACCACTCCATCGCTTCATCATTATCCTCTCATTCGTACCCCCGTATAACTTAGCTGTTGGTGGGGTCGTTAAGCAACATTGAAATAAAATAAATACATGGGGAATGGGTGAGTATTTGTGTCCTGTCCTGTACTTTGTATTTCAATCGAAAAAAAAAGAATTCTCCGTTCCATTTCATTGCGAAGTCGCCAAATATTAAAAAAATTCATTCTGAACAAAATGAGGCAATTTTCAGAACAAATACCACTGAAGCTTGTGCTGATGTGAGATCCGGATTGAAAGTACTTTTCATTTGTGCGACGATAAAGTTTTGTTGAGGGAAAAACATGAGGATGGTTTGAGGGGGGGGGGGGGGGGGTGGGGGGGGGTAACTAGTCAAATGAGCAATTGTTTCATGAATGAATCTGTCGCCTCATTATCAAGTTAATCTAGACGATCTAGTAGTTGAGTTGATTGGTTGTGAGTTTGAGGCGTTCCCAGTTACGTTAAGGTAAAAAGTGACCACCAGGGTGATTATTTGTGAACATATTGTGAGTGTTTATCACGGATCGACAATTTTTCAGAATGTACTTCTCTACACTGTGTGAAGCAGTTTAAAAACAGAATGTACATCCGGAAAACCACTACGATCGTTTTTGCTTTAGAATTGACACTGAAAATGTTACAATACATGCATCTCACGTTACATATATAATTTGATTACTCCTTGAGATATTTCATCGTGTGTGGTATCAATGTGTTCGAAATACATCTGCCTTTGGGATGAACTGGAAATACACAGGACAAACATATGCGCTTGGCATACAAGACCAGGGGAATACATCCCCAATCTTTCGTAGTAAATAAAGGTAACAGAAACTATTTATCTGTATCAAAACGGTCATGGGATGCTGATGGAATCTAGTTTGTCTGACATATAGAAAGGTTTACTCAACCAATGTTTCTATTGCCATCTTTATGCTAACCAACAACTTGGTTTTCTTGTATGGAGTGGTTCAACGTTCTTTACAACCTGTTTTCCCAGAATTTTCTCGTAATTTCCGAATTTTTCTCTCATTTTGATTTTTAATATACATTTCAACATTGTCACACGCAAATGAATACATAATATACTACATTTCTGTCGGTGGGATTGCTTTTGCATTGCTTTTGAATTGCTTTCTAAAGTCGACAGTTATCAAGTTTTCTAATCACAATTCTATCACGTGACAATACTCCTTAGTTCAACGTGATTAGTTTTCCATGTGATTTTCTCGGAATTATCCGGGTCCTAATTTGGCATCTTGAGAAAACGACATTCACTTAAAGCTATTGAAGTCTTAAATCCATCAGCGCAACATCATTGGGAGAGAAGGACCCATCTGGGATAAGGGTGAAGGGGAGGAAGGGGAGGGGGGAAGGGTTAACATCTCCAGCGTCAACATAATGCTAGCTATAAACTATCGTAGTGACTCTATACCCGAGTGGTGTATTAGCATGAAATTGCTTCTTTGCATACAGAGAAGTATCGTCAGAAATACGCTCAATATCCATGATAAACATTTACATTGGATTATATATCTGGAGGATATATATATATATATATATATATATATATATATATATATATATATATGTATTCAAAATATATAAATATATTAAAAATAATGCGGTGACGGCGATCTTAACGGATTCGGTTACTCCAACCAGCCAAACACATGGAGCAGATGCGTTAACATTGCGCTACCTGTGTCGAATAATAAATTATCAGAACTGATCAACGAAAGGAGTTGGTGACTTCACTGGATAGTTTTCAGGTCGAGGCCGTGTGATGTCAGAGTTTAGTTCATATCTCGCTCGTTTCGCTCGTTGCGTTGTGTTTTTTATTCCTCGAATTTGGAGGATTCGAGGAATTGGAGGAATTCGAAAAATTGGAGGACCTTTTCAGGCGCAAATTATGAATTTGGACAGAAGAGAATATACATTTTCATCGGAGGACACTAGATAAAAATCAAAGAAAACAATGCAATTTTTCAAAATTTTCAAAAATTCCTGTGGTATGATGCCCTATGGAGATTGAGTCAGTGGGCATCGGGTAAAGAAATAGAACGATTCAGTAGTTGTTATCTGTGGGAAAAACTTCAACCGTCGCTCTGTAATTATCTGTGTTTTCTTCGATTTTCTCTGTCTTTTTGTTTTCTAAATCTTTCTAGAGTAGAACGCAATGATATTCGACGCCGAAAGTCATTTGATATCTTCGAATGCTATGTTCTAGGTATACCAGATACGTATAAAAACTACTTATTTTAAATGCGTTGTAGTCAAGAAAAGATCATCTCCATTTGTTTTTGAAATTGGGTATAGAAATGATGTTGATATCATCTAATCATTTTTTATAGGTGTTCTTCTTGAATTTGATATTTTTTTTTCGCAGAGAATGGACTCGCGCAGAAAGGGTGATATTATCAGAGTATATATTGGAGAATCATTATATTATAGGAGTTTAGCCTTCCATGTAATGTTCAATATATTTTAATTGGTTCAGATTCTAGGAAGATATTGCAAGGCACTCAATTAACAGAATAAAGTGGCTTATAGGAGGATTCTCTTTTCTCTGAAGTTTTGAAAGGTTAGACCTTAATTTTGATTTACAAGATCAATGTCTTATTTCAAACCATTAAAACAAATGTTAACATAACCCCCATGTTAACTTCCAGAATATGAGTTTTTACTGAAAGAAGATATTCTCTTCTACAATTACATAAACAGTAGTCTACGCGTATCATATCATTGGAATCTTAAGTCACTTATACTGACACATTTTGTGGCCTTTCCTTAAGACTATTCATCACATATGAAAAATAGAATAATTCTGACAAATAACTACATTTTGAATAAACTAATGCAGAGTCATTGAAGTAAATTGATATTGAACTTATGAAAAAATATTCAGATTTTTTTTCTTGTTTTTTTCCGTGTACCGGCGAAATAATAGAAAACGGGAATTTTTACGTGCATTCCACAGATATTATTTTAATTACGTGAAATTTGTCAGAGTCGATGTTCAAACTGATGCGCATGCCATTATAAAGTTAGAATTTTCATATGTATTGCCGTTCTATAATGAGGATTTATTTGAATTCCCATGAAATTTGTGAAATATTGTCGTTGCAACTATGATATTATAAAAAATGAATGTCAAAAAAATGTCTGAATAAGAAGGCTGCGATAAATCAAAGCGTTTTGCAAGGTGCTATGCAAAGGAAACTAGACTTATCTAACAGGTAGTAGGTTTAGTGAAAATTAGTTAATTATTATGAATGAATATTTATAATTATATGTGTATATCTAAATAGTATATCATCTTGTATCCCTACATAAAAAAGTGGTCAGGCTGGTGGAACATTACCATCAGAAATATAGGGCACAAATGCATAGATGCCGGCTGGACCAAACTGGTATCACTCAATTACACATCAATTGATTCATATATATATATACATTATTGAATTAGTAAGGGGGCCTTCATAAAATTTTCGCGGGCGGGCCAGGAAACGAAGTTCCGCCACTGTATTACTGACTCATTTTGTGGCTAACTACATTTTGAATAAACTAATGCAGAGTCATTGAAGTAAATTGATATTGAACTTATGAAAAAATATTCAGATTTTTTTTCTTGTTTTTTTCCGTGTACCGGCGAAATAATAGAAAACGGGAATTTTTTCGTGCATTCCACAGATATTATTTTAATTACGTGAAATTTGTCAGAGTCGATGTTCAAACTGATGCGCATGCCATTATATAGTTAGAATTTTCATATGTATTGCCGTTCTATAATGAGGATTTATTTGAATTCCCATGAAATTTTGTGAATATTTCTTGTCATTGCAACTATCAAATGGCAACTATGATATTATCAAAAAATAAATGTCAAAAAAATGATCTGAATAAAGAAGGCTGCGATTATAATCAAACGGTTTTGCAAGGTGCATATGCAACAGGATTCACTACATAGCCTCTATATCAACAGGTAGTCGGTAGGGTTTTCAAACGTTCGAAGTAATTCAAGGTTTGTGAATGTAGATTCAGCTGACAGAATATTTTTCATTCTAGTTTTCCATACTGCTAAGCTCAACTACACTAGGAAAACGCAGAATGTGCGTTGTGAGATGAGCGTAGCTAGAAGTATAGAAATCTGAGATTAAAAAAATACTCTTGTCAGCTCAATCTACATCTAGATACATTGGATTACTTCAAACGCTGAAAAACCTTATCTGCAACTTGTTGCTATTTATAGAGCAACCTGTCACTTTGAATTACATGTTTTGATCCTGATATTCGATGAAATGTACACTTTTATTGCGTTTTCTTCGATATATCTCATTCGATTGTTTTAAAAATCATTGATAATGTGTATGATAGTTGTTTTCATATTCTGTATGAATTTGAAAGCTTTTGCAAAATTTTCGTTTTCAAATATTTCCCCCCTGAGTTATTCTTATGGGGATTTTCCAAACTTTCAAAAAAAAAACCGGAAAAACCGTTCAACCGTGTTGTCTGAAAAACAAACCCAATCTATTCTGGTGTGATACCAATATTCAAAAAAGTTTGAAGTCGATTGTTCAATTTTACTGACCTGTCTGCCGCGTACAAAATTACATTAAAAAACAAAAAAACAAAAAACAGAAATCATAAAAACGAAGCCAATTTTTTTTCGGTAAGTGAAATGGAAATCTTCGCTACGCTCATCTAACAACGCATATGTTACGTTTTTCTAGTTTTATTAATTCTTTAAAGTAACATAATTATAGAATACTACTTATTGGACATAAAATAATTCAATTATTCCACTCACTCATTGATTGCTATTATGATTCCTTCGCTTTGCTTTTGCTCTGCAAGAATGTCTAAAACATCATACAAATGAATCTGTCTTGCTCTCTCCGGTTCAATTAATAAGTTCGAACCCTCATTGAGTCTCTTGTTTATAAGTTACTGCAAAAACATGTAATGTGAACATGGAAATTTCGAATAATAAACTGGAGATTATGGTTTTAGTAATTTATGCCGGTCTCATGGAAAAAACAAGAACAAAGCAATATAAACAATAAAACCAATCTAAAAACATCAACAGGTGGTTGTTTCTGCCTAGACTGCACGATATAGTATAGAAATCTTCAGTCCAATACAAAGTCTCTGCAGTGCCCCCCCTGAAGTAAATGTAGCCGTGGGCCCCTGTGTCACTGCACTGCTTGCACCGCCGATATTTACGCCACTGCTCAAAGTTTCTCATTTCATAATTGTAAGCCAAAAGTTAGTCATTTTAAGATTTTCGTAAGACTTGCAAAGTGATGAAGAATATCTATAACTTTCTTCCCTTTATCGACTGTGTATAGAAAACATTGTTTGTATAATCATATTTTGCATTTATCAGGAAGAAAATTAATTCACAAATTAATTTCCAACTTTTCAACTTTTTAATTTTCCAACTTCTGAGTGATTCTCTTGAAAGACATCACAATTTTTTGAACCAAAGATATACTTGTATCCACGAAAGAAGTAGGTGTTCCAACATCGATACAAACGCAAATATCTTAGTGATATTTGTATAGCTTGTAACTGTTTGTATAGCTCAACTCAATTGTAACTTTCGTTTGGTTTGCTATTACTTTTTATAATTTCATATTGCAGGAACACTGGTCGTAATTATGCATACTGTACTGTTTATTGTTCACTCAAACATCACTTGCACTTACTTTTCTTCCAGAATTATTAAATTGTTCTCTTCTTCTGATACTAGAATAGCTTTTTGGGTTCATCTTTTTCAATTTCATTAATTTGCCATATGCCAACTTCTGATGAATAATCTTTAGTTATGTTGCCCGCACACAAGAATTCGTTCTTAGGTGGCAACCATAGTTGTCAACGTTTGTGGATGTTTCAAGCATACGGAGGAAGCGGGATAGAAAAAGCTAGAAAAGTAGGGTAAGATGATATAAAATAAGATAGAAATAAAATACTAAGATAGATGAAGAGAAAAGTGTAGAGAAAACTAAATAAAATACAAATACAAACGCAAGGTTCAGTACTCCCTCCATATACCCTCGTCGCTTCCACTCGACCGAGAATGTCCGAACCTGGTCTCCAGACCTTATCGCCATGGGTAACACTGCTTGGAGGACATAAATTGCTCCCGACGATAGCTCTGGAGATCATTGGGCCACGCAAGCCCCCACACCACGACACGGCGTTCGGAACCTTCGAGGGGGCAATAAATACTATACTAAACTATATATGCTTATAGCTGTGGTATTTTTGAGATACTGTGAATTCACAAGACCAGAATTTCGATGAGAAACGCCACTGCATCTTTCAAAAGCGTCAAATAATCAATTCAGCAGCAGAATGACATAATCACCTCAGTTTCTACAATCATCTATTCTGTAACTTTTTCCGTGAATACAAGTATAGATGAAATGATAATGGATGGATGTAAGGAAATATGACCACATTTCGGCTAAATTGGCTCAGAAGAAGAGATCTTAATTTGTTTTGAATACGATCTCGAACAAACTGGTTCGTGAATCTATTAAAATCCAAGTGCTTTCGATCGAGACACGTCATAAAGGAAATTCGGATATATTTAAAGGGGAATATTAACTTTGTCTATCTCGTTAAAACTAAGTATCTTTGAACATTGGTTTTATTTGCGATTAGTCTTGCCGATTCGACATAATTTCGACTATGTTCTCCGCTTAAGATCCAGGCAACTTCAAACTTCAAGGTGCACCAATCTAGATATTGAGATCGAGTTGACATTAAGTTTAATAAACCAATTAACTTCCGAATGAATTAAACTCAATAGATATAAGTTTCATATTTTAATAATGATATAAGTTTGATAAGTATTCAACTGGGTTACAGTTTGAGAGGCTACATGATAAGAAGTTCCGGAGGAATTGGATTTCATTCGAGGTATATGGCAATTTGAAGTGGGAGGAGCATTATTAGTTCACAATGAGCGCAACAGAGTTGCAGGAAGATGGGGTTAGTGGCCTCATTGCCGAACATTGTGACTATTCTAAGTACTCACTTGAAAACTGTTTTGATATAAGTTTAACTTTTATCTTATGAATATGTGAGGGACTTGAATTTACGTCATTATATTTCATATTTAAAAGGTTGCTGAGACGGGTGACCGAGTGGAGAGCACACTGAGCCGTCATTCAATAGACCGGGGTTCGATTCTCGCCATGGTAGACCATCTTGAAAGAGGTGTATCGTGATTTTCCTCTATCATTCAGGTTGATACTGAAATGGAACTTTCATCTCATCATCCCATCATCTCACCAATCATCCATCGACTCCAATAGATCTTATTCATCAGCAAAGTGCGTCGGTAAACCCAATATAAAAAACAAATACTTGTACAGGTTGTGAGTATATCTTTCCATTACATTCGCCTACATAATCTATCTTACAACGCCTTTTTTTGCATATGCCTGAAGAATTAAATAATCTCACACATTTTCTCCACTATCTTTCCGTTCCCAAAAAAGTTACTCATTGCCTGGCATAAGTTTTCTGTCGTTATCATGAATCTACATAATTACATGAGTGAGAGCGTAGACATCCATCCCACTCTTATGGAGCTTTGTCTGTGTGTTTTTTTTTCTGTTTGTTTGTACCCACTGCACAGGTCGCACGGTTTGACTGATCGACATGCTAATTTTATTGTATATATTGTATATATTTTATTGTAACTTATCCGGCTTAGAAGTGTCAAGATTTCAGGTTAGATCAAGTGGATCATTTTTGAGACATATCATCTCGAAGTTTCGAATATCCCGACAACAATAGGCTGAGCAAGACAATTTGAAGAATACAATTTCTCCATAAAAATTAATATATGTGCTGAATGTGAACACAAATATGATGCACATTATTACGAATTTGTGTGCAATTCGGGTCAGCTGTTTCGAGGAAAATAATTTAATGAATGTTTTTTCTTCTTTTTGAAATAGTAGCAGAAAAATATCGCATAGAAAGATTCACGGCTTCCCAGATTCGATACATCGAATCTAGATCTATCTCTGCAACATCTTTCTGCTGCTATTTCTATCTTGTTAACGAATGAAGTATATGAATCAAGGCGTGTAGAAATTTCAATTATATTCTGCTTAGATATCTCGCTCATCTAACAACGAACATTACGCTGCATTTGCCTAGTGAGACTAAACGGAAAGCTGAAACGACATTATTTCAATCACATTGCCGTGTAAGTCAACGCTATACATTCATCTCATTAACCCTGGAAGATTCTTACTTCTACATTCACCCAATTAACACGGCTGAGTAAATTCCATTTCGTTTGAGTAGAATCTTAATTACGGGGCTATTAAAACGTTTCTGAAGCATTCAACATCGTCATACGATTTATAAATGTTTACAGCATTTTAAATGAATTTTAATTCAAAGCAAAAACACTCGTCTCGGAAGCTTTTCGTCGAGGATTTCATATCTCGAACGCGACCATTAATTCAGTACTTCTATAGGGAGTGTTTATATTGAGTTAATTCGGAGATTTGATTCATCCAATTGATAGTTAATTGGTCAATTAAAAACTCTTAACGAAAAAATCATCTTGATCTGTGGATACAATCTCGTGTGATTGCATTGGTTCATAGAAATGCATCACACACACATAATGTTGCCTATATATATATATATATATATATATATATATATATATATATATATATATATATATATATATATATATATATATATATATATATATATGTGTATGCAGTTTTGAGGGCCGGTGGTTGATGGTAAGTCTATCTTTGAGGAAATTTCGATTCAAGGACTTCCACGAGACCAAAACGACTCCAGAAGATTGCGAACAGTTTTTCGCCGAAACGTCGAGTAGGAGGCTTCTTTTCAGAACCAACAATACTCCTCAAAGAAGGGCAAATTTTCGCGAAGATATACTTACCATATATATATATATATATATATATATACGACAATCAGGTCACCCTCGGTAGCTCGGTCAGCTAAGGCACCGCTTCAGAAACTGAAGTCACCGTTGTGCGAGGGTTCGAGTCCCAAATAAGGCATGGGTTTTTTTGAAGGTTCTTTTACTAATCATCCCTTCATGGTTTCATAATCATCCACTCATTCGTACCCCCTTACAAGCTGACTGTTGGTGAGGTTGTTAGGAAAGCAAAAATTAATCGATCGTTCAAACAGTTTTATGAATATGTGTTCCGAAGTAATTGAGGAAGGGATATTGGCTCCAGATTCGAGTGAAAGTGTGCGATATTGGGACAATGAATGTAAATTTAATTCATTATTTCCATTATGCATTTGTTCATTACATCAATTCGAGTCAAAGTTTCAATTCGGAACAATCCATTATGTATGTATATGCAATGTATATGTGATGTATGTAACATACTGTATGTATGTAATATGCCAGATGAAGAAAGATATTGCAGAATTGACAAATGAGCATAATTATTCATCATTATTTTCCCATTAATATAATTATTTATGAATTTCGACTCAATTATTCCGATAAATCTAAATTGACCACTTTTGTTCCCTTGATGTCGAAATATTGTCCAGATACTAGGCCATCTGTTAATTTGGTGTGACTAAAATTGACTGAAACCTGGCACCTCCACCCATACTATGCATTTAGTTATTGGTAAGAAGAGTAGGATAGTACAGGTACGTGCATGTACGTGCTACACTAAGTCAGCAGCTGTGACGTTCTTACCGGAACTTGACGTACGTGTTCCACTTGGCCACCAGCAGGTCAACGAGCACGCCGTCCATCAGCTCCAGATGTTCATCCTTGTCCTGAAACAATTCCAGACGGCCGTTACATACACTGAACCGTATGTCATTCAGGAGACCGGGTTCGATTCCCGCCATGGTCGATCATCCTGACACGGGTTTTTCGTGGTTTTCCTCAACAAAAGATCACGACCGACTCCTTCCCACTATCCAAAAACACCTATTAAAATTACCTTTCATCTCATCTTCTCATCATATTCTATAATTATCAATCATCGACGCCAATAGATCGTAGTAATCAGTGGAGTGAGTCATTAATACTCAATATAAAAATATAGAAGCACCGTGATTGCATAACCCTTAATCGTGAAAAACATTTTTCAGGATTGTATTGTCCTTCAACCTTTGACCTGTGTTCGACTGCCGTGATTCCCCGAGCAGCGCGTCAAGTCACGTGGCACTGACACGTGATCAATCATACGGACCATCGGAGACGAATGATTGTTTTTAGATTGAGTTTGCTTTCAGCTGGAACCGAAGGTGATTCCCCGGCATTTTCATTAGTCTGGGGGTGATCGAACTTCTGTTTGCTCCGAAAGTGTGTGAGTATAAGTACCGTTGCGGTCACATAAAGTGGTCGTTCAATCTACAGGATGAAGTGTTACCAACATACTTTATCATGATATAAAGATGGTGTACCCACTCGCGTATTCCAAGTGAAGTATTATCGGGTCAGAATCTGAGTCCATGGTCCCATTTGCATGTAGCAACTATCGGTTTTATATCGGTTATATATGAAAGAACAATGCTCCACAATGCTATACACGGTTCAGTAGAATTGTTATGCTAGAGTATATATTTGTCTTTCACAAAAACTATAGATTTTGTGAGTTCAACAATGTTACCGGTACTGAAGCCCCTCTTTTATCTAGGCCTACATCTGGTTCACAAGGGAATCCGCTAAATCGCGACAGGCAAATGGGACCGTTGGGCTCTGATTTGACCGCAAGAAGCCACAAATGCCTGCCATGTTATTAGCATGCGAGTTGGTACACTTTTTTATCATGGTGATTATCATGTATATATATATATATATATATATATATATATATATATATATATATAAGAGGAAAATGTATAAGGAGAATAATATAAATTGGTGATGTGGATGCTGAAATGCTAGCAGATTCTCGTTTCTGGTCCGGACGGGAATAGAAGGGAACGATTCAGAGGAAGCTATAATAATAGACACTAATTTAGGAAAATTCGAGAGAAAAATAATGTATTGTGCGAGTATGAGGGGATTATTATCAAACCTTCCGCCGCATGGGATGGTGGGGGGGGGGGGGGGGGGGAGGTTGGGATGAATTCCATCATGAGCTCATAGTCTATAGCAGGGATCTCTAAACGGCCAAACCAAGATTCCGGCCCAGCATATTTTACTTTGATTACGTTGTAAAATCTTCAATGTAAGTGAATCATAGAAAATAATGATCAAAATGTATCTATTCAACGACCGACGAAGAAACAATAACTGACAGCCGCCCCAGTGGCTCAGCCAATTATCACTGTGGAGCGTGGGATCAAGTCCCGCACAAGGCATGGGTTTATTTTAACGTCCTTTCATCCATCATCACTTTATCGTTTCATAATCACCCGCTCATTCGTACTCCCATATGGCTGTTAGTGGGGTCGTTATGCAACATCAAAAAAAAAAAAAAGACAATCAAATAAAATTGAACATTCCAACTGTATGCCTAACCAGTGATAAGAGATTTTTTCCAGAAAATAACAATAAGAGACATACAAAGGTTATTCACATAATGAATGAAACATAATTGGGATCAATGAGATGTATGTATAGCTCCCCACAAGATGACGTTGTACTACTGTTGGCCCTTGAGACTTGGGGGAGGAATCAGTGAGGCCCTCGGGATGAAAAGTTTGGAGACCCCTGGTCTATAGGATGAAGGAAATCTGTTGATGCGAGAGTAAAATGTTCTGAAGAAAACAGATGTTATTGTGAAATACTTCGCCACCTCTTCTACAAGCTAAACTTTTGTTCAGGAGACAACCATTTGCATGGCACACCTGCTAGGCCTATATCTTGGAATAACTTGGACTAGCGTTTTGATTTTCTAAAAATGGTTTGTCATCAAAATCCTAATTTGTGGTGTAGCTTCGGGAATGCTCCCCACAAATTAGAAATTCATTTCTGGAAATTCATTTCCATCTTATAAGGATGGAAATGAGAAACAAATGAAACCAATTTGAATTCAATTCGATATTGAACTGAATTGAATCTTAGGGTTCAACTGCGCGTTGACAGCTAGGTCATTTTGCGCCTTCACATTACATATTCATGCATCTGTTGTTCGGTGGAGTGATTCAATCATGGTTATACCTCTATCAATTTATGTTCTTGTCTTTGCTATTTGGATAGATTATCATGTTTGGAGAATTGATTCTCACGCGTCTGATTGATGATCATCAGGGTCCGGATTCACAAAGAATCCCATCTCCCATAACGCTATAAGTCAAAACTGTTACAGGACTTATCTGTTATCAGGACCAAGTCTGGTTATCAACAGACTTGGTAGCAAGTTTTATGCATATCAAATGTAAGAGAAAGTTTTAAGAATAGTTGGTCACAAAGTTATCACCGATCTTGATTTGTTTTAGTGGAGATACTCACCTTGCCATTGATTTCGATGATTTTGGAGATTTTCCCTACTCATATTCATCAGTATATGTTTCGAAGATTAAGAATGAATGTTGGAAGGGTTTGAAAGTGAGAAATGATATTAATTACTCGATTATAACCTCACATTTGGGAAGTTCGGCTGACAGCTGACAGAATTAGCAGTGAACAAAATGCAAAAAGCCTTCTTGATGATCAACATCAAAAAGATTCACAACGATTAGAAGAAAACAAACGTAGAAATATGTAGAACATTTTAGTCTTTCAGTCTGATTCAAAATATCATCTTGTTATAGAATACAAGTAATTGATGTTCATATCGCATTTTTAAGAACTAATTGACATCCAACTCTCTGCTCCCATTGGTTGACAGTCGAAGACAATGACCTCACATGACAACGGCACAATAAGTTGGGGTTAAAGTAAACAGCAAGATAAAATTCCCTTAAAATTCTTCGTGAATGGGGTATAAAGATGAAACCATGATAAAGCTAGAACGTGTTATCTCTGTCTCAACATAGAACAGTCTGAGCGCTAAAACGTTTCAGGATAAAACTCTCTGTGAAACTGAACCCAGGTTTGCTTATCAAGTCGATGATATAGTCTCAATCGTTCCAAAATCAAGATTTGTATTATTTTAATAGCTTTCGAGTACCACCCATACATATCTCACTCATCTCACAACACATACGCTGGGTTTTCTCAGGTTATTTTGGGTTGATCCGGGTTTATACTGTGTTCCCGTCACAACAACATTAACAACAATAGGAGCTCCACCTGGGGTGATAATTAAGTCCAATGGTCGGATGAATTGAACCTATTTATAGATGCTCCCTGCTGGTTGGCTGATATAACCCTTGTTCAGCGAATGTAAACATGCAGTATGTACACAATATTCAGAGTCTATTACGCCCAGGTAGAGTTTATGTTTTCTAGCCAACAGCTAAAAAGACATTGATCGGAAATGAATTTACATGAGGTAATAACGTTTAGCAGTGGGATGGGTTCTCGAATAGGCTTATTGGAAAGGTTGGTATTTTATGTTGGACTGCAGAAACAAAACGATCTCCATAATTTTTTCTTCAGTGATGCTTAACAACCCTACCAATAGTCTGTTATACGGGGGTATGAATGAGCGGGTGATAAAGAAACGATAAAGTGATGCTAGGTGGAAGGATGTTCACAAAAACCCATGCCTTATGCGGGACTTGAACCCACGCCCGACTTGACTTCGGTGCCTTCTTTTAGTGATCCATATAGAATAATTGTAAGGAGGCCTCATACTGTTCAAAATATATCACCATCAAAATATTAATTAAGGTACAGAAATAGCATATGTATCCAAGGATAATAACAAGTTAATTTGCTAACTTTTGCTTTATTCACTAATCATCACTCGGTACAACCGGCTTTCACAAATTACACTATTATCGGATTCAGACTTTGTTTTAAATTCAATTTCTAACAGCATACCTTCAGCTGGAGAATATATAGGCCTATAGTGTAATTTTTTTTTTTTTTTTTTTCATATATTGGGTTTAACGACGCACTGTTATGATAACTGAGATCTAATGGCGTCGGATGTATGATCAATGAGATGATGGGATGATGCGATGAAGGTTCTTGGGTAATGAGAAGGATAGTGGGAAGGAAGCGGTCATGGCCGACTTATTGTAGGATCCATCCCGGTGTGGTGGCATTTCTATTCCGTTACACCGGCATTAGCCTAGACTACAGAGGGAAACCATGAACACCTCTGTAAAGATGGTCGGCGGCGGGGATCGAACTGGGTTCGGAATTCCTCTCGCCTGCCGGATCACATGAAGCGAGCGCAATATTTAATGGTAATGACTGGGGATGGTATCTACTGAACTATGAAATACCTAACGGAACATTCCTATTCCGTTTATATGTATATAAGATCGAACCACGGTTATAGACTTCGTGTATTCAGATACAAATTAAAAATATTCGTGTTTCCTCGGTATTAACATTTTGATATCCCATACCATTCGAAAGTTATCACAAAAAAAAAAACGGCATTTCGCTAAGACCTCATATTGCCAATAGTAAAAATGTGTTAATTAAGCCGGGATTAAATTGGGACAATTGGTAACCACGTGCAATAAAAAGTTTATCCACTAATCGCTTGAACAACCACATGTTTTATTCGTAAAACAGGACCCAAATCGACTGCCACTTACTTTTAATTAACAGCATTCAATTTCTCGTTTAACGCCACCCTAAACCATTCTCTCAGTTCATTAAGCCTACATCTCCAACTGACTACATATCAAGCCATTTCAAACCGGCTTAGCGCAATCGCTCTGACTCCGATCGTTTCCAAAACCTCGGTAAATAAATCGAATTGAGGTCAAATCGTGGTTTCACCATCAGTTGAGCAACTGAATTGAAAGTTTCGAATCGACTTGAAATAATCTTGACGAATAACCTCAAAGCCGACAAATCGATTGAAGAGCGATCGAGCGCAAAACACGACCTTCTCACTGATCCAACTGGACAGTGAAGTTCAACGAATCTTGGAGCCGGTTTAACGAAGGGACGCATGAAGAGCGTATACTGGAATAAAGTCGACTCGGTCATTTGACATGGGCTTTGGGGCACTGTTCATTGAGTGGTTTTACAATGCTGTTAGGGTTCAGGTAAGGTTGGACACCCAAACCCATGTCACACAACCGAGTCGACTTTATTCCCGTATACGCTCTTCAGGCACCCCGCCCAGCTACTCCGGAATAGCCATCATGCACGCTTTGCCTCTGGATCGTGCTAAGAGATTCATATCAAATTTTTATAGCTTCAACCAGAGTTGCTCTTATTTGAGAGTAAATTGATTATGCGTCAGAGATTTCCAATTGCAAAAGATTTCCAAATGCAAAAAAGACACTATCAAGGCGATTCGAACTGCTTGTCGAATCGGGGATTCGTCCACTGTACTAGAAATCAATTGTACTGAACACCAACTGACCTAAAAACCAACTGTCCTAAACTTCTATTTCTTGAGCAACCTGTACAGAAGTAAAATTGAGGGATTTGGTTCCTCCCCTTCACAAATCGGTACCGATCATTGAATGTTCTATGGGCTCTACTCTCTAGTGATGGTTAGTGTCAAGTGGGTAAGGTGTGTGTCCAATGACATTTGTGAAGGGAAGAATCTAAACCTCAAATTTTCACTCCTGTATGGATTGCTCAAGAAGACGAAGTTCAGGTTAGTTGGTTTTTAGTACAGTTGATTTTTAGGTCTGTTGGTACCTCACTCTGAACTCTTAATAGGCAAAGCCAATTATTCCTTAAATTAATAGATTGCAACATGATGAAGTTGTCTAGAACGTCTTTTAAATAAACTCAGTGAAACAGGTTTTAAATATTCTGACTCATCGCAAGATGCAACTTCTCTTTTGTTTCCATCCAATTGATGTCTTAACATCAATTCAGCATATATTATTATCGTGATGCAGATTCATGAACACAATAAATCTATTATTATTATTATTCTCATGAACTTGGCTCACTCACCCCGAACACCACCAAGTTGAGCGCCGAGTTCTTGCTGATGTTCCCCGTCTCGATGTCGATCGTGTCGATCTGCGACAACGGGTACGCAGCGCACGTGATGCTACCTGCCGGAGAAAAACAACACTTGATTCCGACTGATCCCGTTAAGCCATTGAGCTGTGGATTATTTGCTTCACGATGGAAAGGATTAAGAGTCCACGGGATTCGATTTAGCGGAAAATCAGTTTTTTTGGTGATGACTTTGGAACGGTATGAGATATCGAAATTCTGAAAATAAGAAAACACAGATATTTCCAATACCTTCAAAACGGTGTGAGTAATAACTATTTATATCACATCGCATAATTGTCAGTCGTATACTCTTAAAAATACTCACTTTTCAACCGTATGCGCTTGACAATTATGCGATGTGAGATGAATAGTTTATTGGAAATATCTGTGTTTCCACGTTCTCAGAATTTTGATATCTTATACCGTTCAAAATTCACTACCAAAAAACTGATATTCTGCTAAATCGACTCCCATGGACTCTTAAGCCATTGTGCTATGGAGGATTTGCTTCACGATGGAAAGGACGACGAAAATGTGTCGTTAAGCTGGTATATGTGCTCGTACTACAAGCGAGGCCGTTAGGGCTGATGGGAGGGGGAGGGGAGGGAGGGTGGAGAGTTGTTATTGACACTCGTCCAAACTGAGGCAAAACTGCAGAAGAAATGTGATATATTGTTATTTGTAGGAACTTTGTTGTGGTTGTTATGGTTTAGGGACTATTTTCTAGAAATTAATCATAGTTATCGAAATTCGATGCTGGTGGAGAGAACAAGGGAGAGAGGGAGAGAGGGAGTAAAAAGAGAGAGAGAGAGAGAGAGAGAGAGAGAGAGAGAGTGTGTGTGTGAGTGAGAGAGAGAAAGAAAAAGGAGATGTATCATATTTCACGATATCACACAAATAAAATATTATTTATATACACAATTTTGTAAATCTCTTTCAGAAGGAACGTTTTGGCTACACACACCGATCCATGTATTCTTTCTCTGACTTCACATACTCCTAAGTTACGATTCTAATGTGACATTTATATTCCAACCCTATCCAGAATATACGTATATCATCCACGCCCCGTACAAACTGTGACGGAAAATGTGGGAAAATAAATTTCCAGGGGAAACCATTTTCTTCCCCGAAAGACTTGACAATACATCTATGCCAAATGAAGCTCTGCGAAGCTTGTGCTTTGTATGATATAGAAAAAAAATATAGAATCTATGTTCATCATTTCATAATGTATAACAATAATACACTGTTGTAAGTGAAGAGGTAATACATATAAATGGTGTTGAACTGAATTACAATAGAATAGGCATCGAGTCTGTTGTAATTTATAATTTGTAATTTTTTCTACACAAAAACTAAAACACCGTGTCACCTATATAATAAGCTAGCATTCACTAAAGACTTTCACAGTTACAACACTGGCCAACAAAATAATTCAGTATACAACCACCGTGATTCAATTACAACATTTTCTTTCTCAATAACTGGACCCAGGATTTGGAATAATTTAGGCTATTTGAAATATTTTTAAAGTTGGTCTTGAAAACAGATAAAAACAAATTCCAGCTCATCCCAGTGTGACAGGGATGCCTTCCCAGATGTTATATCCACCGGATCAAAATTCGGTACGCAGGAATAACCAGGAAAATATTCCCTGGAAAGTTTGGCAAAAAGCAGGTTTGAAGGAATTCGATTATAGTTTGTAAGGGCCAGTTGAAATTTATTTTGAAGACAGATCTTGAATGTTCAAAATCACTACTTATTACTCCATTAGAGATCAATTGAAGATATGTGCTAATCGTCTTTCATAATTACATACATAGGACGGACATGAATGTGGTTTCAATGTCTAATTATAATTTTTTTTGAGGTGGGATTGTTAGGTTGGGTTCAGGTTGGATTGTTTTGACTTGCGTGTATGGTCACAAATACGTCCAGAATATATTCACAGGGAATGTATTTCCTGGGTGCATATTCCTGGTAATTTTTCCTCGAAAAAAATGTTCGATTTAAAAATATAGGTCTGTGTAATATTGTGCTATATTCTAGAAAAGATGTTATTGTAATTGACTACATATTCAGATGAAAATCGTATACAATTATAATATAGATTGATACAATAGGCCTATGATATATAATATTATAGATATTTGCTTTATTAGTTTTGATTCAAATTGTAATAATATGTCAGTGTAGTTGCATGATATATCTCTCTGACTTTGGAATATTTTTCTTCTTTTTCCAAAAATAATTCAACCGGGATATTTTTCCAGAGATATTTTCTCAGTGAGTTCCTAATTCAACTAGAACGTGTCACAGAACGTTGATGGACTCCATGGCTCGACAGTAACGAACGAACGAAGCAATCTAACTAAAGTATATTCAACCATAAAGTCGCTACAAAACAGTCCCCAGTTTATATGTTTTGTCAACAATGAAAATGTTATACTGCGTCTAGACAGTGTTACACGCACCCTCTTTGAAACCCGACATTTTGATCACTTAGTGACCCAACGTCTAGCTTGTAGTAAGCCAAAGCCTCTCCATGGAAACTGAAGTCAAGTTGAAAACCTTATTGGTTGCAATCGAAAATTAAATTCTGTCCAGAGAAAGCTGAACATATGTTGAAAGATCAACGTTAGTACTAATGCAGTTCATCCAAGTGAATGCTTGGATGAAGTACTAATTGGCCACGACCTTAATTAGTAGAGTGATAGGCCTAGTTATACTTTGGGCTTATCACTCCATATTTTGTTTCCCTTTTCTTATCCTTTGTATAATGATGAACTTTGCATCTGCTGTTTTGGAAGAAGTGAACATTGCCTAAGAGACTTGGTTCAAAGTGAAGATATCAACATTCGTGTGTTTGGATTTCCTAATACTAATGTTGGTAATGTCCGGATATATCGCAAAAACGGTTTATACTTATAATGTGTTCCACCGGACCTTCGGCAACTGAAGACTTTTATCTGCGGCGACGAAGTGTGGTCACAGACAGCGTAGACCTGGAGTCAAAGTTCATTGCATTTAATTTAAAATGATAATAAAATGGGGTGGTAAGATCTCTCTTGTTGTGCCCCGTCCTAACGATCCCACTTTCATCCTTAGCCTTATTGGGGAACAATGATTTTGTATCAAGTTTTGATGTTATTAAAAAAAAGAAAGTACTAATGATCAAAAGAAACAATTTCAATTTTACAGTACACGGAAGTCGATTTAGCAGAATACCTGTTTTTTTGGTGATACGTTTTGAATGGAATAAGATATCATGATATTACGATAGGTTTTTCTATACCATTAAGATGGTGTATATAGGTGATAACTATTCATGTCATACCGCATATATTTGTCATGCCTACACGGTTATAAAATATATTTTTGTAGTCGTATACGCGTGACAATAATTAGGCGATATTAAATAAATAGTTATTATGCAGCTGCATCACGCGCTGACGATCCATGGTTCGAATCCCGAAGCAGTCACTCTTTTTTTAAACAGAATAATTATTAAATGTTGTCTCGATCACAGTGGATTACGTCTCATTACAGTGGGTTATGGTTATTTTTTTTTTCAAATTCGACCACAGAAACAAAAATATCTACACAAACGTTGTGGTTTGTAACTATTGTATTTAGAGCCCATATTACCAATACTAAAAATGTGTTAATTAAGCTAATTAATCAATTGCAGTACAAAAATAACATTGGTAACCAAGGGTAATAGCAAGCTAATCCACTTATCATCGCCTAATCAACCAATTTATTATTCGTAATACCGGACCTTAGTCCTATTTTAGTCCCATACAGACAAGTTACGCTTGTGGCTCCGTGGGGCTATGAAATTGTGTTCACTTCATGTAACGTGTTAAAACTACTGATAACAATTTCGAAAAAAATAAAAAACCGAATTGCAGAAAAATTCTTGCTTTCGGGTTCGTAAAGGGCTGGCTAGTACTCCCCATGCATCATTTATAAATCATCTGCTCATTCGTACTTTCCAAATAGCAAATGTATCAGTGGAATCGCTCTACACACAATAATCAATCAGTCAATCATGCAGCCAATTGCGAGCAAATGTTTCACAAACATTGATTCAATTTGTAAAGCTAATGTGTATACAGCATGTGGAGTAATGAGCACACCCTCTGGTCTTTCGGTAACATGCACTATATTCTCCGATTCGACCTTTCGAAACAGCATTCGATGTGAGATGTGATTAATTTAGAACTAATTCAATACAGGGTGCATGGCAGTTGGTTTAGCGAAATATCAGTTTTTTGGTGATACATTCTGAACCATATGGGATATTGAAATTGTAATAGAAAGGAAACACAGATATTTTAAATTCCTTCAGGATGGTGTAAGTAATAACAGTTACTATCTATCCCAAATCACATAATTGTCAGGCGTATATATACGGCTAACCAATGTGTTTTTGTAGCCGTATACTCGTGGCAATTATGCGATATAAGATAAATACGTTTCACTTTTGAATCGTATTGAAAGTACTGAAAATATATGTTTTACATCTTCATTATAATTTTGATATCTCAAATCGTTCAAAATTAATCACCAAAAAACTGACATTCAACTAAATCGACTCCCATGGACTCTTTAAGAGTTCGTGGGAGTCGATTAAGCGACATATTAGTTGATTTGTAATACATCTCGAACGATATGATATATCAAAATTTTATTACGGGACGAACACAGATATTTTCTAAACCTTCAAGATGGTGTGCTATATTTATTCAGCTGATATCATATCTATGTCAATGAAATCAGATGAATGAATACATTTCTAGCCGTAGATACGATTGATAATCATGCGATATAAGTAGGAATAGATTTCATCAGATTTTATTAGCTTTTATTTCATTGAACTCAACTTTCTGGTTTCAAAACCAGGACAACCGAATTATATTCTCTGTAAAATCGAATGTTATTCAAAAGAGTTCGAATGTATCAATATATATATATATATATATATATATATATATATATATATATATATATATATATATATATTACAGAAAAATAAAAAGCTGTGAAACTGAAGAGTGGTTGAAGTTCTTCATAATATTCAGAAATCGAACGGTGAAGCCACTTTAATAAGGTTTCCATCTTCAAGTTCCGAGCTCAAAGTTTCTCATCAGCGGAAAACTTTCGTCTCGTGATTCACGAGAAACTTTTCCTCTTCGCACACTCATATTAACGACACCTGTGGCCAGACGACATATTGGCTTTCACTCAAGCTGCAAAAAGATGAATGTTTTTTCTCCACTTTCACTGAAAATAGAATCTGGAAGCGGAATACAGTATTGATGGTTAAGATCACCTGTCTTCTCTGATCGATAGTAGTAACGCTAGGGTGTGTCGAATGTCCATATACTACCACTATATGGAGTCGATGAACGAATTTTAAGGCGTCCCCAGTCATCATAGGGCAAAAAGTTGCCACCAGGGTGATTATTTTCGTGAATATTGTGATTGCTTATTATGGATCGACCGTATTTTAGAAGGTACTTCTTTGCACGATGTGAAGCAGTTTTCACAACAATACGTTCATTGGAAAAGCCACTACCACTGTTCATGCTTTAGTTAACATTTAAAATTGCCAGAATTAGTTTGAATTCAGTTCATATTATAGAGGGAGGATCACTCAACCAATGTATCAATTTTCATTCTCATGCTAACTAACTACTGGCTTTCTTGTATATACCGATTTAACGTATTTTTCGATTAGTTTTTCCATTTTAAATCTTCAACATACCATTTTAACATTGATATGTCAATAAATAACAAACTATTAACTATTTGATATATTTTGTGTGTTTGGGTTACCCTTATTTTTTATCTGCCGTTCTAACAAATTGTCGTGGATGTCATTGTCAATGTTCACTGTTACACAACCAATAAGCAAGGCATGTTACGTGTCACCGGTGTTGAGACATGTATACGTATGTCTATTACACATTTTTCTAAGAAATTCCAATAAAAGAATTGTTGAAAAGAAGACGGTGAAAACGAATCGGAAAATAAGAAGATAGAGATGAACAGAAAAAAGGTCGATGCTATATTTTCTGCAACACAAATCATCAAACTTTTTGATACAACAATTCGATGAACTGAGCGAAAACTCAGAATAGCCAACTCAGATTTTTTCTTCTTCACGCCATACAAGTCAAACGAAGCACCAAATGGTTTGAAATTTTTCTATCATCTGAACCGATAGTTTAGGGCGCAATCGATAGGACCGCTTTTGAGAAATCATTTCGAAGTTTCAGAAACCCTATAGGCCATGGGGAATCCCCCTGAAAATGAAAGATTTCATCTCGACCAGGATACGAACCTCGAACCTTCCAATTTCCGGATGGCTGCTCTACCGCTGAACTACCGAGTGAACACTCTTAAGGCGTGTAAATATATATATATATATATGTATGTATGGTCGTGTACTGACCTATTTGCCAGTAGATCTCGCGCTCGATGTTGAGGATGTGAAAGAAGACGTCGATCCTGGCCAGCTTGGCGGCGAGAGACAGTGGCGTCAGGCCTAGGTTGTTCCTGATGGCAAGCGAGGCGCCGACTTCGTACGCCATATCGAACGTTGCCAACTTCTCGTAGATGACGAGCAGGTGCATGACAGTGTTGCCGTTCGTGTCCTGGTTGTCGGGGTTGGCACCCCTGGCCAGCATCAGTCGGTAGCACTCTTCTTGGCCCAAACACGCGGCGAAAGCTAGCGGGTATTCCCCCCAGTACACGTACCTGGAACAACATGGTATACAAATATGTTTTTAATTATCATGTTGTTACTATAGTATCAATAAACTAGGCCCATAGACATAAAAATATTTAGGAGAAATATAAATAATATATATCTGGTATTGATACTTCTTCCCCCTCGAAGGTTCCGAACATCGTGTCGTGGTGTGGGGGCTTGCGTGGCCCAATGATCTCTAGAGCTATCGTCGGGGGCAATTTATTTGCTCCCAGCAGGGTTATCCATGGCAATAAGGTCTGGAGTGAGGGATTTGATAGTAATCGAAAGAAGAATATTTTATATGAATCAAGGTGCGCAGATAATTCGGTTATACTCTATAAAGATATTTCGATCATCTTACAACGCATATTCTCAGTCACAATATGGTATTACATGGTATTACAACAATATGGTATTAGTATCGTGAGATGAGATCATCTGCTTCATCGATAGATTTCATCTGATAATAGTTCGCCTATCGATCCTGCATCCGACCTTCGTAGTACTCTTGTCCGCCTGTCTGTTTGTTTGTTTGTTTGTTTGTTCAGTCAACAACAAAGTTTGTCCAGAGTATCCAAGTTGTACGGTCCATCAGTTGATGTATTGGAATAACTTTCAGGGGTCAACTAGTTGAATACCGTAGGCTAGATAACCTTTGACCTCCATATATGTAGTGACACGTATGCTCGCGGCTGTGATCATGGTAATGTGGGTTGGTACACATGAGACGAATAACACACACACACACAAATATAACCAGACTCCCATTAAGAGTCCATGGGAGTCGATTTAGCGACATATCAGTTTGTTATAAGTGTGATTGAAAGGAAATGTAAAAATGCCCCATTATTATATTTGCTATCTATAGGAATGCTTTCCGTAAATTTCATTTTTCAGGTCGAAATTACGAATCTAAAGATGGAAAAAAATGATATTTAATACTTTTCATGAAATATTCAAATGAAATAAATTTCTTGGAGATACATCACAGCTATGTACAGTATAGAAGCAGATTTTCATTGCCGAAATTTTATGGAAGCTGGTTTTAATCTGTTTTCCGATTTGATTGTCCATTAGGTTTATAGTGTGGACATGTCGCTGATGCTGATTACTCGACAGCAATAAACTCAGGGAAGCCGTTGTGACTCAATGGTTTCCAGTCTCAGTGGGATGAAAAGCAAGAAGACAATTGAGAGTCAATGGGAGTCGATTAAGGTCCCGTTTTACGGATAGTAAATTTCTTGATTAGGCGATATTTAGTGAATTAATTTGTTATTACCCTTGGTTATCAATGGTATTTTCGCACCCCAAGTAATAATTAGCTCAATTAACACGTTTCTATCATTGGTAATATAAATATGGAGTCTAAGCGGGAAATCAGTTGTTGATAATTATTAATTAATTATTATTATTGTTGTTGCTTATCGATCCCACCAACAGCTAGGTTATACGGGGATACAAATGAGCAGGTAATAAAGAAACTATGAAGTGATTATTGGTGAAAGGACAATTACAAAAACCCGTTCCTTATGCGGGACTCGAACCGACTCCCAGCTGTGACTTCAGTTTCTGCAGCGGTGCCTCAGCTGACTGAGTCACCACGGGCTACAATATCAGTTGTTTGTTGATAACTTTTAAGCGGTATAAGATATAGAAATTCTAATTGGATAAGCGTATAGCGAAGATTTCCATTTCACGTACAGAAAAAAATGGGTTTGGTGTTCATTCTCTTTTTTTTTTGTAAAAAAAGATCAACCGACTTGAAACTTTTTCTACATATTGGTGTCACACCAGAATAGGTTGGAATTGTTTTTCAAAAGTATTGGTCGAACGGTTTTTCCGCAAATTCCGCAAAGGATATTACGGGGGTTTCCAAATTGCCTATATTATTCCGAGTAAACTGTCACACCGATTCTTCTGAGAACCAATCATAATATATTTTGATGTGACACCAATATGCGGGAAAAGTTTCGAGTCGATTGATCTTTTTTCTGACCTGTATGCCGCATACAAAATTACAAAAAAAAAAAAACAATGAAACCAAGTCCAATTCTTTTAGATGTATAGAATGGAAGTTGTCTCTATGCTCATCTTATCATACTGTTCAAAAGAATTCTCTCGTAAAATATTATATTTCGCTAAATCAGTTCTTATGTTATCAAGTTTTAGGTGCATAACTTCATGCTAAAGATTGGAATTTTCTTCGGAATATAGGAAATATCATATTCAAAACTTATATTCATATAGAATATTTATCGACTAGAGCCATTTCAGATATGATATTTTATCACGATTCTTATTAGATCAGAGGATGTTTCGGTATATAGTTCTGTACACGAAAGATGGAGGTTCGAACCATTCGCGCAACAGTGTTGTGCGAAAGAGCGGACGGTCGTAAGAAACCTTCTCTCGTGAATTTACAAGTACACAGTTTATTGAACATATCTGTGGATGTATCTAGATGTCAGTTTTCTAATGAAATCTTCTGCACTATAATAAACATCAGTATGAAGTAGTCTATGGGAGTCGATTCGGCGGAATATCAGTTTTTTGGTGATAACTTTTGAAAGATATAAGATATAGAAATACTGTAAACAAGGAAACATGGATATATTCAATACCTTAAAGATGGTGTGAGTAATAACCGTTTACATACAAACGGTTTATGAACTAATAAACAATAAACAATGAAGTAATAAACAGTATTATGGAAAGATATTAGTATAAACAGTGATATGAAAATAATATAAAAATAATTCATTCATTCATTCATTTATTCATTAGAGCTCTGGACCATTGGTCCGGTGGCAGTTTATTCTAAATACTATTCTTATTTTAGCAATGTCGAATTTTTAGTTTAAGCACGATGTAGTGATACCAACTCACTTCATCATATTATAAAGAAGGTGTGCCGACTCCATGATTTAACATGGGAGCCTGTTGGTGTTTTCGTGCCGTCACTTCAGAGCCAAAAGGGCGCATTTCCCTGTAGCGATTCAGCGGATTCTCTTGTGAACTAGATGAGATACGAGTGGCTACAGTACCGGTGACATTGATGACGTAATTATTTGATTGTTATCAAACAACAATATGTGCATCACGCATGTTATCTATTGAGCCGTGATCAGTAGTTCAATATGAAAAGCGATAGTGCGCTTCATGGACATGTGCCCTCCACGACGGCGGCCATGCACCAATTGGAAGGCTAAGTTAGTACACCTTCTTTATAATATGATGAAGTAAGTTGGTATCACTACATCGTGGTTTAAGTATACAGTTTATAAAAATTTGAGTAGAGCAAACGGGAAAAAAAGTAAAAACAAAAGAAAAAAAAAGTAGTTGAGTGTAATTTTGGAATGTGAGTCTAGAGATTTAATAAAATAGTGTTGAAAGCAGAGTATTTTGGTGAGGTTTCCATTTTTCTTGGGGGAGATCGTTCCAGAGACGAATGGATCGACTGAGAAAAGATTGGAGGCCTATGGTGGTGTTATGTCTTGGTAGGTTTATTTTGAGGTTGTGGTCATTTCGTCCCACGAAGTTGGGTTCAGTGAGTCGGGATGTTATAGTTAGCCATGCTGTTTGTTTTGTCACAGCTTTGTATAGAGACTTGAGGGTTGATCGAACTCTACGAACATCTAGGGGCTCCCACTTCAGTTGGCGCTGAAGTTGTGTAACACTTAAAAAAAAAAAAAAAAATGACGAATGATTCTGCTATGAATGTGAGTATGAATGGTTTCTCAGAATGGCAATAGATCCTTATATGGCTAAATTTCCTTTCAAATAGATCGAATCACTGTTATATATCACTATACTACTAAAATGGATATATAAATCGTACAGATCTGTGAACGTTCTGAATTACCATATAAACGGAACAGCGTCAGATAATACTGAAATGGAATATTTTAAATGGTTTTTATGACAACTTTGTAACAGAAAAATAATAGTATGCTTGTATTCGAAAAAGAAGGAGGACTCTACTTCTCGAACGAATGTAGATAAACTTCTGTAAAGACCTAATCTCATTGCAACGTCGTAGATAAAACAGTTTCGAAAGAACCAGATGCGGTTTTTATCATAAATCTCATCATGAAAAATCGTTATTCTCCGAAAATACAAAAGCAAACAATTATAACAGTGACATTTCCATTTGTATTTTTTTATGTCAGAAGACGATATTCTTCTTCCGTGGATGCTTTTCAAATTAACGGGATATCTCTGGACGAGAATTATAATTATTGCTTCACGAACGTAGTCTATAACAACATGGTTTTAATTACAACAAGTAGAGATAATTGGATTTTGATGATTGCTCATTTCTCATCGCTCTCATTCTATAACAACTTTTTTAGAAACAAAACAAATACATCGGATACAAAAAACACAAGTAAGAAAATGAGAGATAACACATTCCTCAAACGATTGCATTACATAAACAATAATGAGGGCGCCTCGTACTTTTACAGCATGATCAAATACATTCAACATGTACAGTGATCAATTACAAAAGTGTGGATAATAGAGTCACCAACACATTATGTATTTTATATATACAGCTTACCGCTCATAGCTCTTCTAGCTTAGCCCTCACAGCTACCATAGCTTAGCCCTTATAGCTACCATAGATTACCCTTCGCAGCTGTCATAGCTTACCCCTCGCATCTGCTGTAGCTTACCCCTCGCATCTGCCATAGCTTACCCCTCGCATCTGCCATAGCTTACCCGTCGCCTCTGCCATAGATTACCCCTCGCAGCTGTCATAGCTTACCCCTCGAGGCTCTTCTAGCTTACCCCTCACAGCTGCCATAGCTTACCCCTCTTATCGGTCATAGCCTACACCTCGCATCTGTTATAGCTTACCCCTCACAGATGTTATAGCTCACCCCTCACAGCTGTCATAGCTCACCTCATCTACATGTACCTCAATACATGCCATGTAGGTCTCTCATATAGGCCTAAAAGTTTTTGAAATAGGTAATCATCAATTTGAATTTGAATTTCAAATTTGAAATAGGTAATCATCAGACTTCACAATTTAGTAGCAATGTAGTTCACAACTTTGCTACTTTCAGTCCAAAGTCCAAGTAGAGAATATAAAACAATAAGACAAAATATAAAAGTACACAAGTCTAAGTAAAGAATAAAACAATGAATCAGAATACAAACTACCATTTGGTAACAATGGTTACGTAGGACGTTTTGAGAACATTAGGGACTATATGGAAATATGAAGTTGAATCGAAACAATTTTTCAACTTAATAGGTTCGTAGCTCGAGATAGAATTCTAGCTTACCCCTCGTAGTTTGTGAGTGGCGACACGTTGACCCACTCGTGGTCCTGGGAGTCGAACCGAGACGCCTTTTGGTCCTCTGGGCACATGAACGTTCCGCAACACCGCTCGTGGTAGTTGACACCGCTGTCCAGCAGAAACTTCACCATCGACGGGTCTTCGTTGACGATCGCGATGTGTAACACGTTCTCTCCTGGAACATCAAGCACATACGCTGGAGTGGGGGGAATTGGAGGTGGTCAGCTGTACTAAAATCCAACTCTGAAAATCAATCGTACTAAAAATGAACTTCACCAAAAACCAACTGTACTAGAAACCAACAGTACTAAAAAACAACTGTATTAAAAATTACACTATTCACTATTCACAGTTTGTTGATTGTGTGTCGGTACAAATAATCATTCCCTATAACGTTATGGAACTGTCACTGTGGTGCCTCGTCCGAACGATCCTACCTTGCCATCCTTAGCCTTAACATGAAACAATGACTGATCTCAAAATGTTCGATAATGAAAAATGATACTTTTGAAAAATCTGTTAGTGTTCACTTTGAAGAGATAACAAAAATGACCGTAGATCGTTTACACTTGAAGTGAAATGTATAAATCTGTGATATTTCCTCGAATATCCGGATTAAGTCACGCTGAATTAATGAACGCTCGATCGGCTTCAACATACATTCATGTCGATAAATTGTGTTCCGGTGTTTTATACAATATACTTGTATCTACGAGAGACGAAGGCTTGAATCACCCATGCGCTAGTGTTGCAGGGTGGAGGGGGGGGGGGCGGTCGCTCGGAACCTTCATCTCTCTTAATACAAGTTACACATGAGAGATGAAGGCTTGAACCACCCGAGCGATAGTGATGTGGGATAGGGTTGTAGGGTCCTCCTCTCGCTTGGAACCTTCATCTCTCATGGATACTAGTTATATACACGAGAGATGAAGGCTCAAACCAAACGCGCGCTAGTGGTGTGTGATAGGGGGGACGGTCGCTCGGAACCTCATCTCTCTTGATTACAAGCTAAACAAGAGAGATGAAGACGTGAACCACCCGGGCGCTTAGTGTTGTCTGGTCGAGGAGACGGTCGCTCGGAACCTTCATCACTTCTGAGTTTCTCCATTCTGTTCTTCGGTTTTCTGCCATTGTCTTTCTACTGAGGGTTTAAGGCGTGCATTGAACACATTGTGAGGGATAATATGATTCACAAGATGTAATTCTATTCATACCATTGTCTTGCTGTAATACTGTTGTAACATCGATATAACAATAATACAGTCTTATGAGATATACAAATGAGCAGTAGGTCGAAGGTCAACTCAATTATATGATATGTCAATTGTCCTCAAACAAAGTGCTAGCAATTATTGACTTTATACTTTCACTTGACTTTCAAACATATTTGGAGAATGTAGGCATACTGTTCACTTTGTTTCATGATCTACTACATTTAGTACTTCAAATTGTTTGGAAAAAATCACATTGAAAACTTGACACATCAAAGCCATTGTTTTCATACAAAGACTACTGGTAAGAGTTCATGATCATTTGAACGGAGCACCACAAGGGCGATCTTACGAACACAAAGAAAGAATGAGATACGACTTATTCAACACTTTGTAAAAATTATAGTTATCATTTGAGAGATGAAGAACAATTCAAAAGACGTGTTGATGAGAAAGTTTCCGAACTTTTTCAACGAAATTATATTACTTCAAATGACAAAATCTAGAGTAATCTATCCTGACAAATTCCTGACAATGTCATTATGAGTTTGCGACCCAAATTAAGCTCGGACTTAGAACGTAGGATCGTCCGAACGGGGTACAAAAAGGGTAATATCGAATACCACCACATAGGCCTATGTCACAAGTCAGTATATTATCCGATGATTCTACAATATCTGAATATATCAATAAGTTTCGGATATATTGAATAATTTTAATTGAGAAAAAGGAAATTTTGATTCATTTGCTGATCTTCCTTCGATTATCTATGTTATCGATTATCGATTATCCATGTTCTGGACGCCAACTTGAACTTATACGTATAAATACGCCTAGTGATCAACTTAAGTAGCTATCATAATATTTGAAGTATCTATTCATAATAGACCAGAAAGTAACCGTACACACGAAAAAACCAATCAATCAAAATTTCGACTTTCACCGCATGATAATTCCCGGTTTCTCCAGTTCCTGATCCCTCTTCTTCGTTGTCGATCGATTCGCCTTTCTGTTAGGTTGCTTCTTACGTTGAACGTTAACTTGTTACGCGAAAGTTTGGACTTTGGTAGCTTACAAGCTATGAAGCTAGCGACATGCATTGTGGGTAGGCAAGTCACTTTTCCTAAGTCAAGCATTTTATCAGTTAGTTAAAGCTTATACGTTAGAAGTTTAAGTTAGCGTCGCATTGTGAATGGGCTTTACTATAGCTAGCTACATATAACTTAATTTCTGCATTTCACAGTCTAGTATATGCTGTTCCATATGGGCATATATTAAGTTAATGACTGCATTTCACATAAATGCATAATAGTCTGTTACAATCCTCGACCGACAATAATTCTGTAATGGTTTGTTTACAGGAAAGATTTGTATTCATGACACAAAATCATTGACTGAATAAGCAATGCTATTTCCAGTTTAGTGTTCACCATTAAAACAAATATAGCGAGACAGAAAACAGATATAAAGATATCATGTATGATGAACAAATAAAGTCTCATCAATACTACCATTTCTGAACAATATTGTTGAGAGAGTAAATATATTTGAATTTCAATTAGAATATGTGAACATGATAGGGCCTACATGTGGACAATGATGACTACTATAATAATAAGGATGAATAGAAAACTTATGCTATAAGTGGCCGCTGTTCATCGTACCTTCGGTCTATGTCATCTAAAGTGGACATTGTTGATTTGGTCACCCCAACGTAACCCAAACTGACCGGAACAAACTTACCTAAGTACTAATCAAACAAACTTTCTGAACTAATTCAACTGAACTAAAGCCAATATAAAATCCGCTTCCGGTCTGACAAATAGCTACTTCGAAAACAACTTATTCATCTCCACTCAATTCGTATATATTTGAATTTGAATAATCTATCACCAATTGCATTATCCAATCAGGTCGGGATTATCCCGTCGATTTATGTAAGGTATGATAGCACATGCAGACTTTATTTATTCGGAAGTTTACGTCGTTTAGTTCAATAATATTCACTCATTTTTCACAGTCGAAGAACGTTACTGGTACATCACAATTGAGGTATAGCTTTTATTTTACTAAAATAAATATATACTCCACTCATATCATTATTCTTATTTTTATATGTATATGTTTGTATGTTGAATTTATTATTTTTAAATGTCTATTAGCTAGCCCGCACACAATGTATTATCTTTACGCGGGCTTCACACATCTAAATATTTACTGTCATTTTGTATTTCGTATTTTTCAATTATGTTTTCAATGTCTTATGAGTGAATAAAATGTATATCAAATTCAATTGAAGTGAATGAGTGGTTTGTCAAGTGATGAGCTCGAACCTACCGTAATACTCGTCGCTCATGTAGATGTCGTTGATGAGCTTCGGATAGAAGCGGAGCAGACGCTTGGCAAGATCGGCGTGGATCGAGGTGGCGTTCAGCAGGCAGAGGTGCAGGATCGTCTCCCCGACCGCGCCGCGTTCCTTCAGGTCCCAGCACACGTCCCGATACTTGTTCGGGTCTGGAACAGGAGCGGTCAACTTGTACATCCAGGTCCTAGCACACGTCCCGGTACTTGTTCGGGTCTGGAACAGGACCGGTTAACTTGTACATCCAGGTCCTAGCATATCTATATATCTGCTGCATATCTGCTGTATGTATGTGTTCAAGATACAGATATTATTGTTCAGCAGGGCTGGAGTAGCTACCAGGAAATAAACGGCGAATACGGCGTATGAATTTTCAATGCAGTTGTTATTTTATATTTATAGACCAATAAGAACATGTTTTCTAGCTGCTAGTTACAAGCTATTTGCCGCCGTAGAGGGGAGCGAGAGAGAGAGAGAGAGATACACAGAGAGAGAGGGAGAGAGTGATAGAGAGAGAGAGAGGGAGAGAGAGCGAGAGGGAGAGGGAGAGATAGAGAGAGAGAGAGAGAGAGAGAGGGAAAGAGAGAGAGGGTGAGGGAGAGGGAGAGGGAGAGGGAGAGAGAGAGAGAGAGAGACAGAGACGCTAATAGCCGCCGTACGATTGTTACGACCGACAATAATGCGGTGTATTCAGTGCTCGTACGATGTTTATTACCAACCCACCAAATATTTACGGTTGCATCTTTTATGTCTTTCAATTACCTATAAGTAAGCATGACTATTATCTCTGTAATTGTCTCTCTCTCTCTCCCTCTCAATCTCAATCTCTCTCCCTCTCCTTCTCTCTCTCTCTCCCTCTCTCTCTCTCTCTCTCTCTCTTTCTCTCTCTTTCTCTCTCTTGTTCATAACAAGCCCATCAACAGAGAGGTTATTTGGGGGTAGGTTCGAGCGGATGATGGATGAATGAGGTTTACACATCTCGATGCCTCACCCAGGACTCGAACCCACGCTCACATTTCTCCAGGCTTAGAAACGGTGCCTCGACTGACTGAGCTACGGGGGCGGCCTATACACTTGGAATTCTCTCCATGTAAGAAGAGGATTGTCTACCATCATGACAAACACATTAGTTATGACACAGCTTCATTTGTAAAGATGTGCGATATGTATTTATTTTTTATTCCGCTTAATGACCCCACCAACAGCTAGGTTATACGGGGGTCCGACTGAGCAGTTTATAATGCCATTATAAAGTGATGATAATTGAGGGGACGATTACAAAAACCAATGCATTATACGGGACTCGAACTCACGCCCACCGTTGGCTTCAGTTTCTGAAGCGGTGCTACATGCTTCTTCAATGGATACAATTATTGTATTATGATCAATTAGAAAAAACTCGATCGAACCACCCGTATGCTAGTAATGTGGGATAGGAGAGACGGTTGCTCGGAACCTTCATCTCTAGTGAAAACGAGTAGACAGTACAAAACGTTGAGAGGTATCTTCAATTTTAATTTCAATTTCAATGTTTTATTTGCCAATTTGATTTTTACATTCTAGAAATAGATTATGATAAAATATATGACACGTCAAAATATAAACAATAACATAATATGAAGTAAAACTGAAATATGTATGACTTATATAAATAAATTAAGACATTCATACATTCATTTATATATTTAGTATGATATTTATTCTTCAGTTATTTCTTATGCTTCTGATACATTTCTCCTGCACGTGTCAATAATCTCATTCTCACGATGAAAACAGTTAGATATCAGAAACTTCTTCGATCCAACTTTTGAAAGATTTTGGGAGTCAATAGATGAAATATAGTCAGGAAGCATGACATAAAATTAATACTTTCAAAAGTACAATCTTGACGACTATAGCGTTGTTCTATGGTAGGCCTATGCATGGAGTTGAAGATAGAGGAGTCATTATGCCACCCACAACACTCAATCTCGGAGTGAATGAATTTCATCAGTTCGAATATAAATTTCAAGATAGTTAATTTAGATTCATGGAGCTATAAAATTCTCATCAGCTTTCTGCATCAGCTACTTTGAATATACAAGCTTTTATTGCATACTAGAATTTACAACGCATTCAGTGAAAAATTAATGCGACATTTCAACTTTTGAATATCTTACAACTTACCGTACCATATTTCTTCAACTTTGTCCATATTTCTGTGATATTTTGAAAAACTTTCTCCCGATAATTTTCCTCAATACAACTTTTTCCAAACGTATTTCTTTCTCCTATTATTCTTCGATGTATTGTAAAATGACGTGGTACAATAAGATTCACTGATTCCCGGATTAAAAAGTTATCAAATTGAGTATATTTCATATGAGTCAAGGTGTGCTAAGTTTTCTATTATACTACATTCAGATATCTCGCTCATCTCACAAAACTCATTCTACTTTTGCCCTGTATTTTCCATTTTTTTTTTGCCAAGCCTAATATTGTGTTATGTTTTCCGAAACTTTGAGATGGTATTTATCAAAAATTGCCCACCGATTTAGCCCCAAAACTGGACACTTACAAGTTGGATGAGTCTGCGTATACAGAAAAAGTTTCGTGTCAATCAGTGGAATCCTGCAACCGGTGCAGTGGGTACAAACAAACAAAAAACACAGCCAAAATCAGCCATTCTCTATCTATCTATCCTGTACACCGTTCTTATTCCAATTATCTATCTTCACTACATGTTTGTAACGTTCCACGGTTATTAAATATACACTTAAATTCGAGGTGCGCATAAATTACGCTTTTACAACTCATTTCGCGGAACGATGCCATTCATCTCACTAATAATGCTGCATACGATCCCATCATAAGCTGGGTTATATGGGGTCTCTACTCCCTCGCCTAAAGCTTGTGGATATGTGAGTAATTTTATAGCAGGCTTGACCTACTTTAGAAATTAATTTTCCTTGGGTGATTAGTGATGAAACGACGATATTATGCTCATGACTTACTTAAAACTCTTGACTCACCATTACTGTTTTGATTCGTTTTTTATTATTATTATTTCCCTTTCGACACTGAAAGTATAACAACAGAATGCGCTTCTAAATTACAATATATGGCCAACGAAATGTTATGAATAAACTGTCAACACTATTATATTTATAATAATGACATTGTTGAATTGTGCGCGCGCTCTAAAGTTTGCGACTTTTCACAAGTTCCTTTTTTCCACTAGCAAGTTCCAAATGCACCTAGCTGCTACTATTACTGTCGAATAGCTATCTACGATGAATACAACACTCGGACATCTCCCATGCTTTTTATATTGAGTTTAACGAAGCACTGTTAAAATAGCGCAGATCTAATGGCGTCGGATGGATTTTTAATGAGATGATGGGATGATGAGATGAAGGTTCTTGGGTAATGAGAAGGATAGTGGAAAGGAAGCGGTCATGACCGACTTATTGTAGGAACCATCCCGGTATTAGCCTAGACTACAGAGGGAAACCGTGAAAAACCCCTATGAAGATGATCGGCGGCGGGGATCGAACTGGGTTCGGAATTCCCCTCGCCTCCCGAATCACATGAAGGGAGCGTATCAACCTGCATTGTCCAGTATCTCCCATGTTCCCCCACGTGACGATCATCCCCAGAAAGTTCAATCGAAAACGCTACACACACCTCGATTAATATAAAATGTAAGGCCTACTTCATTCGGTAACTATCGAATCTAGAAAGCCGTGAATCTCGCCAACGTAGTTCTGCCAATCCATCTGTTTCTATCTATTGATGAGTAAAAAACATTTGTTGGATTATTTTCTTCGAAACGCTAATACGAGTTGTTGAACATTTGAGGTACTTCGTATCATTTATGTGTTCACATTAATTTTTTCCGAGATATTTTATTTTTCAAATTTACCCGCTTACCCTAATCTCTTGGAAACTTTGAGATAGTATTTCTCAAAAACGGTCCAACCGATTTCAATAAAAACTATACATTTTCAAGTTGAATAAGTCCGCGTGTACAGAAAAAAAGTTTCATGTTGATCAGTCAAACACTGCAACCTGTACAGTGCTTACGATAAGAAAAACATTCACAGACAAAGTTCCATAATAAGTGTGGGATGGAGGTCCTTGCTATCGTTCATCTAAAAATGCATGTCGAGTCTCCTTTCCAACACACAGGCTTCGACTTATGTGAGTTCTGTTTTTCAATAATACTATACATAATTGAAATAAATTATTACCTTTTCAAGCATCTAATTCTCTCATCATTATTGTAAACTATTCAAGGGATTTCAGACAAATGTTTTATGTATTGTAATCATGTTCGCCAATGTTATTAAAAAGACATTTATGTATTCTTCTCATGTATTCATGGAAAACATTGAATAACAGTGGGAAAAATATTCAGTGCCGTAATTTTACCGATATTCAGCATTGTATGCTCACGAAGGAAGCGTTCAAGGTAGGTCTATATGAAGTACTTCAGTTATAACTTACTTTACGAGTGTTTTCTTTTATAACTATTCTTGCCGAATCGGAATCCTTGACATTCTATAAAAGTATATGAAACTCTCAAAACTCTCGAAAAGTTTTCAAAAACTTCATTCTCTACAGTTTTGAACTTTGAACTATTGCGGTTGAAAGCACTTCGGTAAATAGAGACATATTGTTGTGTTTCAAAAATTTTATCTACTTCGTAAACTCCTTGAAACTATAGCAATAACTATTGGTAACTGCTAATGGTAGCTATAGTACACTGAAATAGTGTATAGGTCTATAACTTATAGTTCATTTATTTTTAGATGAAATGAAAGGAAATAATTCCATGTCGGGATGGGATTTGTTGTAAGAAGATCCTTAGAGAAACATGACTCTTCATACATATCTATATGAAACTTCATCAGAATGCTTACTTAGTTCTCATCTCATTTTTCTTACTCTTTTTATCCAGCCCTCCCCATGCTTGGAACATCCATCCACAAACGTTGACAACCATGGCAAAGTGCGAGGACATGAACATGAGCGCAAAATGACCTCGCTGTCGACGCGCCTGCAAGAGCCCGCATCTTAGCTGAGGATATTTTTCTTCGAAATGTTTATATTTAGGGTGACAGCATTCATAGTTGGACTACACTTCTTGCCAGTGTTGTAAAGTTGGAAGGGGATGCCATTCTAAGAGTTCCAGTAACCACCGCAGATGGAGGAGTTTTCATATTTCGATAATGACAAATTCTAGTTACATAACATATTTTGGCATAGGTAAATAGGGAGACTGATATTATAGTCAAATCAGGAATTCAAATATTGATGAGCAAAGTTGAACTTAAAGATTTGCCCTTGCAATTTTTTTCTACTATCATTCGTTATTCGGGAATTTAACAATGAAAACCATTATAGTATACACATTTTTATTCAATTGTTGCTCTATCATAAAATGATTTCCCAGAATTCGATCAAGCACATCTAATAATTGTGAGGGTATTATTCATTGATTGCAATTCACCGCAGATACGTGGTGTTTGTAGTTCTTGAGAAATATGTTGCCAAAGTGTACCCTGTAAATCTGTCCAAGATGCGGGCTCTGAAACCCTTAAAACTAACTAAAAGCCGACTTGCAGAAAAATTCTCTCTTCCCGGCTTCATGAATCAAATACCAAAGAGACTCCAACGTATCAAGCCGACTATCCAACCTTTGATACGTTTCCGTTGAAACCTCCATTTCCACACGAACCCATCGCTGGATACGACATCGACAAGGCGTAAAGCCGGCCTCTTACAAGTCTATCAAGAAACAGTCGTGCTCTAATAATATCCACTTTATGTGCGGCAAAATCTCATAATCGTCCCACCTCCACCCCCTGTACCTCCCCTCACACCCCGACCCAGCCCTCCCTCATAACCGTGAGCCATCAAACTTTTATACATCCTTACGTTGCAAGGAAACTCATTTCCGATTTATTTATGCATAAGACATTTTGGAAGTGTTTGGTTTGTTACGTGTTTTGGTGGGGGAAGAGAGGAGTTGATGAAAGTGTTTGTAGGGAGAGAGGGGGAAGACTGTTTCATTAAATTTTGAGTAATATCATATACTGAAGAAAATTCTTATGGTCTGGCAATATCGTGATGGAGTATGTCGTATACTGAAGGCTCAAGAAGTACATTCTTGAAAGTTTATATCTTACTATAGGCACACGCAGATCATGAGTTGTAAGATGAGTGATATCCAACTAGAGTATAAACAAATACTCGACATAACTTAATTCATATAAATATACTTCACTCGGTTAATATCGAATCTAGAGTGACGTGAATCTCGCATACATAATTGATCTATCGATCCGACACTTGAAGTAGCAACAGAAAGCGTTTCTGAATGTCAATGGCTGAGGAAGGTTACGAAAAATCAACGATGTTGCATTTTTAATGATTTTCATTGTTGAAATATGAGCACGTTTTAGACTGTAACTTTTCACAAGTTCCACTGTTTACCACCAACAGTGTACCTGCAGCTTTTATTGTCGTATTTGATGGATGAGAAATATTTGTTTTTTATTCTCTTCAAAATTTCCGGTCCTAATGGCATACAAATCTGTGATACTGTGTATCATTTTTGTGTGCACATTCAGCAAAGATTTGAGTGTTTTCGGAGGGTTTTTTGAAATTGTCTTGCCCAGACTAATCTTATGCTTTTTTTTTAAAGAAAATTTGAGATGGGATTTCTCGAAAATGGCCCAACCGATTAACCCAAAAATTATACACTCCGGAGTAGGATAAGTCTGCGTGTATAGAAAGATTTTCGTGTCGATCAGTCAAACCTATCTACCTGTGCAGCGGGTACAAACAAACAGAAAAAAAAACACAGTTACAGACAAAGCTCCATAAGAGTGGGATGGAGATGGAGGTCCTCACTATCAATCATCCAATAATGGTTCACCTTCAACATATCTGTGCATAATACCCCTTCATTGGATGAGATTTATTGGATGAGCGTGAGCGAATACTTACTCTCAGTATTAAAGTCGGATTTTTTTTCTGCATATCGCAAGCCAATGTGGAATCACACTAACTCCCTCTCTACATTATAGAGCTACCAACTTGTGGCTGTGTACCTCTTTCATTTAGAATAATAATCGGTGTGGTCAATTTTGAGGAATATTTAGTTATTTCAGATGAGAGTTCTCCCAACAATCACATTTAGAAAAATCGCAAAGTAATTTCAAGATTTTTCAAATTTCATGAGAATAAAGACAACCAACATTTTTGACCAACAAGTTTCATGGATCCAGTTTCCGAGGAGTTCCAAAACCCCCCAACCTATACTCTTACGGAGCTTCATCTGTTTCTGTTCGTTTTTCTGTCTGTGAGTTAGTTAGGCCCCTGATTGGTTGGTTTTGGTCGGATAGCTGGATTATAAGAATTTATTGAAACAGTTCAGTAATTACACTTAGAAACAATATTGGTAATCACGCTGACCAATTTCCTTATAATGCTTATTCCTGTCGGGTCTGAATTAAAACGAACCTGATACGAACAAACAGAAATGCAATATTACACATTTGTATAATGATGATTTTCTCTCATGTAAATTGTTTCTAACACCCGTTTCACTTTGATGTCACATTCATTATCTCCGTATTTAGAACGATATTTGTATTACAACATAATCACGAGAGTGTATTACGTCTCTCTCTCTCTCCCTCTCTCCCTCTCTCTCTCTATCTCTCCCTCTCTCTCTCCCCCCCCCTCTCTCTCTCTCTCTCTCTCTCTCTCTCTCCCTCCCCCTCTCTCCCTCCCTCTCCCTCTCTCTCTCTCTCTCTCGCTCTCATCTCTCCCTCTCTCCCCTCTCTCTCTCCTCTCTCTCTCTCTCTCTCTCTCTCTCTCTCTCTCTCTCTCTCTCTCTCTCTCTCTCTCTCTCTCTCTCTCTCTCTCTCTTTCTCTCTCTCTCTAACTCTCTCTCGTATATGCGAATGAATTGTATTACCGCTACAAATAAACAATACCATCACGCTGTATTGTCTATGTGTGTGTGTGGGGGTGTGTGTGTGGTATTCAAAGAGCTTCATTTCGATCCCAGGTTCATGTTTTGTATTTCCTGTGCAATGACTTCACAAAAGACGCATTCAATTGCAGCAATCGCTTCAAATTAACTTAGTTACGAATTGTGCAAAACAACTATGTTCTACTGCAGAATGAATTTCAATGAGAGAAAAACCCATTATGGTTATATATATATATATATATATATATATATATATATATATATATATATATATATATATATATATATATATATATATACATTTATTGGATACGATCCCATATAGAGATATTTGGGATGTTATAGACATGTCATGAAAGATATCGCTCTTCAAGATAGAGGTCGAGGCGTGTATTCATGACATATGGCTGTTACATCCAAAAGATCTCGATATTGGACCGTATCCAAGAAGTTTAATCACTAGCCCAGATTATTCCTCATGCCTAGGTGAAGGTGGATGAGATTGCACAAGGACCTGTAGTAACGTATAATCGTTACACCTTGGGTGAATCTAAGCCCTCTATAGGGCTAGCTCCAGGAAATGTCGTCACTCTAAGTGAAGCCATGTCAAAAGATTAACGGTAGCTCAGTGGGAGAGCACCCGCCCGGCAATTAGAAGAATCCGGGTGCGAGTCTTGGTCGAGGCGTATCTTTCATGACATCGCTATAACATCCCAATATTAAAGGAGAAGAAGAAGAGGAGGAAGAAGGAGAAGAAGAAGAAGAAGAAGAAGAAGAAGAAGAAGAAGAAGAAGAAGAAGAAGAAGAATGGACGATCGCGAATAACTCAGCTGTGAAGTACACAGTTTTTGAAAAAAAAAACTTTTTTTATATTGGGTTTTAAGACGCATTTTTATAATAGTGCAGATCTATACTGATGTCGGATGGATGATTAATGAGATGATGGGATGGTGATAGGTCTTGTGTAATGGGAAGGACAGTGGGAAGGAAGCGGTCATGGCCGACTTATTGTACGAACCACCCCGGCATTAGCCTAGACTACAGAGGGAAACCATGAAAAATCCCTGTAAAGATGGTCGGCAGCAGGGATCGAACTGGGTTCGAAATTCCACTCGCCTCACACGTGAATTCCCACGTGAAGCGAGCGCGTTAACCACTGCGCCTCATGTGCCGGTAGACCATTACATAAACACGCAATCTATTCGATGGGATGGTAAAAACACGCTTGAGGTGACCCGTACCAACCTACCTATACTTCTCCACTCTCTGTCTCAGTGGGACAATAAAGATTTCAGGACAAGTTTTCTACGTCGCTGAAGACAAAGCAGTGCGATTGAATAACTTCCATCTTCTTAGAACTGGGCAAACGTAGAGTGTAAAGTATGTAAAGTCTATATGTAAAGTATAATCGAAAACCCTACATCATATAAAATGATCTTCATCCCATGCCAATGAATCTAGGGAGCCGTGAATTTACAATGTAACATTTTTCCGCTAATATTTCTATCTTTTCGATAAATATAAAAACATTCATTAACAATTATTTCCTCCGAAACGGCCGGTCTGAATTGCAAGCATATTTTTATTAATGTGTATTATTCTTGTGTTTTCACTTGAGAAAAATTTGAATTAAATTGGAGAGATTTTAATTCTGATTTTTTTTTCGCTCAGCATAATCTTATGGGGTTTCAAAACACTTTGAGATGATGTATCTAAAACATGGTCCACCGATTTGACCCCAAAATTTACAGTTCTAGGTTGGATAAGTTTGCGTGTACAAAAAAGGTTTCACATTGATCAGTCACATCCTGCGACCTGTGGAGTCACATCCTGCGACCTGTGGAGTGCTTACAAGAAGAAAAAAAACTCAGACAAAGCTTCGTAAGGTTAGGATGGAAATCTTCGCTAACTCCCATCTGATAAAAATGATTCTTGTTTTCGATGGGAATCAATTCACTAAGGGTTTGAAAGACACGGATTTTATTCTTGACAATAGCGTTGGAAAGGTTAAATGTTTCGTATTGACACATTTTTGGTTGCTTCTCATTCAATCTATAATTTCCATCGCATTTCAATTTGATTCATCATATTATTTCAAATGGTTCATATATTTTTTTCAATAAAACGGATTTCGAGAGAATTATCGTTATATAGTGATATCGAAAGTCTAATTAAGCAAATACGAATGTGTACAAATAAATTCTTCTTCAGTGAACAATTTCATTAAAATTCTTGGAATAACTACTTTTCTAATATTAAAATAAGTCTGTATAAAATCTATTAGCGAGTTGAAAAGCTATGGGATGAAAAAAAGCTCTATGAAAGCAATATCGACCAACGTTGAAAGAAAAAGCAAATGGAAAAATGATATTTTATTCATCAATTATTAGAGAAACTAAATGTAAAAGCCCTCTATAATGAGGTATCTTCTCTCATGGATAAACAAAGCATGAAATAATGAGTGTTTTTTCTTAAGAGTCCATGGGATTCGATTCAGCAAAATACCGGTGTTTAGTGATAATTGAACGAAATTCGATTTCAAAATTTAAACATGGAGGAAACATACTTGTAGGCCCTCCATATGGTCTACACCTCAATAACTTCAATATGGTATACAATTGAAATATATATCTCACATCGCATAATTGGCAAAGGCATACAGCTAAATGAACGCAATTTTCATCCGTATACGCTCGACAATTATGCGATATGCATTGTATAGTTCAATTTTCGATCATCTTCAAGGTGTGTGGGAAAGTGTTCCTCCGTATTGGATTCTGATATATAATTCCGTCCAAAAGTAATTACCTAAAAACTGATGGTTCGTTTCCCAAATAGACTCCTATGGACTCTTAATTACTTGTTTCAAGTGTAGTACGAAATGTTCAGACATTGAAACATTGAAATGCACTGTGTATTAATTATTATTATCACGCAAAAACTTTTCATTCAAACTCTTCATAGCGACACCATTTCACTTGAGACCTTCCACTTTCTTTTTAATTCGAGAACAATCACTTCAATTGCCACATCAGTCATAAGACTTAATGAACGAATAACAATCAATTAATAAAATATTTCATTTGGTTTGACCCGGAGCTCCGCCACAAAGATAGCGTATAACGAAATATTCTCAGTCAGGCTGGTATCCCCGCATCACGTGACTTATGTTCGAACCCCGCAGACCCCGCGCCAAGCATGTTGGCATCATCTACGCCACCTCTACTATTATCTAATCTCTATGCTTCGAATGCCTTCAGGGAACGAGCCTATAACGAAATGTGAAACTAGTTTTGAATCAAAATTCAAGTGTATTCATGAGGAAGAAAATCAAATTGAGAAACAAATGTTGTTAGTTGAATCCATAGGAAGTGATTCTGTAACCTGATAAAGTTAATTAGTATTCAAGTTATTCCACGAATTCATTTCGTGAAACTTTGAAACTTGATGGAGACTTGGAGAGAAACTTTTCTGCTAGTGTGTACAAGAGATAATAACTTGATATTATTAGATCATCAAAAAGTACGACTTCATTTGAACAGGGCGTTAGTGAGTGGCTACAGAATCTGGGTCGACATTTTGTTCTACTGAGTTGATATTGTATATATATATATATACATTAGGTTTCTCAATTATGATTTAATCGTAATTGTTGTTCACTTTGTCTTCACACAACTACGGATGCCAATAGTTATCTTCTGTTTCAACTGTTAATCAAACAAAATAATATCATTTGTTATTTTATTTTTGTCAGCCTGAACACAAGTTGTACCGTACTCGATACGCACTTGACATACGATGTATGGGGAAAAAAAGTGATAAATTATGCTTGGATTTCATGTTGATTCGAACTATTCGTATATTTCGGAAAAGCTCATTCCATGTGACTGTGAGTGAACTCTCTTCCAACATAAGTAGAATGAGAAGAAGAGATTCAAAACAATAAGAGAATGTCCAACTACCCGCAAGCGAAAATTTTTCCGCAGGTCGGTTAGTATAAAAAGTATAGAGAGTATAAAAACAATAGTTGAGAATCACAAAATTTGTGTGGTTATTTTCGTTTCTGTGGTCGAATTGAAAAAAATAACCTCAGCCATAACCCTGCGCTAGAGACAGTATTACAATACCTATTTTGTTCTAAAACAAAATAAGTACTGTGTCAGGGGTCGAACCATCCCTGGGTGCGAGAATGTTTCTGTAAGTCGGTTTTTAAATGGGATTAACAACAATAGTTGAAAATCACATCATTTGCGTGGTTATTTCTATTTCTTTGGTCAAATTTAGAAAAATACCTAAACCACAACCCTGGGCTCGAATAGTTATTTAGCTAATAAAAACTAACAACGTGGGAGTTGAAGAACCATGGACCCTTGAAACATGAGGCAGCTATGCTACCACTACGCCACAACGAAATATGTTTTTTGGTACACTACTTCATCATATCATAGCAACTGAGTCATGACGCCACAAATCGTGGCGTTCCTATTGGTCACTTTTAGTCCGATTTAAAAACTGACGAGCAGAGAAATCCTCGCTACCCGCAACCCTCAATACATTGGTTCACATGATGAAATGAGGAACATATATTTTTGTTTTATTTTGTTTAAAGTAAAAGAAAGTCGAAGACTTTTACAGCATCCCGTTTCTATCAAACCTTAGATTGAATTGCAAACTGCTTTGAACGGAAACTTTAGTGAAATCGTTGAAGTGAAGTTTGAATGAAATCTAATATCATAAAAGATGTTCTCACGGTTGAAAGAAGTTGATTCAATGGATGTATTCAATAACATAGATTAAAAGTGTCTACCTTTGGAGTAATAAAATGGCATCAATGATCAATTGGTTTCCACTATATAGGAGAACCCCATGCAGGCCGTCAGTTGAATTGTTAGTTTGACCAGGCTACGAACTTGCTAAAACTTCCCATTTAATATACTACAACATGCAGTGATGAGATTAAACTTCTGGAAACTGAATACGATATAAGAGTATATACTATGACACGTACGAATATAAATTGGGGCGGACTGGGTAGGTGAGGGCCCGGGTGAGGATTCAAAAATAGGTGCCCGGAAAAAAGTAAGACGATACATTTAGTTGGCAATTTATAATAAATTGCCATCTTTTATTAGGGACAAGTGACAGCCTTTTTAAGACAAGACTTGAAAATTGTATTTCTCAAAATGTAAGAGTATTCATAACAAGGTGGAATATTTTAACGCATGTGACCAATTTGTATGAATTGACGACCTCGGCCTATTTCATGTTAATATTATTGACTCACCTATATGAATTGAGACTATATAGGCCTATTTTTTCATGTTCTGATTCTGACGCCTCACTTTGTGATGACTATATTCAAGTTGACTGTCCATATCCTTTCATTTGGAATTAAGTACATTTTACATTTCGTTGTGAAGGCCTTCGGTCCAAGATGATAAATAGATAAATGGTAAAAAAGTTACAAAATAAATCATTACATATGATTGTTTGCTAAACGACTAGAATCTAGGATTATTGCGTAAATTCTATTGCTCCTTTATCTTAGTTTTATAAATGAATGATCTCTATTTTATTATTCTCATTTAAGTATATTCTTAGTGTTTTCCTATTACTACTTATTCTATTATTATAAATCTTATTCTCTCTATTAACAATCATGGTCAGTTGGAAGAGTGGCCACACAACCTCGCAATTTTCTTTTGAATACCAACTCTGTATACCTAACTGTGTTGTGTTTTGAAAGAAATAAAGACTCATTATTATTGTTCTTAAGATCTATTCAAACAGAAACCCAAGTCAGGACTCATCACACAGGTCCTGCCTTCAGGCTTTGATGATTAATAGTCCCTATATTGTGTTGGTTTGGGACAAGATGGGTGGAAAACAATTGAAAACATGTTACATTGATTGAATACTAATTCAGTGAATAAATCGATATTCGAAGACATATTTTCCTTTATACTTGACTCATGAAAGAAGATGTTGGTCTCAATCAATTCCTGTGAAAAATTCTGTAATTGTATACCTAGGTGGAACTTCACGCATTATTGCTAATTAAAGTGTAGAATTGTGTTCTTTCATCATCAACTTCGTTACTCTCATCAACATCAACTTTGTTTAACTTGGTATGAATGTTTTTTTCATCAAATAGATACAAAAATAGTAACAGAGTACGTCGCAGATATTGATTCACAGCTCCCTAGATTCGATAGTAACCGAATGGAATATATTTTATATGATCAAGGTGTGTAGAGTTTTCGAGTATATTTCACACATATATCTCGCTCATCTTACAACACATATTCTGCGTTTGTCTAGTATACATATTGATATAGACTAGAAGTAATCAGTCTCTGTACTGATGCGTACTGACGTGTACTTACCGTGTTTCTCGTCTTCGTTGACGACAGTCGTCGTGTCGTTGTCAATGTCGTAGTCGTCTGGATTCTCCATCGCTTTCAGCAGCGGCAACTGCAACAACCCATCGTTCAATCATATCGGGTTTAACGACGCACTCGACTAATGACTGAGATATAATTGTCGTAGGTGAATGATGAATGAGATGATGGGTAATTTTATCAAGTGTTTTCGGATAGGGTGATGGACGAGTCCATGGGAGTCGATTTAGCGGAATATCAGGTTTTTGGTGATAGGTTTTGAACGGTTTGAGATATTAAAATTCTATAGAAAAGGAAACACACCCATGTTTTCAATACCTCGACGGTTGTATGAGTAATAACTAGCTATCGTCTAATTTTTAGAAATATACGGCTATAAAACACACTTTTTACCTGTATAGGCCTGATAATTATGCTACATGTGATGAATAGTTATTATTCATATCATATTGAAGGTATTGAAAATATCTGTGTAACCTTCATATTACAAATTCGATATCTAATATTGTTCGAAAATTATCACCAACCAACTGATATTCCGCAAAATCGAATATGCCACTATCAATCTGAACCACAGAAGGAAACCACGTAAAGCCTTCATCAGGAGAGTTGGCTATCACGATTGGCAGGAATCGAACCCTGGTCTCCTGAATGAAGGTTCAGTGTGCTAGCCATGGGTCCACTCGTCACAGCTAGGCTTATAAAAATCGATTTTAATCTTGTTATCAAAGTTAACATGAATATGTGTTTTGTTGAGCCATCTCATCAAATTTCTTACTTATAACAGGTATAGTAAATGGAATTGAAATATTGAATTATCAACGATTGATAATGCTTATTGTGTAAATATGTTCCTGGTAGGCTACAAGGAATATAGTACTTGTACTGATTATTTTTCATCACAGTTCACATCAAGGATAGGCCTACCTAATTTTAGATCCAAAACCTTTGAACCTTTTTGAATTCCTCCCATTTCCCGACGGTTTTGGTGTTACAGTGTCCAATAAAGGGTAGCCTCTATTCACCAACCCATCGGCCGGTGTACGTCACAACATGCGGACGTTGTTGTTGTTGTTGTTGTTGTTGCATGCAACCCAAATTAAGCTCAATCAACCCATCTAACCAACCGAACTTAAACAAAGACACCAAACCAAACCAAATCTCCCTAACCTAACTTAACTTAACTAACCCAACAAAACAATCGGGCGCCTCAAAGCCAGAGTGGTGTAAGTCAATTTGTACCCAATCCGAGTTTTTCAATTCTAACACTGATATTGCAAGGAAGTTCTGGTAGAAAAAGCTTCAATGCCAAACAGTAAACGCTCTACCATAGAAGAAGTGAACGAGTGACTTGAACCACTCTGGTGCAAGTCAAATGGCAATTGCAGTTAAATTTAATGTATATTATCTCGAATTGGGTGAAATTGACTTACACCGTTATGGGTTTGAGCCGCCTATTATTTTTTCAACAACCTGAAGTAATTTAATCTAAATCAAAACCAGTCTTAGACCTACTTCCGGTTTGGTGAATAGCCACTTCGCCAATCAAGTCCAAACATTTATAATGCTATAACATCATTACCATGGCAATATATTTCAATTCTTCTTCAACTGCCACCTATAAAAGTTCTACCATAAACCTTCTTTATCCTATGGTTTTACCAACACAGCATTTGCACATTAGCTAAAACTCAAACTCAAAACCATAATGCCAGCATTATTACCATGACAATATATTTCAAAATCCCTGAAATCACCTGAAATTACTTGAAATTACTTGAAATCACCTGAAATCACCTGAAATTACTTGAAATCACCTGAAATCACTTGACATCCCTGAAATCACCTGAAATCACTTGAAATCACCTGCAATCTGAAATCAGGTTTACACCAAATTTTCGAGTTGTAAACCCCTCGACTGCCACCTGCCTGTAAAGTTCTACCATAAACCTTCTTTAATGGTTTTTTACCAACACAGCATTTCCAAATTAGCTAAAACCCAAACTTCAAACCTCATTTGTAATGTCAACAAAGAACCGGAAGGTCACAGTGACGTCACGTCCTTACCAGTTTGTGTCGTGGCCTGTCTTTGTTGCGCAACAATACCAACTGTGCGACCGGAATTAGTCTCCCTTTGCCTTTGTTGTAGAGGAACGGTTCCACCTTTGTTTTGATCGCGTGATCGAGTTCGGCGTACTGCTTGCTTTGTGCGGCTCGTTTCATCATGTCCACCAACAGACCGCCGCCTGGAAAAACAAATAATGGCGTTACAGTTGGTTGGTTGGTGTTGAGGTTTAAAGGTGCGTCGACAGAGAGGTCATTTTGCGCCGAGGGGTTAACGACTGAAAAAATAAGGTGTACACTTTGAAAAAAAAAAAATCACATCAACTCGAAACTTTTTCTTCATATTGGTGTCACACCAGAATGGGTTGGGATTGTTTTTCAGAACAATAGGTTGAACTGTTTTTCCGGAAAAAATCAGGAAAGTTCGGAAATCGCCAAAAGAATAACCCAGGGGGAAAATACTTCAAAACGAAAATTTTTCAAAAGCTTTCAAATTCATACAGGATATGAAAACGACTATCATACACATTCTCAATCATTTGTGCAACAGTCGGATGAGACATAACGAAGAAAACGCAATACAAGTATACATTTCATCGAATATCAGGATCAAATAGGTAATGCAAAGTGTATATGCGACAGGTTGATCTATAAATAGCAACAAGTTGAAGGTAAGGTTTTTCAGCATTTGAAGTCCAAGGTCTGTAGATGTAGATTGAGCTGACAGAATATTTTTCAATTCCAGATTTCCATACTTCTACGCACATCTGCGTTTTCCTAGTGAAAATCAATACCCTTGAAAGTACCTACAGTCTTGATGATATACCGTTGTTCTATGGTATGCATTATGGATATTGATTCTAGATCTAGCCATGTGGTCATGTATGTCTGAATTCAGAATCTAGAATTCAGAACTCATTTATAGAATTCAAATTAATAATTTTCAATTTTGAATATCCAAAACTAATTATTATCGTTCATCCAATCTTTTTGCTACAATTTCCCATTTTTCAACAATTATCCCTCCCCGACTGAACATTCCAGGTATGTTTTCCTGAAAAAATAGGTAATAATTACCCCACCGTGATTCTCGAACATTTTTCTCATTCTCTAATTATAAATAGTAGTCAGGAATGTGTTGGCAGTACGGAGCTATGTACTCGCATCAGGAATCTAATAAAGAGTCTGGAATTTCATTAAAATCTCTTGAATCGAAGATTCCTTTCCTACAACACAAATTAATTGAATCGTTCATTATCACTCGAGGTCTTTCTTCTCTATATTCACGAAGAGTAACACTATAATTATGTATTCTCTTAGTTGTGGTTAAATCGACCTTGTGTTGCTCTTCTATTCAGTAACCACTTATTTCTAATTATCCACATCGCATTGTTTACAGTTGGCAACTTTGCCTGCGCGTGTTTTCTTTTGTATATCACCGCTGAACCATTATGTTCGAGAATAAATATAAATTGAAGCGTTCTCAGAAAGAAATGGACGGGAGTTAAACAAAGAAGTACACTGCTTGGGTAAAAATGATAGTACCAGTAGAATTGATATTATCGCAATAAATTGAAAGACAATCACGGATATGTTCTCGATCAGAGAGTTCGTTTTGAATCAGGTGTAGAACAAGCCAAGAATGTGAATGTTGAAAAGATAAACATATATGAAATAACATCTTCATACTCGAGAACCACCTGTAATATTTCGAATATCACTGTGATTGCTCTTTCGATATGCGCTAGGGGCACTATCACAATTTTTGAGTTGAATTTTGTCGGAAGTGCAATCTAAACATCAACTCATGTGATTTGAGAAAGGCGGACAAGTTCGAGAAATATAAAGTCCGGGCTTGGTGAAATCCGTTGGCGGGCAGATGTTGTATGAACGCCCGGGAAGGTGAATTGAGAAAGGCGGACAAGTTCGAGTTTTACAAAGTCCGGCCTTGTGAAACCAGTTGGCGGGCGGAGAAGGCATGTGCGCCCGCGAAGATGACATGTCGCTCACACACCCCACTTACTCACCTAAATGTTGAAATGAAAATTAAATTGAAATATGGACAAAATTAAACAAACGTGTCAACTTGGGTCTACCGGGCCCAAGTCCTCTTTCTTCTTCAACCCCTCCTCTGCCTGATTCTGCTCTTCCTCTTCCTCTCCCTTCTCAACTCTTCTCACTACCTCCCTCCATTTATTTCTATTCTTTCATCCCGATTTACCACTCTCAACTTCACTCTATGCCTCGCCACTAACTTCAATAGCTCTTCTCACTCAGTGAATGTGAAATATCTTTATCACAGTGATATCAAAGATATGAGTGATCAAAGAACTCGAACAGTGCGAGATACAGAATTGAGGAATACATCAAAAGACTCAGACAATATTTTTCGAAATTGATAATGACTTACATTTCATTATAACAGAAGTGGAAATATGATCAGTTATTCATTCAATCCATTCTAACCTCTCCCCTTGTAGTTCTTTGTAATCCTTTTCCAATTCTTTTGCTTGATTCCACCCATCCTGTATATTTATTCTTGACTCTGACCAAATTGCACATTCTTTCCGTTTGTCTTCGTTTTGCCAAATTTTCGTATCCCATTTCTTCAATAATTTAACTAGGTCTTTCTATACATTTTCCAACCACATCATTATCGTTTCTGATAATCTTCCAGAGTTTTCTCTCTTCCCAGTAAGTAAAATGTAGTCCTATATGAAAGTTAGTCTTCGTATTTTCATTTTTTGCTGTCTCAAATATTTTTGTGGAGGGGGTTTGAGTATGTTTCAACGTAGGTAACATCCTCCTCATTATATGATACAATGGCAATTCAGTTTTCGCCGGAGGATGTTGTTGGGGTAAATGTTTTATGGTTAAATTAGTTCCGACAAGGCCATTTTGGAGGAAGCTTTGGCTTCGCCGAGATTACCCGAACAATTCCGAACGTCCCTCTTTCTTCACATTTTTTTTGCCATATCAGTCACAAGATATCCAATTACTAGAGAACCCCGTCATGTAAAGCATGATCTCAAACGACATTGCACAGTTACGTTTCAACACTTTAACAAATAGCCACTTTGTGATTTCAAATTATTCACACAATACTCAGCGAAAGCAGAAGACGTAATTTTTGAAGTATAATAAAAAACTCTACACACCCTGACTCATATAGATTATACTGTATACAGTAGTTATCGAATCTAGAAAGCCGTGAATATCGTCAAAATATCTCTTCTATTATCTATTAGATGGACAAATAATATTTGTATAATTTTTTCAAAAAACGGCTGGTCCAAATTACATATAGATATAATAATGTGCATCATTCACAATATGTTTCCACTCAGTGAGAATTTTAAAACAACTGAGAGATTTTATTTTTCCATTTCTATAGCCCAAACTTATCTTATGGGGTTTTCTAGAAACTTTGAGATGGCTTATATGAAAAATGGTTGAACCGATTTGACCCATAAACTATAGTTCAAGTTGGATAAGTCTGCGTTTAAAGAAAAGGTTTCCTGTTGATCAATCAAACCGTACGACGTTTTATTGCTTACAAACAAACAAACAAGCAGAGAAACAAACGAACAAAAACAAAGACATAACTTCATACCTTTGGCACGGAAGTCTACGCTATCGCTCGTCTAATACACTCCGAGAGTAGCTATTACTCCTGAATGCAGCCCGCAGAGCGTAGATCACGACAGCATCATTGCAATACAACCCGTAGAATAGCGGTCGCGCCAGCATTGACAGACTCGGCACTTCCACTGTAATAATGACTGTAGCCTACTAGGCAAACGCAGAATGTGTGTTGTAAGATGAACGAGATATATATAAAAAGTATAATCGAGATTTCTATACACCTTGAGTCATATAAGATATACTTCATTCGGTTACTATCGAATCTAGGAATCCGTAAATCTATCTCTGCAACATTTTTCTGCTACTATTTCTATCTATTTGATGGAAAAAAAAAAATCATGACATTATTTTGTTGAGAACGGCTGTTTCGAATTGCATACAAGTTAACAATAGTGAGTATCATTACAGTGTTCACATTCAGGGAAAAATTGAATTATTTTGGAGAGATTTCATTCTTCAAATTTTCTTGCCAAGCCTATCACATGAGATTTTCAGAAATTTGAGTAGATGATTCTCAAAAATGGTACAACCGATCCGACATAAAACTATACAGTTCCAAGTTGGATAGGTTTGCATATACAGAAAGAGTTACTTGTTGATCGGTCAAACCCTGCGACCTGTACTGTGCTTATATAAACAAACAACATAACAACACAGTTGAAGCTTCATAAGAGTGAGATGGAAATCTTCGCTTACGCTCATCCAATGCCACCGTCGTTTTTTTGAGGGGAAAAAAAATAAAAAAATCGGTAGTTTCAAGTTGGAGTTTTAGGCCTACCTGTTCAGTCAGGGATTAGCTATACAGGTATAGGCAGTATAACGAAGACCGTGATTGATATAGACTCAAGTGTTTCAAAATCATATACATGTGTTTCATATATATATATCTTGCTCATCTTACTACCTATATTCTTCATTCTACTGTATTTCAGAATTTATTCATTCCTTACGTTGTGTAAGGTTAGTCCAGATAGGTCTATATATTACCGAGATACCAGCTAGCTCGCTCAACGAACGTTAAGAAGACGTACACAAATTTCACACCGCTTTGCAAATCAGGAAGTTTTCGCCATAATGGACATTTTCTGAACAATTCATTCTATTTCTACATTAATAATTCATAATTATATAAGGCCTTGCTTGTAAGCTATTGTTTTACAGGTCTAATATGGCCGCCGAGATCGGAACGAGCCTATGTCACTATAGCTGGCCGCAGGAGAGACGTATCTCTGTGAGTAATATAATATCTATGGTAAGTCAATCCCTCTAGGCTAGATTCTGTATAAGCTTCAAATAATCTCAGGGCATCTACCTTGGTCATACCTTGGTGATAGGATGATGAGATGAAGATTTTTTGGGTAATGGGAAGGATATTGTGAAGGAAGCGGTCGTAGCCTATATTTTGAGAATTAGCCTGGAAAACAAAGGAAAACCACAAAAAACTGTAAAGATGGTCAGCGGAGAGGATCGAACCGGGTCCGAAAATCCCCCCGCCTACCGGATCACACGATCGTCAACCACTGCGCTGCATGTGCCGGTCTAACTTAATCTTTTTCACATAATTCAACATTGACCCATTCAAAATCGTTCAACTGGCAGAAATTACTCGGGAAAACTTCACACTAATCAATGAAAAACTGTCTCCATTCTTTGGAGGCGACCTTCACAATCACCCTCGTTCACGCCCACATTTTCTTGACCTTGATTTACAATTATCTCTCTTCTAATTGCGCCTCGGAGTTTCAGCTACCCCCGCGTCTTCTTTGAACAGAGATCGATTCAACGGAATGCTATGTAACGAGACCAGTTAATTGCATGGGCGATTGTTTTGATGGTGTGCCTAATTAACCGTTAGTTCCTTTGATCTTGGGAACTTCAAAATTGCGTCGTAATTGACTGCTTTGGTAATTGTTTTTCAAGGACATTTGTTCAATGACGCATTACAGTGATTCATTTTGTTCTCTTTTGAATACAGATTGAACTGTTCATCCTTTATGAACTTATAATTTGTCTATTAGCAATTTGGTAATGTCTTACTTTGAGAATAATGAATTTGTGAGCGATAACTGGCGGATTAATTTCCAACCACCCACTGTTGCCAATGATATCTCCATTCAGTGATTAGGCCCCTATATAATAATTACTCTCTGTATTTTCTGTAGAATGTAGTCCAAACTAATTCAGGTCTGAATTATATTTCGGAAAATCATTTCTTTGTAGGATGAGGAAAACAAAGACTCAAGTTTTATCGTTAGTGGATATAGATGATATCATATAGATCGCCATAGAGCTATGAAAGTTCCTCAACTCGATATTCTATGCTTGCACTCAGTTGTTTTATAAATAACCGAGGTCAATTATGTTCTGTATATATTACCAAATAGGCTATATCCATACATAAAGGCCTATATATGTGCGATATAGTGCCTATGTGCTATATATATATATATATATATATATATATATATATATATATATATATATATATATATATATATATATATATATATATATATATCCTATGTGTTTGTTATTTAGCTCCCAATATGCTGTTATATTCAATCAGTGGACAACATTCATAGCTCGTGGTTTTAAGTATAGGCCCACCAGACACAAGAGTGTAGGTCGGTAAGTCAGTCCATCGACTTCTAAATCAATCGAAAAAACACGATTTCCGGAAAACGACCAAAAGAATGAATCAATCGAAAAAATTAATTCGAAGGTTAATCGTTTTCCCCTCAATTGTGTTTGTTCTCATATTTATGATTTCAGTAAAATGATAGAGAAATGTCCTGAAAATAATTTCCAAACTTCTTCTCAACTCACGAGCATAATATTCAGATATTCATTCCACAACAAAAATAAATTCAAAAAAAATCCAGAGTTAATCTCTGCCATAAAGTTTGTCATAATCTCTTTTCGTGGTCTGTCACAATAAAAACGAGCAAACAATGCCATAGAAAATAACTTCTTTCGTCAAACGACGAAAGTTTTTTTATATTATCTGGTTTTAGTTCATTCGGTTTTATATACCTAGAAATAGTGTTTTTATTGTTTGGTTTACGTTCCTAGGGTTTATTGTCAGTCGGATTTTTGTTTATGCTTCATTGAAGCGTTCTCAGATATTTTGCAATATAATTCTTATTCTTGTAAAGTTCATGTTACGATTGGTTTTCTCAGATTGGAAGCTGATATGACGTCATTCATATACTTATCGTCCACCAGGTCGTATACCAACCAAATAATTGTAAAACTCCAGAAATTGAGAAGAAACTCACTGAACATTCAAACTATTCATGTTTTTGCAAGAGTTATTTTTTTCCAATCTCGAATCTCATTCTGAAAAAATCATTTACCCTCGAAATAACACGTTGATGAAGATAAAGGTTACATTTAGATCACGTGCTGTTCGTTTCAAAAGAAAGCCATTCACTCACATTCTCGCCTGCTCTCATAAGGTTTATCTGGAGAACAGTAATGCCCAAGTCAAGTGCATCGCATGGTAACTGAGTTCTTAAATTGGTGGAACATATATCTACCCCTCAACCTCCATCGGTACCATGACACAACCATTAACACCATTGGAAGATACCCCTCCCGTTAGCTCAGTCGGTAAGAGCAAATGTGTATCAAACATATGGTCCGGGGTTCGTTTTCCCGACGGGGTGGTATTTTTCAGTGATAAAAATATCCATCCTATCAACATCACGTGCTGTACGTTTCCACAGAAAGTCATGTACTCACATTCCCGCCTCCTCCTATAGGGTTCAATCCGGAGAACAATGCATAAATAGGTCGTGAATGCGCAAGTGCATCACATGGTAACTGAGTTCTTGAACTGGTAGAGCATATCTCTAACCCTCAACCTCCATCTGCACCATTACACACACAATAATATCACTGGAAGAAACCCCTCCCGTTAGCTCAGTCGGTAAGATCACATGTTTATGATGTGTATCAAACGTAAGGTCAAGGGTTCGATTCCCGAATATCTGTCCTATCAACATCACGTGCTGTACGTGTTAACAGAAAACCATGTACTTATATATATATATATATATATATATATATATATATATATATATATATATATATATATATATATATATATATATATATATATATTACATATATCGGACGGTATTGTTGGTGTTTGTTGGGCTTCACAACGCATAATAATTAAACTTCACTTTCCTAACACATAACCAATAAAACGTCCACCTAGTCCTCTGGTAAATAGTCCGATAGCCGCAATATGACAGAACAACACTCATATAGGTTCTTGCGCACATCTGGTACGCCGTTATGTTCAAGGTATGGAAGGACTCAAACGGTGACTTGAAATTTGTATGCCGACCGCAAATTCCAATATATCCAACATAGCAAGGTGCATAGAATGTAGTCGAGGAACGGCATGTCCTTCGTCTATTGGAAACCGCAATAAATACCTTGATAGCGGTGAATCATGGAGTTTGGTTGATAATGAGATCATGGACCATGGTGGACGTTAGAGAGCATCCTCATGAGAGAAACCAGTCCTCCAACCAACTCATCCAATTGAGTCTAGACATTGCAAGTTATCACTTATTAACTTGTTACTTATTTTCCAGATTGAAAACATTTCTCGCGTTATAGTTAAGGCCCATTCACGATTGAACTTGACCGTAAACTTGAGAACTTACAAATTGTATGTCATACGGTATTTCTCGTTACTGTTCACGACAACAATAAACTTAGTACTTAACAGTAGCAGTACCTTAAAAGTTTGTAAACTCCAAACTTAGTTTCACAAGTTTACGGAAAACTCAGGATTCCTCAGGAGCGACTAGTTCAAACATACGATCGACCGCCATTTTGGCAGAATGTGTCTGGCCTATTGTTTGTTAATAGCTAATAACAACACTGGGAACAAGACTTGATGCTGATGATAACGCCATTGTACAAAGTGTAATAATTTTATAATTTCTCATGAACAGTGGAAAAAATATTAAAAGCTCTCACTAGACTTTGGGGACCTAACTTTTAGGTTATGTTGCGCTCAAGTGGCAGCTGATTGGAAGAGCTGTTTTAACAGGTTGAAATTGTACGTAGGAATAGTATCGTGAATGAGGTAGCATTTTAGAGTAAGTTTACAGCCTTAAGTTAAAGGAATACATTTAAGGCCAAGTTTAGTCGTGAATGTGCCGTATAAGTTATGTTGGTAGACGAATTTCTTCCAACGTAGATACATGTATTTAGAAACGTGACAGTGACATGCATACAAAATAGAGATGACAATATATCATGCTGGGTGACATGTGAAAAGTCACTCTATATACTCGTATTCAGGAAAGAAGATTGTCTACCATCGTAACAAACATGAATACCCCCGATAAATATATTTGGATGTTACATTTTTAGTTCATCAGGATTTTTAGACCGAGATTGACGATGAGAAATGCAACTACAACTTGCAACAGTATTTTATAGTCGAAGTTGAAATGAGATCAAATTCAATTACCCAAGTCCTTACAATTATATAGGCCTAATTGGTAGAGGACCATATCTTCTTCGACTACTTGATCTAGAAAAAAGACATCTACCAACTGAATAACTCTAAACAATCCGGTAATTTCGTAATCTCACTGCAAACTCACGGATTAAACGATCCTGAAAGACGTAGTTGTGTTTCTGATACTGAACCTTGTTTTGAAAAATCATAATAAAGAATGAAAACACCTCAGCTGTACAAATATAACTGTGATATTTGTGTTTTGTTCAGTTGGTAGTCAATCGTCTTCTCTCGTGGATCTAGTATATATTGGATATGTTATACCACGATTGAATATCCCGAAATATACGGGATTTTGACGCGCACTTTACTTGGCTACGCGGGGGAGATGATGAGAGCGTGGCTTACAGGTATGTATGTGGATGAAAGACAGAGAGAGAGAGAGAGAGAGAGAGAAAGAGAGAGAGAGAGAGAGAGGTTTACGCGTGAGTGAGTGAGATAGTAGTGCATGAGCGACACTTACATTACATAGTATATCGAGTATTTGCATAAGCTTTTCTCCAAGCAGATGACGGATTTGAGTTGTCAGACAAGAGAGAGAGAGAGAAAGAGAGACAGAGAGAGAGAGAGAGAGAGAGAGAGAGAGAGAGAGAGAGAGAGAGAGAGAGAGAGAGAAAGAGAGAGAGAGAGAGAGATGAAGAGATGTAAGAAAGACGAGAGACAGGAGATTTGAAGGAGAACGTCGTTGTTTTGGATTAAGGTTGAGCCCTCGCATTGAGAAGATCAGGTTCACGATGAGAAAAACATAGGCTTATTGTGCGAGTCAGTTTACTGGATTGACAGATACATAATAATATTCTTGGAGTGAAATAGAAATAAAGCCACAGATATGAATGTAACAATATTCATTCGATATAAACAAATTGGAGTATAACAACGAAGCGATATAAGATATTACTGGTTGATTTCTTACACATCATTTTCCTTCATATATATATATATATATATATATATATATATATATATATATATATATATATATATATATATATATTTATTTTTATATTTTTTTCTCTTGAATATATCCATCGAGTTTTCTGATTGTTTGTACGCACTCCAGAGAGATCACATGAATACAACTTTTTGCGACCAAGTATCCAAGTTCGAAGTATCTAAGAGCTGATTGTACCAACTGATGATTAAATATTAATCAATTACTCGTTACTCAAGGTACAAAAATAACATATCATTCACAAGGGTAATGAAAAGTGAATTTGCTAATTTCTGCCTAATTCGCCTTTTTGCACTAATTTGCTCCAACTCATAACTAGATAGGCCAAATCAAAAATGATTGATTACTTCCAATCCTCCCCCTTCTCACTCCACCCTAACCTCACCACTTCCCTCTAATAATCGTTGATCAACTATCAAGAATTGGTGAGAATATCAGCAATTCATAGGAAGCAAAAGTTGCCTTCTCAGGGAGAGACTGGAAGATGCACCAATGATCACTTTCGATTTTAGTCGTGAATCTAGAAGATTGGTTATCAGAAATTGGATTTTTCCAATTTTCCTGAGAAAATTTGAAGTGTTGTAATTATCCCAACTGTGTGCTCGTACTGTAGTGAAGATTGTGGACAAGCAATTATCAAATTTTTCATTCTTTCTTTCAAATTTAGCTTTGCATTTCCAAAGTAGTTTTAATATTTGAGTATGGATGTATCTCGTGCGATTTCAACAATCAGTATTTCAAGAACTAACAACCAATTTCAGATATCCGCAATCCTATTTTCGTCTCATGATTCCTATTCTCATAACACCTACACTACCTGTTGACATTTGTCTTCTCATAACGCATACAAACTTGTTTTCCCTCAATTCCCCACCATGTTTCTCGTATGCTGTCAGCTATCTTTTTTTCATTCTCATAACATCCACGCCTCCTAGATTTACCCTTTATTCCAACATTTATTTCCTATTATTTTTTCCTTGTCACTCGAGCTGACAATTCATATACAACTGAACTTGAATACAGTAAGATGAAGTCTGATTTCTGATAAACCAAACCTGAGCAAGAAACAAGAAGAAACACTCAAGAATGGAGACCCTGTTCCAATAAACCGTGACATTAAAGCTTTTCTGTGCCCCAGCCAATTCCCTGGAATTGACTCATACGCTATTACAACTATAGAAACAACCGAGAAACATGGTAGGGGATAGAGGGAAAGCAAGTTTGTGGGCGTTATGAGAAGAAAATGGTAAACAGGTAGTGTAGGTGTCATGAGAATGCACCTTTTGGATAGCGACTGATAGGTTGAATTGGAATTACTACTAAATACCATCATCAAACAATTATCTGTGGTCATCTTAATTGCTCACATGTCAGTGGGGCTCGGATTCTGGGCAGACTGTGAGGTCAGTTTGAAGCGAACCAATTACTTGATAATTATAAAGTGGTCAATTCTCTCGGGTCTCTCTCTCTCTCTCTCTATCTCTCTGTCTCTCTCTCTCTCTCTCTCTCTCTCTCTCTCTCTCTCCTCTCTCTCTCTCTCTCTCTCTCTCTCTCTCTCTCTCTCTTTCTCTCTCTCGCCGCAGTACACGTCAGGTTGACCCAAACAGGTGGAGAATGGAGAGCACATTCCAAGCGATCCTTTGTCTTGCTTGACCCGCCCTTCAAGCACACTGATTGTTCCTCTGAAGACAGCCATGGTTATCTCAGTTCAAACAACAAGAACTTTACACCCGAGGCACCTGATACCTTGCTCAAACTCTTGAGTACGTTATAAGATACTCTCAAGCTCATGGTGATGCTTTCATGAAATCCTAAACTAACATATCATATCTCAGATCATATCTACATGGCAAATGCAGCATATAATACACACACACATATATATATATATATATATATATATATATATATATATATATATATATATATATATATATATATATATATATATATATATATATATATATATATATATATATATATATATATATATATATATACGCAATCGTACATCATATCTATGGAAATTGTCCTTTCATATATGTTTATGTCGTGGTTTGAGAGTAACTAATAATCCCACTCTTTAGCAAGCATAGCAATCCGCTTGGCTACTTCACTCACACACAATACATTGGTTCACGTTAATTCGGTGTCGCAGCTATCAATTATCAAGCTCGCTTTGACTACAGGCAGAATGTCACAAAACAGTTTTATTTTAATTACAATCCCAATTAAATTAATTGCCTTTTTTTCATACACATTCGTATAGTCATGTTTCACTGCTACGTTGCAGAGTAATTTACATACATTTATTATGCATAACATAATTCACTCGCAGAAACTCTACAACGGAGAAGAAATAAATGCGGCATGAATATAATTATTATCCAGCATAAGTCCCTTAGGACTCATACCTAATAAACCAATTAAATTAACAACCCAGGCCTGGCTAGCTCCTAGTTACCAGGTTTTTGGTTGGTTAACGTTTACTGAGAGGGCCAATTATTAGGGTAATATGTGGTTTTTCTGTATTTCCATGATTCCATTGTTATTAGCACGAAATTTCTGTAAGGGTGGGTTACATATATGTATCTTCAAAAGTACTCTGCCATCAATGGCTAGCTGAATCAACATAATGATTGATCAAATATATAATATTCAATTGAATGGTAATTAATCGATTGAGAAAATGTGAATGATTATAAAATAACAGACAAAAACCTAAAGCTTTGAGGAAGTGATGGATTAACTGGGCTATGAACTATAATAATACATGTTTTGATATGTATTGACATTTATAGGGCATGAATAGATAAGACTCGAGTTCACTTTTATATAGTTTAATTTATGTTTTCTCGATCTCCTTTCTCACACACAAGCTTTGGCTTATGTGAGTTCAAATATTTTCAAATGTTGACAACAAAATTCTACTTAATCTTATTACTACAATTACTCGTCAGTTTCATTATTCTCCTTATTATTCCGTGAGTAGTCCACTTGGACGTAAATTTGATCATGTCTATTCATGTGAATTGTGTGTGATGAGAAAATGAATATGGGTAACCACTTTTAGATTGCGTCCATTTCATGTGAAAAATATATGATTTTCTCACCAAAATGGAGTCCAAATAGCACTTTAATATTTTTTGCGAGTGCTGGATAATTCGTGGAAAAACGTGACGGTGCTTCTGTTGCGATTTCTATTCAAGAATGCAGATGATTTAAAATAGAGTTCATCTCGAATTTCCCCAAAGTTGATCATGTCCATAATTACTTTCTGACTTTTATTATCTATGTTCACATTATCTGTTCACATAATATAAGTATGAATATTTAATACTTTAATGGATAAATGAAACTTTCCTTGAAATACCAAATCACTTTCTGTTTCCTCCTTCCCTCTTCACCATTGACTATGATCTAGACACTTCCGCTGGAAAGATGCGTCATAAATCACGTGACGTAATCACGGCCCTCAAGATCTCATCTCGGCTCGCAGTGACACATGCACAGCCTCCTGAATCTCATAACCGTCCGGTGATAGATGCGTGACCATGTCGGGTCCAGCTAGGAGGCTGTGTTATTCGTGGCAAGATTGAAAAGACTTGACATTCTCTCTATTCTTATATGAAAATGAATGCATGTTTACGATATACATGAGTGGTCGATTTTTTTATGGTTATGAGCCTTGAATATAGAATGTTTTCTTATAAAATGCCATTCTCATTTTTTTCCATATCCATTTTTAACTTGAGCAATCGATGTTATACGGAAAACAAATAATAGACTACTTTTTGTAATCACGACGTTTACCAACATCGCAATAACAAAAGTGAACTAAATTAAACTCATGACTGTTGCACCTAGAGCGGCATGTCGAGAATTGCAATTATAAATAAAACTACATCTATTGAAACAGTTGAATGTTTCGAACGACAATGAGAGTCGACAGTTTCTCAGTAGGTCTCCAGCACAGTAAACCTTCGGTACAGACTCGGTTAAAGAAGGGTTAGGAGGTGCTATTTACAATTAATCAGTTGGTGGAAATATGTGTGAATATATAGGGTAATATGGTGATTCTCCAAGATGACAAAAAACAAACAAACAGTATTCAAGTATTCAACTCAGACGCTGATTATACTGATTGACAAACGTGCATTTTGTAATGAACAACAACAAAAAACAACTGTACATAATTATGTAGATAACTTATATAATGAGAATACGAATATATATATATATATATATATATATATATATATATATATATATATTTATATATATATATATATATATATATATATATATATATATATATATATATATATATATATATATATATATATATATATATATAGATTGGGACAATTATTGTTCTTCAAAGAAAAGCGAAATGGTGGACCCCTTGTGTGTTCATTTAATCTTTCGTATATTTTATGTTTTCATAAGTCATCTGATTCGATATATTTTTGCATTTGTGACATAGAAACAACATGAAAATATGACCTACATTTTCTATCCTGGGTTCCCATAATATTATAATAATATATATCACTGTTTTCATCATTGTAATTTGTGTACTTATTTTACTCTTTGCGGCGCACATCTCGCTACAAGCAATATTTTCACCGCCAGGTACGCTGACGAGTAGCTTTCTGTTCGCTTGCACAACAAAGCCAGCGCCCCTGGTGACACTTAACCGAACTACTCTACATCCCAGTCACGTTAACAATATTACCGAAGAGCAATATAAGTGACTGTAGCAGGTTTCGATCGACCGTCCCTTCTATCCCACAACGCTAGCGGTCGGTGGTTCGCTCCTTCTCCTTTCGTGGGGAAATGCTACTAATCTGAACACTAAAGTTGTTGTGGGCGGTTGAAAGAGGATGGGCATATATGTGGGTGAAGGGTATGAGAGAGAAAAATGTGGGTCAAACGTAAATATATTCAAGATTATATTGCTGGATTTGAATTTATATTGAGGTTGACTATCAGACTCATTCAGCCACGCAGAGGACTTTGGTTCGAGCACCTCATGTCGCAAGAGTTTTGTGATACTGATTTGAATGGCATATGAAAGTCAGTGCTAATGCGCAATTGTTTGATATGACACGGATGATGAGGGCGAATAGGACCTCGGTTTGATCACTACCACCGTCCAGCTTTGAAGAGAATTCTCGTGGTTTTCCTTTGTAGTCTTGGATAATATTATTACGTTATATTGTTACGGTAATTTTGTTACGTTAGGGTAGGTCTACATGTTGTTACGGGGCTTCCACTCGATTCTCACTACCGTCTACCTGTATACAGTGTACATACTTCTCTGTGTATGAAATCCTAATAAATGAATAATGTCAGGATGGTTTCAACAGAATGGACCACCACTGCTTCCTTCCCACTATTATTTCCATTATCTAAGAAACCTTCATCTCATCATCTCATCATCCGACCATCTCATTGAACATTCATCTGACGCTCCAGACCCAATATGAATGGAAAACATAATTCATTTATTATCAATACATTTTGACCTTCAGCCTCAAACAATCTGAGTTTTGTGGTAGGTCGATTGAATTCAATTACTCCAATACTAAAGTTACGAGAGAACTTGTGAAGCATCCGTTCGATAATAATGATGTTGGGAGAATAGTGTAAGCAATACATACAGTGATAATGAATAAAGTATAACATTCTACAATTCATAATAATGTTTTGATTATAATTCACACAAATAGACCTATCAGTGAAACTGTGAAACTGTGAACTCGATTCCTTACCTTCCCTTTTTTTCTTTCTTTTATTGTAGCAGCTATAACTATAATTCATCTTCTCTTTATCCATCAAACTGGTTCAAATGATCCTTTAGGATCAAATGGAATTGTTGATAAAATCCCTTCCCATCATTATTTTTATTTTAAGGATATTGTAGGATTCTTTGTAGGATTCTCAGTGAATATATTATATCTATCGCTCACTCATTTATTCCTATAATCCCTAATATTTGCAGTGCACAAACCATTATTATGAACATAGAATACAATTATGCGTCTTTATGCGTTTCAATTTTCGATTATTTTATATGGGTTCAAATTATCAGTAAAAAGGAAGAAAAAGAGAAAGAGATGAAGCTGAAGATGGCAGAAGAAGTGAGGAAGAAGAGGAAATAGAAGCAAGTTTCGAAGCTGTCAGATGTCTGCCCTACACTAATTCGGTGAAAATTGACGTTCGCTGCTGTTTGTCAGGGGAGCGGGGTGGATACAAATATGAGTATGAAATGAACGGTAGGTTTTGGGTGCCAATCAGTTCAAGAATAAGGGGAACTTATAACCCTAGAAAATCAAAAATGGGAAAAAAATACTGTGAAGAGTTTGTAGATTATCATAAAATTTTAAGTAGTATAATGCGATACTTTTAAACTACAGCTTTTGTGTTATATCTCTCTTTGTCTCCAATATTACTAAATAATTTCTCTAACAAGTTGCCGTCCTCGTTAGCTCAGTTAGCTGAGGCACGCTTCAGACACTGAAGCGAACCGTTGGGCGTGGGTCGAGTCCCGCATAAGGCATGGATTTTTGTAAACGTCCTTTCACTATTCACCACTCCATAGTTTTATAATCACCAGCTCATTCGTACCCCCGTATAACGTAGCTGTTGGTGGGTTCGTTAAGCAAACAATAATCAATCAATAGAATCATTTGTGAATAACTCAACGGTATTATTGAGCAAACGATCTGACATATTTGATTTTATTCCTTCCAAAAAAACAAATCATCAATTGATGGGAAGATACTCTCTTGATTTTGATTTCAACGATGGTTGTTTAAGGTGGTAAGCAAGGTGGTTTATTTCCTGGAGGAAGTGCTGTGACGATAATTTTGCCGTTATCAAGTTGGTAGACAACTTAACTCACTTGAAAACAAGTAGATTTCTATTCGAGTTCTCTTCATTTCACTATAAGTCGGTTTACCTCTTCACTATTCCTAACTTTACCACGCATCCCACTTACCTTTTGATCAACTAGACTCGCTTAGCTTCGATCCGATCCGGTATCGATCGTCTGTCTCTCCTATCATTGAACAGAGACGATCGTGCGTTTCGACTCACAAATCTGTTTCGTGGAATATTCTATGCATGCAAACCGAGATAGATGACAAAATATACGATTCCAGTCTAGATGATATAATACAATGCATTAATGAAGATTCTATATACCAACATTTCGAAACTTAACTAGTCAAACTTCCAAACTATTATCATTTATTTCATTCAAATTAGAGCTTGGATTTGTAGAAAATGATAATAGGTACCTAATACTTAAACCTCAGTTACATTATAATTATACTTTATTGTATTCAGAGTTGTGTGTTAGAATATGCATGGATGGAACTTTTCAGTGATGTGTGGAGTTAATACCCGATAATTTGAACATTCCATGTGAACGTACTAATATGGAGAGTAATTTACCTAACTCAAGATAACAGACCGAGTGAACGATAATAAACGCCAGTAATCAGCACGAATTGCTATGTATTATATGTTATAGGCACTGCTATGTAGCAGTGCCTCAGCTGACTGAGTTTCCGAGGGTGGCTTCACAAATGATGATATTGACCATAATAATCATTGTAAATTCACATGCGGCATTTTTGGCGTCATCAATGCGCTCAGGCACATCATACAACTGTGCCTCGCTGGGAAATAATAATCCCAACAATGCCGCATATGACAACAATGAGGATTACAACCATTATCACTAAATAGGAATTGAACAATAGGAGACTTCAAACAACCCAGCTTATTGATAATATGCATTTAATCGGCTTCTCACGAATTATTTTTAATTGTACATAGAATTATGTCCAACTTGGAAGCCATTGCCAGTATCATTTGATGTGAATATAATTAATATATATATATATTATATATATATAGTTGTATTTCGTATTTTGTATTTCGCTTTCAAAACGTACAAAAAGTGCACCAACCTTTAAGATCTACAAACTTGTAGATCTGTATAGACGAAGTGTCTGCCTGCTTCTTGACACCACTGGTGACGTTGCTCTCCGTATTTCCCATGATTCACTTTTTATGGCACTTCGATGTGGAACTTCAACACTGACACTAAACGTCAACGGCACTTTGATCACACTTTTATTGAGAACGCGTCATGAAACTCCTACGTCATGATCTCGGCAATTAAATTTAATCAGGTATTGACAATTTCACAAACACGAAAACGACGGAATTATAGTGAGATGAGTGGAAATAGTTTTCAATTCAGGGGGTGCATGCACGGTGCTTATAATAATAGAGAAATTCACCTTCACTATTTTCTTCTATGTTCTATGTTTTCAAGTTGCTGGAATTTATTGAAATCGGAATTTATTTGGAATTTGTTGATGCAATTTGGCTGCCCTCGTTAGCTCAGTCAGTTGAGGCACACTTCAGAAACTGAAGTCACCATTGGGCGTGGGTTCAAATCCCGCATGAGGCATGGGTATTTGTCAACGCTCTTTCACTTATCATCACTTCATAGTCACATAATCACCTGCTCACACGTACCCCCGTATAACCTAGCTGTAGGTGGGGTCGTTAAGCAAACAATAATCAACAGATCTGATCGTTTTCACTAAAACACGATAACGAATTACAATACAGTGTAAACCCCGCGATAGATCTAATGTTTATTGATGCGAGTTATTGCTATATATTCACTGATCGAGTTGCACGTTTATTATGTAGGTTTCACTGACTGAGGTCAACACTGTTTTTGCGGGGTTGATTGAATTGTTTTTCCCCTCTCCTCTGACTTTTCCCACCCTTCCCCCTCCCCAAACCCGTTGTACCAAGCACAGACTGGCTCTTTCTTGCTCCAAGTTTAGCGAGGAACATACGAGCGTGTTATTTAGGTCTAATGGGCTGTATTTTATTGATTTAATGCAGAAGTATTATTTTTGGTTTAGTTACACAAATTTATGGTAGCTTATTCAGAGTATGGACAAAGTATAAACCATGGACAGAGTATAAATCATATTCAGATCTTATTCAATAAATGAGTAGCATTTTTCAAGTAGGATCATATATTTTATGATCAGTCATTAAGAATCTGACATTTTGAAACATAAAACTAGGCTCTATTCCATTGGGATAAGGAATACGATTCATGATACAATTTTCCCGTGTGTATCGTTGATTTACAACAGAAATATACAAACTATTCATGTATGAAAGATGAATAAATTCAAATTCGATATTTTGAAGAAATCCATAGCTGGAATGTAAGAGTTCCTGAATAATTCTGTTTCATACATCTATATAAATATATGAATATTGAAAAAAAAACAATATAGGCCTAGACTATATATCCTAGGCGATAGGAAGCAACCTATTCCTCTGGAGCAGCATGGGGTATATGAAATCCCTTGTGGCGAATGTAAGCGAAGTTACTTCGCGCAGAGTATATCAAAATTCAGATTCAGATTGTTTATTGTTACAGATAGTGAGTGAACAGGTGGTAACATCTTGAAACTAATTTCCCTTGAATTACTTACATTACTTGGATGACTTAATTCATATTAGATACTAACCAGCATAATTTTGAATTGACTCATCTTATCAACCCCCTCAAATTATATGGTTCAAGACTTCCTGTCTTCCCGTATGGGTCTATTAACAAACGAATATTTTGCCCATGTCCAGTATTGGCGCTATAACTATAACTACCATCCTAAACCCAGTCTTGCAATGGTCGTCGTCGTCTTTGGCTATCCGGTTTCCGAGGCTTCTTTGTAGCATTGTTAGCCTATGTGTTTTTTTACAAGGATAGGCAGCTGGCCTCTCGCCTAACATGATGTTACTCAGGGTTGTGTACTTTTCTGTCGGGATTCTCAGATAGGATCCCCCGAAAAGTTCATCACCATTCGCTTTCCATTCATCGGTGAGAAGATAAGTGTTTTTGTTTCTCTCCTGTTATCAAGGTCAAGGTTTTAGCGCATCTAGCCAGCATCATGGTGAAAGTTAAAGACTCCAATATTTATAAATGAAAAACTGAACGAATTTTAAGTGAAATAACGAATATCTGCGATCAAGAGACGCGAGATGACCACGACTATAAAGAGTCAGTGTTGTCGACAAAACTGGGGAACGCAGTATATGCAGTATGTTAATCGTTCTAGATTAATTGGTGATCTTTCCAATTGATAGCGTCGATTGATTTAAAAAATTACATTTGAATACGTTTTCTTCGTTATTTTCTTTCCGAATGTCGTAGAAATCACTGGAAATGTTCAGAGCCGACTTGTTGTATTCTTGACCTATATGTCGCGTAGGGCCTGCATGATAGGCCTATATATATATATATATATATATATATATATATATATACTGTATATATAAATATATATATATATATTTATATATATATATATATATATATATATATTTATATATATATATATATATATATATATATATATATATATATATATATATATATATATATATATATTTGGTGTATGTAATGGAAGTCTGTGCTACGGTCATCTAATTATTGTACTATTTGGAATCGTGAATTATATGAGCTTACAGCGATTAGCGCTTCAACAATTCAATATGCTATCGTTGCACTTCTCGTAAACACTAAGGACAATGAGATCCATTACTGCGGTAATTCGTGAATATTTCTGAAATTGTTGGGAGGTTTTAGGAAACATGTCCTACTCATAATAATTCAGCCGATTAATCAGCACCCCTGAATTTAATTTCTTCACGATTACAGTAGGCCTACGTGCATTTTTTTCGCACGGAAATTTACATCTTTTTGATAATTCCACACAATTTTCTTCGTTTTGGAAATAAATTTTCCTCGAATTTTAGCACATGGCTTTGGGTCAGGTTGTGGCGAACTATCTACGGACCCTGGAGAGACATTCAGCGAAGAGTTCCAGGGGCCGAATCCCGAAATAACAATATTTTTCAGTCTCTCTAAATCAACAACAGTTGTCAGGGGCGGCAACAATCGTCCCCCAGGACAACAGGTCCAGCAGGATAACATCCATCACGGCCCCTGGAACTCTTTGCTGAATGTCTCTCCAGGGTCCGTACCGTAGATGTTTCGCCACAAGGTCAAAGATTAATTATATATATCAGAGAAAACGAAGCACTTGTATCCAATAAAAAACACATTGTAACACTTGAATTATCAGGTATAAAACACACAGACAAAGCTCTGTAAAAGTGGGATGGAAATCTCAACGCTCATCTAATGGAAAAACATTCCATGTGACCGGAAGCACACGAGATTAGAGCGGATAGACAACATTTTCTCGACAGCTATCTAAAAAAGATCATCTCTATACACTTGATCTCATCCATGGAACTTGACTCTATATTATATCGTTTTTCTCTTGGTGATGTGAGTATAGATGGGTGACGTCTGGAGGTGACGTTTGTCCGTGCTTACGTTTCTCGTGAATAGTGCGAAACGACGTGTATTCGGCACGTGAGGATCTTAATTGTATATGGAGTATATGCAGTATATGGAGGGAGTACTGTACCTTAAGTTTGTATATCTATTCTATTGAATTTTCTTGTTACTTTTCTCTTCATCTATCGCTTTCTTTTTTCATTTTTTTTCATTTTATATCATCTTATCTTACTTCCCTAGCTCTTTCTATCCCGCTCCCTCCTCATGTTTGAAGCATCCACAAACTTCGACAACTATGACAAAGTACACGGACATGAACATAGACGCAAAATGACCTCGCTGTTGACGCGCCTTCTAACCCTAACACTAACTAACATACAATCTGGAGAAGTGTTGTGGGATACATGTGGAGGAACCGTGCCTGTCTGTGCTGCCGCGACCGCTACACTGTCTGCTGCGTTTGGAACGGTGCTGGCGTGACTGCTGCTCTGCGGGTTGCGTTCAGGGGTGACTAATAACATGAATAATTGTTAATACTGTTTTGAAACACAGTCATGATTTCTGAAAGTCTGAATAGAATTTTACATCTCATATGTCCATGTTGGGTTTTGAACTACATAGAATTAAAAAATAATCGTGAAAATGCACGCCATGCTTAATGTGTTTTTTTAAATCGCAACTTCAATGGTAACTTCATCTTCCATGTGACATTATGTTGAATGAATTTATGTATGTACACTGTGACTTGAGTGTCATAAAAAAAGGACCAGGCCTATTTCCGAAATTTTGGATTTCGAATAAACTGGAACTCAATAATTTCTCATTCACGGAAGAATCGATTCAAGAAATCCATCATTTAGAATGCATTCTTTTGAGATTGTCCCAAGTGATTCCATTCTAAGGTAAACGTAGTCCAGAAATATCTTCTTCCCAGTACTTACATCACTTTTCAAAATTGAATTCATCTCTATAGTTGGTTCCGACACGCCCTATTTAACCATGTCATTGATGTGCCGTTAGACACGTGGCATAATCAATTAATTGTCGGTCAGTTAGGGATAGGTGATAACACTTGAATACCAATGCATACTTTCTCAATTATAGCTCACATGTGTTTTATTTATTTTGTTTATGCCGCTGGGGTGTAGCCAAACATATGCATCCAACTGCTGATGTGTACTGATCATTATTATTCATCTAGGATAACTGAATATATGTATGTTTATATATATGTATATGCATATATTCATATATATATATATATATATATATATATATATATATATATATATATATATATATATAGAGAGAGAGAGAGAGAGAGAGAGAGAGAGAGAGAGAGAGAGAGAGAGAGAGAAAGAGAAGAGATATTTCAAATAGAAGAGGATATATTTATTCAATTAGCAGTCATTTATTCGTAATTGCTGGTCTGGTCAAGTTTCAGACGGGTGATGGACCGAAGTTGAAGGAACACTCAATTGACTCGTGTGTTTTTTTAAACAGTTCTAATCGGAAAACCATCAATCTCTCACGATGCCCCACATACGTCATCAGCAGCTACAATTCCAGACTGTAATTTTATACGGAGTAAAAAACGGATGTTATCTAATGTAATGTAATGTATGTGAGGATTCGAAAAATTGAGCTCAATTGATTCTAGTTTCTATCAACTTCAAAAACTTGACCTTAATTCATTGCTCATCTATCGGGCTGAGTGTTACGTGGTATCATTGAGACACGTATACCATAAGGGTATGAGGTTTCAAATTACTTTCAAATGTTCAATCATAAGGTTGATCCACTTGGACGAGAATAAAAAATAAATAAGGTACACTGAAAAATGAAAAGGTAAGGATCAATTATTATAATATAACTTCTATACACGCAAATTTATTCAAATTTTGGAACTGTATAAATTTTGGGTGAATTTGGTTTGACGATATTCGAGAAACGCCATCACAAAGTTTCTACAAACCTCATGAGATTTTGATCACTATTCAACATCAACAACTTGACATTTTTTTTCATCCCAATTGATGGTTTTCCATGAGGTATAATTCACACATTCGATCAGCCACGACCATTGGAAAGATATTACACACGCATTGAATATACACTCGATGAAACTGATAAAATCGAACACAATATTCATAACAATATTTAAAAAAAAAACGGAACAAAATGATGAATTTTGTTGATAATACAAGAACAAAGAAGAAGAGAGAGGAAAGAAGATTTCAAGAGGAAGAAGAAGATTTGAGATCTTTTCTCCCCGCTGTGATTGTTTGAATTGTTTCCTAACCCTGAAATTACTACCTCTTCTATATTCAAGATTTGATTTGTTTGTTCAATGAGTTATCATACTTCAATTATTCTTTGGGGTGGTAAGATCGCCCTCATTGTGCCTCGTTCAAACGATCTAATCTTCCATCCATAGCCTCAATTGAAAAACAATGATTTTGAATCAAGCTTCGATGCTATTAAAAAAAAAAACTGGGTGGGAAAATTATAAGAATGTAATCTTTCCGAAATAATTCGAAGTTTCACCGAATGTGAGCACATCCCAAATACAAGTTCTCATTCGAATTTTATCAGCTGTCACCATGAGATTGAATTCATGAATGTTTTTCATTCATTGAATGAATAGATAGCAGGTTGCCAAGATTCACGGCTTTGTAGACTCGATAGTTGTCAAATCAATTGAATTGTATATGAGTCAAGGTGATGAGTTTTTCGATTTTTTTCTCGCTCTTCCTACAACGTATAATAAAATCATGCTGCGTCCACCCAGTGTTGAGAACGAAGAACCTCAAATTCTTGTATCTTCTTCTATATATTAATATTTCACCATCTATAATATATATATATATATATATATATTCCTTGAATCAAATTAATGAGGAGTTTTTATACTTGGAATCCTTCACATTGATCCAAATTTAATTGACGTTCAAACTGACGTTTTTATGTACAAATATTTATCTTCTCATCCTTATTCTTTCTACCAGAGAATGAATTTCATATACATCATTAATTTTATCTGAAACGATGTAAAGTATTTTGTCATAACTGTCTCTTTTCATGTCGAGATCGAGTGAGTACAACAGAAAACATGTGACATACTCTGATATTGCGAGCGACAGTCAACCACAATGTGTCAAGAGTCTGTGAGAGGCGATTCAGAGGAATATATGGATTTTAGTCAAAACTTTCGTACGGAATGTGATATCAAAATTCTAATAACTAGGAAAACGCCATATATGCGTTGTTGGACGAGCGGATAGTGATAGTATGGGTACAAATGTGTAAAAACTGCTTCGAGTGGTACAAATTTAGTACATTTTACGTTTTTTCTTCAAAATGGCTGACCCGATCGAGTTGAAAGTTTCCAGAAATGTGTTTAAAAATGTAATTCAACTTCACGCAGAATTTCATATTTTGGAAAGTAAAAATATTTTTTTCCGCTGTGTTAATCTAATGGGTATTTTTGAAATTTCTAAAATTCATAAAAAAAAAGTTCCCACCCGATAATGCCACAAAACTATACAGATCTAAGTTAGATGAGGAACCATATTGGAAAACAGTTTGAAGTTGATAGCTGTAGCTGTTTGACCTGTGGAAAACCGACAAAAAAACTAAAAAAAAAAAAAAAAAAAAAAAAAGAACACCAATTTTTTTCAGTATGTCAAATTGAATCCTCACTGGAGCTTGTCTAATTAGGAGACAGAGGTCTTACCAATACCTTCAAGTTGATATTGGTTTCATGTATTCATCTCGAATCGACATATTGTCACGCGTGTACGGATAAAAATATATTTTCCACCGTATACGCCTGACAATTAGGTGATATGAGATGAATGGTTATTACCTATACTTTTATATGTATCGAAAATATCCGTGGTCCCTTATTATCGGCATATTCATATCTGATATCGTTTAAAAGTCATCACAAAAAACTGAAATTTTGCTGAATCAACTCCCATGGACACTTGGATCATAGAATACAGCATTGTTCATATTTATTTGCAGCGGAATATCAGTAGATTAGATTCAAGTGGTCGAATAAGTCACGTGATATTTTTTCTATCATTCTCAAATTAACATTCACCCACTCGTGTTCACTATTGGATAACTTGTGTTTTTTCGATCTTCTCTCCCACACAAAAGCTTCGGCTTATGTGAGTTTCATTATTTCAAACCTTTAAATAACAAAATTCTACTTATTTTCATTACTACAATTGATTATTAACTATATCATTTCACTTATCATTCACTTATTTACCAAGTACTCGAATGTAAATTTAGTTCTGTATATTCTGTGAATTCTGTGTAATGCATCTGAGAATACATGTTTTGTTTGTATAGTGATAAATGTTGAATAATAAAAAATGAAAGAATGACGTCATAGACTGAAGCAAAAACTGTGCTTTTATCAAACCGCTCATAAATCTGAGCAATTAAGTGAAGTGATGTCGTTTTCATTTCAGCTTTTATAAAATAATTCAAGTTGTCGGATAAATTCCACGAGCTATTTGTGAATGTCGCCTTCCGTTGTACAGATTCCATATCGTATGATTAAAACTGAAAAGTGTTGAGATATTATAAAAAGGCGATATGAATGAGTTTTTATTGAAACATTGCCAACAGTGAGGTTGTCACTTGAACACAGTTCAACAAAACCAACAATGAACAATTGAAAGAAAAAAAACATCGTCATAATGATGATGATATTATCGTGAATTAAAATTATCGATATTTTCAGGAATGATTACAAAATTAACAAGTACATATACTTAATAATTCATTCTTCATAGAGAAATTCTCTAAAACACAATCCAATTAGAGTAAACTAATCAAGTAACTCAAGGAGTTAATTGGGTGAGCGATAGAGGAGCCTCCCATTTCCCATAATGGATCTTTGTATCAAAGTTTTTCTTTGTTTGTACGCACTGCACAGTTAGCACGGTTCGACTGAGAGACATGGAACATTTTCAGGACACGCAAAATTCAACTTAGAACTGCATAGTTTTTAGGTTAGATCAGCCCAACCAATTTCAAGTTACATCATCAAGAAATTCTGAAAAACCTCATGGAATGGGCAGGTGGTAAAGTTAGGAGGAAATATAGGCCTATCTCAACATTTTCGCAGAATTGAAACATGAGAATAATAAATATCAGTTTATAATTTTACATGAATTGAATCAGTCGTTTTGTAGAATATGATTATTAGGTTCATTTTCAGATGAATTAAGAAATTATCCGACTCGAAAAGTAACAACAGAATGCGCTACTGAATGCAATATGGCCGATGAAAGGTTACAAAAACAGTCAAGAATATAATACCTCATTCAATATCATTGTTGAGAATAAGCGCACGTTTCATTCTGTGACTATTAACTAGTTCCGTTTCTTCACACTATAAGCGTACCTGTAACCTTTTCTGAAGATTAAGAGGTAAAACCAATCAAATAGAGAATAGCAGCAAGTAGAACAGTGAGGCCTTGCATAAATAGTCTCAATATCACGCTGTTTGTCTGTATCGCTCATATATCGCTCTATCGGCTCAGTCAACTATCGTTAGCGTCATCCATCAGATGCCAATATATTAGACCTAACTTCGCTGTCGTACAGTGCGTCGTTAAACCCAATTGATATATATATATATATATATATATATATATATATATATATATATATATATATATATATATATATATATATATATCAGGTTCTTCATTAAGTTATTCTGTTGTATCTTTTATCCTTATCCGTCCTCTGATGAAGGGAGTAATATAGCTCCGGAAACGTTAGACAATCTACTTATCAAATCAATTTTATATTTGGATTTGTCCTCGTTTTTATTTTACGCGTTAAAACCCTGGGCCCAGATTCACAGAGAATTTCATCTCTTAAAACGTTCTAAGTTATAACAGTTTTAGGACTTATCACCAGACTTGGTTATAACTCGTATTCACGAAAAATTTTAAGCAAAAGTTTTAACAATAGTTTGTTCTAAAGTTATCACCGGTCTTGACTGGTTTTAGTGGAGATACAACACTCACCTCGCAATTGATTTCGATGATTTTGGATATTGTCCTCACTCAAATTCACTCAGTATCAAGTTTTGAAGATGAAGATGAATGTTCGGAGAGTTTGGAATATATATATATATATATATATATATATATATATATATATAGGCCCTATATATATATATATATATATATATATATATATATATATATATATATATATATATATATATAAATATATATATCACATGGTCAATCACAGTCCATGTTATGTTTGATGCTAATTAGTTGATCAATCTCATTGCCGTTGTTAGCTCTAACGTAGATCAACAATGAAATAGCTTCAGGTCGACAGGTGGGATGATTGGATTGTGGTCCAGACAGAACACACAAGTCCGTGAGTACGAGATTCCATAATCGAGCAGAGTAAAATGCCATTAAAAGTTACCTTGCCTGACTTGATCAATCTAGTGCGTGTTCGGCCAGAATACCGTGGTAAAGCGCCGTCAATCAAACAATATACTGCTCACTAATTCTTTACAAATGCATCTCTTGAGAACGCAAACATTTCCAGAAGAATCGTTCTCCCATTACTAATGTAGTTTTGCGTGACTTCATCCAAGGTACATTAACTTGCACCTCCCCTTCCCCCACAACTGAAATTTGAATTTCCTCTGAAGCCATTGAAATAAAGTTCGCATTTCAAAGTAGGAGGGAGGGGGGGGGGCTGTCCATTCGAGATGCATTACCTCACCCCCCCCCTCCTCCCCATATTGAAATGAGAATAAGTGAAAAACTATAGCAGCACAAAACGAAATTTTGCAGCATATTTCAGCATAAATCGAGCACATTTCGATAAAATTCGAATTTCTGTTGTGGGGAGTCAGGTTGATGCACTTCTTCATTCAGTACACGTGTTCCGACGTGTTTAAATCAATCCATTAAAAAACTTCCGTGAATTTCACGACAGCTGCCTTATCTCTTACCGTTTTCTTAGATTACATTTATGAGATATACTATGCGAATAATACAAACGTTCAACTAGAATCAAGCACAATGATAAAACAATAATTTGAATATATGTTTATATATATATATATATATATATATATATATATATATATATATATATATATATATATATATATATATATATATATATATATATATATATATATATATATATATATAGGCCTATTATCTAAGATCTTTCATACCGTACTTTCATATGTATATTCATTGATAAGCTATATTATAATACAATAATTGTGTTACTATGCTATTTCTATGTTTTTCAGTTTGTGTGTCTTGTTGTTTTGTATCCTCTCTATCGAGGAACGTATCTCAGAATATGATATAGGAAATGGTCGATTTGAATAAGTCGACTATAGAGCCTCTCAGAGGCACGATTATGTGACGTTTCCCTATTACAACACGAAAAGTTCAGATGATAGGGGGGTCTATTGTATCCAGCAGTTCAGTTGATTATAATACTGAACGAAGAAGTTGTGCGAACTTAAGACTTCGCAGTATAAATTGTGATTAAAATATTTTATTTTAATTAATACGAAAAAATCATTGTCAACAAAACATAGATGAGAAAAGTTTCGTAGTTTACCCCAGGGTTTCCAAGCCCGCGGGCACAGTAGAACAGCCAACAAAACCAAACAACGATGAGTTTAATCTTTTTACAGTGTAGTAAATTTGCACAAACTAATTTTTAATTAATTGGATGAGCGTTGGAGATGACTTCCGTTCCATTCTCATGACACTCTTTCTGTGTGTTTGTTTTTACGCACTGTCGTAACGGTTAGAGTGATACACATGGAACTTTTTCTGGATTCTTGGACTTGGAACTTAATTAGAACTGTATAGTTTCTGGGCTGAATCGGTTAGACAACTCATAACTCATGAGAAAATACGTCACAAAATTTGGAAATAAACTCGGACCGGACGGAAACTAGACCGGATTAGATCGGATGGAGAAAGTTCGACAAAATATATCTTCAAAAAAGTTCAATTTCTCAGCTGTCAATGAAAATATATACAATACTAGGAACGCTCAGCCTAATCATACTAGCCTTTACGGAGAAAAAAGGTTGGATAATTCTTGTTTTGAATCCAATACCTGGAAACTCTGAGAATATAGGCCTACTCAGAAACATGGCACCGTGTTTCACGGCTTTCTAGATTTGATTGCTCCGATATATACTTGAAGTCAAGGTGTGAAGCAATCCATACATACAAATATAAATATCTCACTCATTTTACAATGCATATGCTGCGTTTGCCCAATTATTTCATTAATCAATTACATCTTCCGTCGTTTCACTTGTAACAGAACATTATGGTTGCACGTCGGTCCAGAATGTGAGATTCTCCAGTGTAAAATGAAGTTTGTGACATGCGGGTATTATGGGTGACGAATAGTTCCTCTGGGCATATCGGTGCTGTAGACAGTTCCCCCCTCTGCTCACAACCTCCCCTCCCCCATCCCACTCATCTTCTGCCGCCCTGGGCGATTTACTGCCCAACGTCCAATTCTCCGGATATAAGTCCACCTTTCTGTTTGAGTTTAACAGTTGGCACTTTAAGAGTCCATGGGAGTCGATCTAGCGGAATATCAGGTTTTTGGTGATAACTTTTGAACGGCATGAGATATCGAAATTCTAAAAACGATTTAACACAGTTTTTTTTAATACCTTTGAGATGGTGTAAAGTGATAACTAGTTATCTCACATCGCATAATCGTCAGGCGTATACTCTTAAGAAATTTGTATTTTTAAGTGTATACGCCCGACAATCAGGCAATTTAAGATACATAATTATCACTTAAATCATTTCTAATGCATTGAGAATATCTGTGTTTCCTCGTTTTTAGAATTTCGATATCTTATGGCGTTCAAAAGTTATCACCAAAAACGTGATATTCCGCTTAATCGACTCCCATGGACTCTTAAGAGAGTTCTCAGGCTATTCTGAGAAAAATCAGTCTCTTCACGGTGACTTCTATACGTTATCGAACATTGAATTTCCGATTCACCAGAAAATACAATTACTTCATACGTTTCAATATCTATCAACAAAATATGTGTTTTCAAGTGATTGATCAAACCATTCGTACTGTAATAGATTGGGTAGGGATGTATAGAGATTATTATGGGGAATATATATTGATTTGTATTTGTTTTGCCCTTTATATGTGATAATTATTCATTCATTTTGTTTCTCTCGACTATTTGGTTATATATTCTCTATTTTCTATCATTGTCAAAGTAAAATTTACTCGCTCGAGTTCACTATTGTATACAATAATGTTTAGTCGATCTCCAATCTCACACCGATGCTTCGGGTTATCTGGGTTTAATTATATTCAAGCATTTAAATAACAAAACTACTTTTAAAAAAGAGGAAAAAAGAAATGGTATCCATAATGGAAATGGATATCCACCATCTCTCTCTTCCTCTTCACCCATTCCATCCTCATCGAACAATCTTCGCTGCTGCGTGTCGGGGGGGGGGGGGGGGGGGGGGAGGATTCACGGTACGAAATAAAAGGTGGGGTATGGGCGCCAATCAGTTTAGGAATCGGAGAACTGATCACGCTAAAATTATAAATAGGACGAACATATACAGTAAACAGTTTGGATTATCATGAAATTTCAATTAGTATGAAGGGAGAAATTTTGGACTACTCCCTCCGTGTTATATTTCTCTTCGTCTCCAATACTGTTACTAAAACGTTCTTCCCGACCAAATTACAATATTTCACCCTGTCCAAGTGTAAACATAATTATTATAACGTTACCTGTTAATGTTGTGTAGGCCCACACTCGCACACGCTGTTATACATTACTTCCAAACCAATGTATTCATAAAACAATCTTCTTTCTCACGCACTGCATGTATACTCCAAACCACTCTTGACCGCGTGGTCGCTAAACTGCCTCTGCGTGACCTTCACTTAGCTACCCCGTCACTCGCGTTCCCTCGCTAGTCGGCCGACTAGATAAACACGCTCAACTGGGTGATTACAAATAAATACATCCACTCTTTCACCGACTTGGAAATAAATATACATAATCCGAGGCCTCAACTGAATAAAAGACAATGAAATTGGCCCATGACAAACTTTTTTAATTCGTGCTTCTAATATGGTCCTTTTTTGGATAGGGACGTCGTTAGCGGCAGGGAGGGGGGGGGGGGGGGGGACGTAGTTTACATGAGGTTATGCCCAGCTGGACACCACTCGGAAGTGAATTATTTGTAATATGGTTATTTTTTAAGTGATTGTTGCGATTCACAAGCAATTTTGGAGTCTATTAATTGAATCAATGGATACTTTCGGAGTTATTTTCAATAATCGGGGGGACATTTACGAAGTTATTTTCGCGATTTCTTCCAGCAAAATATTTCATTCTGTGTCCATTTTTAGGTACACATATATATTCTCTAAAAAAGGAGAAATTATTGGCAGGGCGCAAATGTCGATTGATGGATTGAAGTTACTCACAAGCGCCCTTAAAGCTCTTAGGTCTAATGTGTGTCGAGGTAACTCAATAGCAATAAAGTTCTGACGTTGAGCGGGAATTAGGTCCATTAAACAAAACTTTGTTATACTAGCTTACAACTTTGCGTGCCGCTTAACGGCGCTTAAAAGCTGGAAGACACGGCGCCTCCACCGGTAATGTGGAACTAATCAAGCAGACGTATTCTGATGATTGATTATTGTTTGGTTTGCTTGACGACCCCACCAATAGCCAGGTTATTCGGGGGAATGAATGAGCAGCTGGTGATGAGACGATAGAGTGATGATAAGTTAATTCAGATGTTCATAATGTCCGCGGACCTCCAATTTGAGTGAAGGGAAGCATAATTGTGAATGAAAAGTTTTGAATATATATATATATATATGAAATATATTATTTTCACAGAGGTTCTCGTACGTCGTACTCTCAGATCTGACGAAGATTATTATCATGTCCACTATCCCACCAACAGTCAGGATATTTGGAGGAACGATTCGTTTTTTATCATCTCCACCAATCCATTTGTGCGGATTTTTCTGAATGTTTTTTCTTATTCACTCTCAAACCCTCACTCTCGTATTGATAACACTATCCCCTCAATTTTCATTCCATCCATTCTATTCCTTCATTTCAATTACTGCCTTCACTGACTCTGGTATGGGATGGAGTTCGATTCCTAAGGTTGACTCCACTTTTGTACGGACTATTAATTGTATGCATCCATTATATTCATGAGGTGTACATTCAACCAACCCATAATTTACCTATGATTCAGACCATGGTTGTTATGCCATCAAACCTACCAACAGCTAGGTGTATGAGGCTATAAAATATCGTTGCACATCAGACTTTTCCACACCTACTTATCATGCATGTCTCGAACCCACACCCCTTTCAATTACAATTTTCTCTTCATGTTCACATTTCTCTTCATTTTTCCTTAATCATTGCCTCAACTCACATAGCCGCACAGGCAAGTTCTTTGAACCTCTCTAACCCAAACTTTGTTTACTTCCAATCCATTATACCATATTCCATCACGAAAAACATCTCCCGCTACAATATGTGTACATAACGTATACATGCACATTATTCTTTTGATCCTACTGACTCTAGAGGACCGTGTTATGACAAACACTATGTCTAGGCCTCATATCCAGCGTGTGTGAACGGAGCACGTTTGATGTTTATTGTCAAAGGGCTCACGAGTACCTTAATAAGGTTTCGCTAGGAAGGCGAGGTAACCCCCTCCCTCCCCTGCCTACCCCCACCCACAACACCTTATCGCAAGGCCCGTTGGGTTGAATCGGCCAGTCCGAGGTCTTCTACGTGATAATACAGCCACAGCTGTGTCTCTATACGTAGACGTGTGTTAATTTACGTAGGAATCCACGCGTCCAGATTCCCGCCGGTGAACTTTATAGGTCAATACAATCAGTATTTCATTCCATTTGTTTCCAATTGATTTCGAGACTTCCATAATAAATTATCATCGATGGTATAATTTAACAGATGTTATTATTCAAAAATGTTGTGAATTATTTATTATATTATGTAATATTTTAACTTCGTGATGGTGTACTTCAGAAATGGTTCAATAGATTTGGCCCGAAACTTATACAGTTCTGAACTGAATAAGTCCGCGTGGAGACAATAATTTTCATGTTGTTCTGTCAAACCGTACCAAATATGCAGTGCCTACAAAATAAAAACACACAGAGAAAGGAAATCTACAGTAGGGTGGAATAATATGATGGAAGTTTTCACTATCGCTCAACCAATAAATGTTTCACTCTAACACGCATAAACTGCGTTTTCCCTGTAATGTTATCAACGTGTTCTTCTTCCTACTCCTAATCAGGCGTGAGTACAATTCACGCTGCCTCGACTCAATCGGTTCGCCACAGCTTTCAGCAGCTCACTAATTAATAGTGACCGTCCATTACAGATCACGCCGTTGTCGGCAAAGTTCGTTACGAGAGCTGTTAATGGACCAATGGGAGGTTGTAATTAACTGCCAGAGGTGATGATCAAAGATGAGATGTGACGTCACGACTGACTGCACACGACTGACGTCATCAACTATCTCCTGGCGCAGTGCTGCTGGGGAAATGCGAGACGGATATTCGAACAACTAGAGTGAAAAGAGTTCAATTTGTATTGCGAATAGATTTATAATTATTTGATAATAATATTTATTCAGCAATTCTGCTACATCATTTTATATGGCATGAATTACAATACATACATTATAACAATATGATTCATACAATTACTGAATACTATTATTTCGCATACATTGATGATGAATTGGCTCAAATTTCCGTAACAACAAAAAAACACAACATGTCATTATGAAAATAACGGAATAACTCAATTCACGTGGTCCTTAAAACGCACAGTTTCACTTGAAATGAGAACCAATTTTCCTTCCTCAAGGTCACGTATTCAGAACACTCATTTCTAAACTAACAACCGTTGTCAATTTGGTTATTGTTCTGATAACAGTATCGTATTTATGAAAATAGGTATTGAGCCGTATTTCCAGAGAACCGATGTGGCATTCGAATCACGAAATATAATTATCCGTTAAATTGCCCCTGAACGCAACCCGCGGTTCAGCGATCGAGCCAGCACTATAGGCGGTCGCGCGAATACTGTCAGGAACGGCCCCACCACCGCTAGTGTTCTCAGACCTTCCCAATTGAAATTAACACAGTGGACTTCTATGTTGAATAATCACTGTGCTCATATGAAGAGCCAATAGAATGATAGAAATATAGCAAATTCATGGATTATTGAATAGATCCCAGCATGAATTCTAGAATTCTAAAAAGTGTACGTGAATTCATGGTAATTTTGAGATATTCAGTTGTAGAATATGTTACATGAAAAGCGAGGCGTGGAGCAAGTATAAGAAGAATGCGATCCTGGAATCATTCAACAAGTGAGATGAAGTGGGATGAAAAATGATAAGAATATCAATTGCATTCAATTCTCGATAACGAATTCCAGAATACTTCCGAGCTTGAACGAACCAATAATGAATTTGATTCCAAAATTTAATTTGTCATTTTTCCCACTTCACCTGATTTCCTTTATTTTCAGAATTGCTTCTAAGCGGGGGGTGTAAATGATGTATGACGTTTGCTCACATTTTTGGGCCGTTAGTTGATATCAAAAAATACGATCATCACTCCAATTTTCTGAAATTTTAAAAAATCGGAAATTTCAAAGCTTTCAGTACTTTCCATGTTTATACTCTCAAACTTACGTTAGTCGTATTAAGAGTCCATAGGAGTCGATTTAGCGAAAAGTGATCTTGTTGGTAATAGCCTTTGAACGGTATGCGATATCAAATTTTGAAAAAAGAGGAAACACAGAGGCCCATACTTTTAACACCTTCAAGATGCTATTATTTTCGACTTTTCAACTTATATCGCCTTGCCGAGCATATACAGCTTGAAAAATACATTTTTGTCGTATCACCTATCTGCTCGGCAATAATATGAGTCAAGAGTTTTGTATTTATATATCATATACCATCCTGAAGGTAGGCCTATTAAAAGTATCTGTCCCCTCTCCATGAGAAATTTGATATATCATATACCGCTCGGAAGTTATCAGAGAGAATGTTATTTATTTCGCTGAATTATTTTCTCTCAATTTATCTCGAAGACAAAAACTTGCTACTGATAAACATGATATATGCAGCACTTTGAAGCAACTAATACCGTTATGTTAAAATTCTTAGCATGCATTTTGTATAGTGTTTTAAATCAATATAGCCTATACTGAATAAATGATGAGGAAGCAAAATTCTTGGAATACGCCAATAAAAATGAAGGTCATCGAACCTCTTAGATCGTGCTTGAATTACGTCACAATCCATTATCACCCTCCAACCACCCCTCCTCACCAACACAACTAGTCATATTATTATTATTTCAATTATCAATAGTGTCACGCTTTTTGTATGTTATCGTTAATTAATTCAATTGTAGGCCTATTCCTACTGAATATTGAAAATAACCAATTGAATTCTATAAGAACTCATGTGATCCGGGAGACGAGAGGAATTTCGAACTTGGTTCAATCCCCCGAGCTGTATAAATCCCCACGAGCTGTATATATTTTTCCAACAATTGAAATGCAAAGCAATTTTCAAAAAGGGAAGTATCCATTGATTTTTAATTGCCGATCTTCATTTAAAATGAAGAGAATATTTCATGCGAGATGTTGATTAGTGTATATCGTTCCGAAAGCCAGCAAGCTAAAAAAAGCGAGCCAACAAAATACAAATAATTCAAAGAAGTGGTAATGCAGAGACAGTATTTGAGAGTTTTTGTTGGTTGATTTTTTGATAATCATCATTTATTTTCGTCTTAATTGTTCCTTTTTAGGTTCTGCTCTTTAGTTCAAGACCTTGCCACCGCACTTTCGTGCAATTGTGAGTGTACAATGGCATAAACGAATAATAAACAAATAACAAAACGGCACGATTGACGCGCCCTCCAGGGATCATGAATACAACTACACGGTAACGAGTGTGGGTTGGAGTGGAACTAAAGTGGAGGGAAAACAGAATTATTTGAACATTGTTTGTCAGGTCTTGAATATATATTTCGTCTGAACCAGAACGTTGATTCAAGCCGAGCTCATTGTCAATGGCAGATTTCAGCAACAGCAATTGGAAAACGTCATGAATTATCATTATGATTCAATTTCTCTCATTGATTCATCAACTATGATATATTTTCACATCAAATCGATAAATTGATACTTCGACATCATTATTAACAAATAAATATGTTTTCCTTCTTATATTGTTACTGTAGTATTATCATGACATATCACCTCTGAATTATTTCATACATTTCTTCTTTCTAATTCCAATTCATATCCTCTATATATATAGAATATATATATATATATATATATATATATATATATATATATATATATATATATATATATATATATGGAAAGAGAGAGAGAGAGAGAGAGCGAGAGAGAGAGGAAGAGAAAGAGAGAAAGAGAGAGAGAGAAGAGAGAGAAGAAATAAAGAGATAGATAGATAGAGCATGAATATATCTCTATGGATAGAGCTACAGACGGATTAAGATACATAGGCCTATATAGTTCTCTCATTGTTTCCTAATACAATTATAAATAACAATTCTTTTTCCTTCTTATATTCAGTGTTTTTATTGCTGGACAGAGTGAAACATAAATAGATTTATAACGGATCTCTTTTATGTAATGTTTGCCAGTTGTTTCTTCATTCGATCGAATAAAAGTAAGACAAAAAGTGAGTCCGGCCTGTCAGTCGCCTACAAACACTTATTGATTGACAGCCGGGAAAGTTGGACGGTTTTATCTCGCACTATTCGATTAACTGACCCTTTTCAAAAGCTTTCTTTCAAATAAGGATTGATCGGTTCTGATTATTACCAGAAGGAAGTCAGAAGAAGTTTTATTTTCTTTCACTGTTATATTGTTTCTTCAAGAGGGGATTTATATTACGAAGTCGGATACGAAGTCGGAGCTTTGTATCGACTGAAAGAGTTCCTCCCAACGTGTTAATCCGATGTGCGTAGCAAATAATTCAATTTCACTCTGTACTGAGAGAGGGGCTCTTTATTGTATGTGATATCTGTTTTTTGTGAGTCACATTCAGGTCAGACATTTATCAAGAAGTCAAAACTTGTTTCTGATAATTGGTGACATGCCAGATTGGTTCCCCTATTACTGTTTGAGAAACCTTCATTTCATTAAGCATTCATCCGATTTCAATGAATTTCTGTTATCATTTCAGTGGCATTGCAGAGTTTGCACTAATACACCGAAAATCTCGTACACCGAAACAGGGTGACTGCACCAGGAGAAAATACCCGGATAGAAAGATGATTCAGGTTGGAATTACGATATAGTATTTTGAAAATGGGGGACTTTTCCCACTTCACTAGAATGATATACTATCATGCATGAAAATGTCGTTCTTTCCGTTTAACGATTTCTCCGATGTACGTTATTGTCGGTGTATTAGAGGCTAGCTCATTCCATTGCGAAACAACATGGAATGATAAAGAAGGTAGTCTCAGCATTAAAAACACATGTTAGGAGAGATAGAACAATTCAGGCTATCAGAGGATATCACAAACATATATGTATATCAGAATTTGAATTCTGACTTTATCACATTTTATGATGACATGATCGCTGAGGACGAAGGTTATCACGAGAAATGCAATTGCATGTCTCGAAAAGATTGAATATTCAAACTCTCAGCGAGATTGCGTTATAATAGCACTTATTTAGTTGGTAGACAAATCTTTTCGTTGAGGCTATTCATTATCTAAAAATTATACAATATGCTTCTAACAAGTAACTAGATTTTAGGTCAGCTAATGCAGAACCATTGAAGTGAATTGATATCAAAGTGATGAAACATAATTCAAAAAAAATTGGCCCGTTTTTCCCCTATACCCAAAATAATAGAAAACCGCTCTTGACCATCAGGAATCCAACAAAAATGATTGTCAAGTTTTGAAACTTGCCGAAAGTAATGCTCACATTATAGAGCAAATTATCCAATAGTTAAAATTTTTCTGTAGACACAGATTTATTCACAATCCCATAAAATTTTGTGGAAATTTCGTCGCAACAAAAATGTCGTGAATAATTGAACGGAAAGACTCATGAGAATGACAACCATTTTTTGAGAAGATGCTAATTAGTTTCAACATAATATTCCCAAGTTTCAAGTGACTACAATTAGTCTATTATTGCATTGAAATTCTCGTATCAAACGATAATTTTGATTTATTTTGCCGCTACACAGAAAAAAAATCCAATTATTGTTAATTATTCTTTTATCAGTTTGATATTTATTCACTTCGATGGTTCTGTATTAGACTTTACTCGAAATGAAGTTATTTATGAGAAGTAATCTTTCATACGGATGAATAGCATTAAATGAAATTATGAAATGATAAATGAGATTCTAGAATTGGACGTCATCGTCACAAGAAATGATATAGTTCATTTTGAACAACTCGTTATTGGAACGATAATTAATTAACGCGTCGTTATCAGAATTATGATAGAATTATAAAAGATTATAATGAAAACTTGGATGTCAATCTTATATTATCTCTAAAATATCTTCTTTCATCATTATTTTTCAGCGCCACCAATCCTCGAATATCACTCCAGTTTTTATCAGCCGACAAATCCACTACCAACGTGACAAATCTCTCCGTAGCAATTAATGTACTCTTCTCTCGCAACGATATTCCATTAAAAATACGATCCAGCGAAGCTAATATTATATTACTAGAATTACTCTGTTCTTGAGCAGCTTTCAGTCCGCTCACTCCACCACCAGTCAGTCCATCATTCATTGGATATCTTGCTAATTGGTTCGTTATTCCAGCAATCAATTCCAAGTCAGTACTTCTGATCGAATCTAGTTGAACGTTGGATATAATGTCTGCTACGTATGATATTTCTGCGATCGTTAATCTCTTCTCTTTGATAGAATCGGTTGTCAACAGGTTTAGTGTATCGAGTAGTGAAGCTGTGCCGTGATTTGTGCCTATTGAGAGACTGTGAAGACTGCGTTCTCTCGGCTGGTAGTTCACACTGTAACAAGTACTGAAGGTGTTTCACTGTTCGAGGGTGAAATTGAGATAATCTTGTAGGTGTATCAGGAATAAATAATCTAATCTAATTAAATGTATACATATATGAATGAATATATATATATATATATATATATATATATATATATATATATATATATATATATATATATATATATATATATATATATATATATATATGGGCATATTTGATTCCGCAGAGACGGCCAAGGCGGTACCTGATACTGCAAAAAAACGATCTGTTGAAATATTTCATCCTAAACCATCTTCAACACCTTCCCTCATCTTCACTCAATCCTTCACTCAAACTCTTAGAATATAGTAAACATATAAATAGTGCCACTACTATATATTATGAATAAATTCGTTCACTGAAACGCACAATAACATGAATCATTAGAATCATTCGTGTTAAATGGCATTTGGCAGCGTAGGACTTTCAACCGCGCATACCAACATCCCAGTCTAATTCGAACTCGCCCCTAGATGGCTTTTTTAATTTAGAAAAGGATCTATTCAAGGTGCATCATATTGACACTTTGGTGGTGTGAATCGTGCATACCCAAATTTTTCCTCCATCTCCCTGCCTCTCGCCCTCTCACTTTCCGTGATCCACATCTCGGTTAAGGCGCATGACAGTGTTCGTGACGATCAGATTCACAGAATGTTACCTCGTACTGAGTTCAGTGACGTCTCAACGTCAAAAATACTTTCAGAGTCGATCATTCACGAGTTTGAAAAAAATATATAATTGTAGTTTACCTCGTAAACTGCGTCATTGTAATTCCAATGAGCATCAGAAATGAAATCACCAGCACCTCTCGAGTAATTGGTCTTCCTTCTTTGTTGACGCACAATTCAACCGGTACTTTTTTTTGTCCCAATCGAGTCGAAGGCTTTTCAGTTCCTTCTGTACACCGTCATATCTCGCCTTCGCTGTTTCTTGATGACAGTACTTCGTACTTCTAATATCGAATATATTCTGATTGAAATCGACATTTTCTTTTGCTAATCGCTTCGACAAACTGATGAGGTAAATCAACAGCTCCCAATCTCTGTACATTTCACGATTGGGTTTCAGTAACCCTTCGGCATTTGTCATGCGAAATTTTAGATTCTTCAAATATGTGATCTTAACTTCGACATGGTAAATCAAGATTATCGAGGAGTTTATCAATGTTTCACTTCGAATTGGAATCGAACGAATGTATTCGATATTCTTGAGATTCGATTTCGATATGTATTTGTTGAAATCGAGATGTCGACTCCATTCTGAAAGTTCTGGGTTTTTGGTAGATTCGTAGAGAACGTGGATGGCGAATATGTGCTCGTGATATCTGAAATATAATATCATTCAATTTTTTAAATTGGTTTTCTCTCGATTCGAATATCACGTGTTATAGTGGTATAGGGTATCTCATTTTACTAAATTCAAACTATTTCAAATTTGAAGCCGCCCTCTTTAGCTCAGTCAGCCGAGGCACGCTTCAGAGACTGAAGTCACCGTTGGGCGTGGGTTCGAGTTCCACGTAAGGCATGGTTTTTTGAACGTTCTCCCACTTATCATCACTTCATCGTTGCATTATCACTCACTCATTAGTACCCCCGTATAAGCAGACTGTTGGTGGGGTCGTTACGCACCATCAAAAAAGAAAAGAAAATGAAGATAATTTACAGGAACAATTTCGACTACTGAAGTGGATAGAGGCCAGCATGAATTCCAGAAATAATCGCGTATTTTTCACAGTCCTTCTGTTTCAGATGAAGCACTCAATTCAACGTGAAACTATTTATATAATGTTGGTCTGTATATAAGGGGGTGCATGTACAGTGCTAATAGGAATAGAGACACGCATATTTTCCATTTTTTCCAATGTTCCTTGAACTAGTATTATTGGTGTACAAGATAATTGAACTACAGGATAATGTTATGCTCTTCAATCAATATGATATTCTATTATTGTGAATTCATTCAGTCTTAAGATAATACGGCAATGAATATCAAGAATGTGATGAAATTCATTGACGCAATATCTTGAAACTGATTGAAATCACAAAAATACATTGCCATATTGATTAGAGAGCATAAGGTAATCTTGTAGTTGATATACTTTCCATTCAAATACACTGGTTCGTAAACATGTGACAAAATAGTAAAGATGAATTTCTCAATTTTCAGAACTACCTTGCATGCACCCCCATGAGACATAGTGTGATAAAACCTGACTAATACACAATCCCAACCCCATTGAATGTCTAGAACCCTTTGTCACAAAATAGTTCTTTGAAGAATCCGTTTGGAAAAACGACTGGATTATCCAATCGAATAACATAAGTAACCAAGGGTGAGGAAATTTACGGATCGAATTTCATTGAATCAAATGACACATTAAAAACCTGGGCTCAGAATGGAAGTCAAGAGAGAGACGAAATTGTAATGTCTCTCATGTTCTTGCTCGCTAGAATTTTCATCAGAATGAATTAAATTAAATTGCTCAAAAACAAACATGGCATAAAAAACTTTTTTCTCGAGAGATTCCGACCTAACAAAATATACTAAAATTAGTCTTTTAACATTTTTGCAATATTTATTACAGAGCTGTGAGATTTTGAAATTCACGAAATTACTTAGACTGAAAGCAGCGCTGTTATATTCAAGAATAGGAAAAATTAAACTTTGCATTATTATCCGAATTATACGTTGGAGAGATTTTGGAGGGAAGTTTGAAAAAGTTGGTCTATAACGAACTGATGAGAATGTGTTATAAAAGTATTCCAACGACAATTCAACGAACATTGTGATGCATAACAACTGCCATTTTTAAAGTTCCAGAGGAAAATGTAAATGAAAAAACATGTAACATGAATATTGTTGGAATATTTTTCATGTCAACTTGTTTCTCAAGGGGAAACTACTCTCAGTGTAATGTTGTCAGTGCCAACGTAATATATAAACTTTCGTCAGAACTACAGGTTCTAATATATATCATATACTAACAGTGCTTCACACCATCCAGAGAAGTATCGCCTAGAATAATGTCGATCCACGATAAACATTCACATTAAAATCTTTGTTATTCATACTAGGTGAGAATCGATGACGTAAATATATCGCGTTTCTATTACATGTAAATGATCTTTCCAACTCGGTCATCAAAAAATGTTTCTCATCATCGACACATATTGTATGCATTTTATGATGTATTTGCTGATTTTTATATTCTGCACGGCTCAATTATTGACATCATATTTTCATAAAAATCTCATGGTGAAGGAACTTTTTGCTTCCTGTGTATTACGTACACAAATGCAGTCACATGAAATGGGTTTAGTTTGGTTTAGTTCATTTTTATCGCTTTTTTATTATTCATACATTGTACAAATATGGGTCGATTCATGAGATGAAATTTCATTAAATACATGGAACATAATATGTTACAAAGTTTTAATCCTAAATCGATGATTTTGATTCAAATAAAAAATGCTCAAATTGAATCAGTTATACTTCCACAAAGTATATTTGTGGTGTGGGTGTGTACATTGTCTTCCAGTTCTAGTGCGTATAAATCACTAAATATGATGCGAAAGATAAGGCCTTAGGGTGGGAACAAAAATCCTCGGTTACAAGCAATTATAGGCGAAAATTTGAAAAATATCATATTTCTGTTATATTGATGTAAATGCTGTGTTCTACACAAGCTTTGAGTGCCCAATTCAGACGAGAGAGGTCCGCAATATAATAATGATAATATATAAATAAATCTGAATAAAAACAAATATATAGACCCCTACATATATTATTGAAATACAATGATTATGGAATAATACAAAAGTAGATAACCAATCATAAATCCTTCAGTTTTGCAGATATTGTCATGAAAATTCACTCAAAAGCTGTCCCCGTGGTTCAGTCAACTATCGCGTACTGTGTTAGAAACTGTGCATATGAAGTCAGGTTGGGCGTGTGTTCGAGTCCCGCATAAAGCATGGGTTCTTGTAAATGTCATTTCACCTATCATCACTCCATTGCACGTCATCACCCGCTCATTTGTACACCGTATAACCTAGCTGTTGGTGGGGTAGGCAGCATTGGAGAAATAATCTTATAGGCTCTCTCGAGCATACACACAAAACATGCATTTCTTAGAATTTTCCCTCAAGACTGGTTCTCCCACTGGACATCACATATTTTCTTCGGGATGCATCCTAATGTAGCATAGTCAACCACTTCAAGTGATTGTAACCTTGACATTCTCAATTATCTTCAAAGAACTAAATTTTATTTTTGGATGAGCGTTAGCGAAGATTTCCACCCAACTCTTACGGAGCTTTGTCAGTGTGTTTTTTTCTTGTTTGTTTGTGAACACTGCACAGGTCGCAGGGTTTGACCGATCGCCATGAAACTTTTTCTGTATACGTAAACTTATCCACCTCAGAATTATCTAGTTTTTGGGTCTAATCTGTTGGACCATTTTTGAGGATCATCATCCCAAAGTTTCTGGAAACCCCATAAGATTAGATTGAGCGGAAAAAATTGGAAAATTAAATCTCACCAATATAATTCAAATTTTCCCCAAATGTGAACACGAAAGTTATGCACATAATTAAATATTTGTATTCAATTCGGACCAGCCGTTTCGAAGAAAATTATTCAATACATGTTCTTTATTCAATGAATATAGATAGAAATAATACCAAAATGCTGCAGTGCTAGATTCACGGCTTCTTGAATTTGTCAGTATCTAATGAAGTATATTTTGTATGATCAAGGTGTGTAGAGTTTCAGATTTTACTTTATATAGATATCTCGCTCATCTTACAACGCATATTCTCCTTTTGCCTAGTGTGTAATCTTTCTTTAATAGATGGAATACCTGTAAAGTTTTCTGTCAGACTTCACTTGATCACCATTGGCCGTGCATTGAATATATCCTTCGCCTTCTGCTTTGATTTTATACACGTCTCTTCTCATCGAATATCCCACTTCCGTTTCCGTCCAATCGGAACTCTTCTCGTACTCCAGGAGTACTATACTCCCGTGCAGTAGACTACCTCCATCTAGATTACAACGAGGGTTGAAGATTGATTTCGATTTTCTGTCATAATTCTTCAAGCCTTCAGGATCATACACATTCAAGAGGCATTTGCTGTTGTTGGTTTGACTGGAATAGAATGAGACAGAGACACACACATTAAATATTGAATTGTTACACCAAAATATCTGACTAAAAAATGATAGTTACTATTGTTGTAGACATTTTGAAAAAAGATCATTCATATTGATTAGTTAATTTTCGTCACAGTACAAATTTGGAAGCTTTTGAAAAAATGGGTTTTCCAATTATTTTTCCCCGGGGTTATTCTTATGTTTTTTTTTTGAATATAAATTTTGAAAATTTAAAAATACAAAAACGATTTTTTATTTAGGGATGATTGTTCTATCGATTATTTTGAAAGACATCACAATCTATTGTGGTGTGACACCAACATGCAGGAAAAGTTTTGAGTCGATTGGTTTCTCCTCGCACAAAATTACGAAACAAACTGAAAATGAATGAAAAATTAAAAACAGAAGTCTTTTTCTTCTCGACTTGAAAATGGGAATTAAAATATGAAATCCGCTAATTCCATTTGAAATTGTGACAGTTTTTGACTTTGTCAATAACAATCGAATTGTTTCGCCGATCGAAATCGGAAAGTTCAATAATGGATCAATGTGGGCTCAAGTACCCACCAATAACTCAGAATGTTGACGGAATTATTCGTTTTCCATCGACGTCATGCATTATGCAATATATAAATACGCTTTATAATTATGCAGATTGCACGTACTGTGAGAGAATGAATCAGCAACTTTTTATTGATTTTATGAACAACTCTGATTGCCCAATCAGATGTTGGCGTCTCGAAAAAGAGGCGCTTCATAAATATTGAATATTCATATACTCATAGATTTTTTTAACTTGTTTTCAAAAGAAATCAAGTCACTCACCGCCTAAAGCACTTTTGTTTTGAACTGAATATTTCCTTTTTTTTGTTCTTGAAACATTCATTTTGTGAAGAGGGACAAATAAAATCTATATACCCTTGGTTAACACATTTCCTCGAAACAACATGATGATCCGACATTGATCAAGTAATTCTCACTCTAGGAGAATTAAAAATTGTCTAGGTGAACCCAACATTTAAAATAACCCGTGAACAGCCCTGTCTTTTCATTCCCCCCAGTATGCAGTGGAAGAAAAGTCTTCGCCACGATAATCTAGCAACAACACACCCGTCGGTGATGAAGATACGAAGAAACAATATGTAGAGTTTTAATGACTTTCAACTTGACAGTTGTCGCCACAAAGAGCGTGAACACAAACGAAATGAAAAGCAGCAAAACCGAACACTAAAACAAATTCATGTTAAGTGAATATTATTATCTCTCTCACAATTTATATATATATATATATATATATATATATATATATATATATATATATATATATATTCATATTTATATGGATGATTTTTGCATCGAGAATAGAAAAGAGAGAAAAGAAAGTTTGTGAAGAAAAAGAATAACGCCCGCGTTTTATTATCTTCTCAAGTTGACATTTATATTCTGCGGCGACACATCTCGGGCCGCTTTTATTAGTTCACCAAACGACCGCTTGGACCGCCAAACAATTTCTAATCAACCGTTCGACTCAGCAAAAACAGCGCTTCTGACTTTCTCTTACACTGGCACTTCTGAGAGTAGAATGTTGTTTACCAACTATATACAAGTGAAAACTTCACCGAATACACCCAATCTTGCAATTCGTCCATGAATGCAACGTCTCTGAAAGATGCTGCAGCTTCTTTCATCTTTATTCTGTACGGACGAATCAAAATATCTTGAAAATACCAACATTATATAATTTCAATACTGATATTTGTGTTGGTTATGTTGGTATACAATCTCCAACTCACGTTGAAACCAGTATATTTATTTATTATATTTGTTGCCATGTCACATCGTGAAAAGGAAAAACTTTCATTTTAATCAACGGATTCTCTCACTTCTCCGCATGTAGGAACAACGGGCACACGCACAGAATGTGTGATTAATTCTATAGCTTTCGTCTATAATGATACTCATTACTTTCTCAAGCTCAATAATGGTTATTGGAAGATTATATATATATATATATATATATATATATATATATATATATTCTTCCCATCCTGTATATTCATTCTTGACTTAAACAAAATTGAACATTCTTTCCATTTGTCTTCATTCTGCCCAATTCTCCCATCCCATTCCTCAATTATTTCAATATGTCTCTCTATTACTTTTTCAACAAGATCCTTATCGTTCCTGATAATCTTCCAGCGCTTCTCTCTACCCAATACCCTTCTTGCAGCAACCCTTTGGACGTTCTCCAGAGCCTTCATTACTCCAATCTCATGCGGATCCCAGACTGAACTAGCTATTGTTATGCATATCGTCTCAAATGAAAACGAAATATCTGTATTTTCACAATATTGGAATTTTAGTATTTTAGTATTCAAATAGATTCTCCCAAGCAGTCTTCGACTCTCCATTAAAACCTCTTCACTCTGATTATTCCACCTAACTAAATTTAAGCCGGCTAATTCGTTTTGTCCACAATTTACCCGCTAGGTGTTCAGAACACGGCTAAGCCGTTCACCGATACGTTGACTGTATGTAACTCTCCCTTGCGGTAGGGGTGGTGGGGGCGGTAGGGGTAGGGGAAGGTGTCACTAATGATATAGCTCAACGATTGACGACTAATGCGTATTTGGATCAGCGTCCACTATAGTACACTCTGAGACAAGTCTTCCTCCGTTTCTCAGTCTAAGGCACTGTCTAAGGCACCAAGGCACTGCGAAACTGAAGTCATTGTTGGGCTGTGGTTTGAGTTCCGTTTAAAGCCTGGGTTCTTATAAACGTCCTTTCACCTATCATTACTTCATACTTTCATTGTCAACCGCTCATTCGTACCCCCGTATATCCTAGCTGATGGTGGGATCGTTAAGCAGGATTTAGATAAAAACACGAGCATCCATTCTCTTTGGATAAAAAATCATTGTAATGAATGGGCAGCCTCTATTCAGTGAACCATCGGTGTATGTCACAGCATGCGGACGTTGTTTTTGTTGTGGAGAGATCGTAAGAAAAGGAAAGGGAGAAAAAATATATACATATAATTTAAAAAAAATAACCATACCAATCTAACCTGAGTCAAACTAACACAACGAAACAAACAACCTAAACTTATGTAGTAAAGTGATGTAATTACTTTGGGTTTGAAATTTTGAACCTTCTAAATTAAAACTAATTTAAAACTGAGACGAGTGGCCGAGCTGAACCGTCCTGCATGAGATAGGGGTTCGATTCCCGCCATGGTCGACCATCCTGACAGGGATTTCTCGTGGTTTTCATCTAGGCCTATCGTTCAGGTCAATACTGGGATGGTTCCTTAACAACAGGTCACGACCGACTCCTTCCTACTATCCAAAACCACATAATAAAATAACCTTTCATCTCATCATCCCATCATCTTATATATCATTCACCGACGCCAATAGATCATAGTCATCAGTACAGTGTGTCGTTAAACCCAATATAAGTGAGAAACTAATCCAAAATCTACTTCCGGTGCAGTGAATAGCTACTGCGCAATGATTGGGCCGTTATTCTAATTTGGTTTTGCATGAGAGTGTACACAGTGACGTGACAAAAATATTATAAGCCTGTCGAGTTAGCGAGAATTTGTAAGCGGGAAATCCTCTAAAGTTTGAGTCTTTGTAACGCTAAACGCATTATCTGAGTATTAGAGCACGGAATATAGGGATGTTAACACAATGCGTGGCAAATCCGTTCTTCCTCAAGGATTTGCGTCATCACTTATAGTATAAGATCTCATCTCGAGTGGGCTGGAATCGGGGACGTCGCTAGAGGTCCGAAGTGGGGTGCGCGCCCCACCAATCGACATTTGCGCCCTATCAATTTTTCCTTTGAAAAAATAAAATATGTGTACGTACAAACAATAAAATATTTTGCTGGGAGAACTCGCTAAAATAATTATTAAAATGTCCATAATGATTATAATATCAACATTAACTTCAGAAATGTCTATAATGGTTCAATTATAGACTCCAAAACTGCTCATTAATTGCAAAAGAAACATTTGAAAAATGACTATATTTTCAAAAATTCACTGAGGAATAATTGTTCTGGGAGATCTCGTGAAAATAAATCCGATAATATCCATAATAGTTCAATTATTGAAAATACATTTGAAAATATCCATGATAATTACCAATTATCGGACTCCCAATTTGCTTGTGAATCGCGAAAACCACTTAAAAAATTACCATATTGAAATAATTCACTGCGAAGCTCCGGACCATTTATTAGTTTACAGCTGATGTCCAGTTGAGTGGTCATTTCATCATGCATTCAACATTACATTCATTAGAATAGTCTACGAAATAAACCAACCGGAATGGAAAAATAGATGATTCTCAACTTGAATGCAGTCAAAACATCAACTTGACATGGCTTTTAGATGCTGTAGATTAGAAGAAAAAATGATGATGCATACATCTACTGATATCAGAATATATTTCAGATGTAATTTCTTCCCAAAAATATACTGATTCAATTCATCTCAATTTATCATCTATGAAATGAAAATGCATGACACATAACTATGAAAACACATGCTGCGTTTTCTAAGGCCTGGTATTACCAAGACCAGTAAGTCTTCACCTTAGAGTTGGTGAAAACAAACATCATGGGTAACCATGGTGACAATAACTTCAAACTGCCAGTTAGAGCTACTCCCACGTTGGTAATTCCGGTCCTTAGTATAGTTCAACTAACTGACTGTTCGAAGTCTCATATTAGATCATGAATGATTAGACGAAGAATTCCGTTTTTCACATGAAAAGTATGGTTTTCATTCAGATGTTACATTAGTTTCTCAGAAGAGTTCAACCCAATGAAATATTTCATGAAGACCAATTTAAAAGTAACTGTTTCATTATTCCATAATCTTCACTCTGAATACAGCTACTACACATAACTCCAAATATTACAAATTCAAACGGAGGATTTCACAATAGAGTCGCGCCAGTTTGATGATGACGATTATTTGTTTGCTTAGTGACCCCACTAACAGCTATGGTTTTACGGGGGTACGAATGAGCAGGTGAAAGGACATTTATTAAAACCCATGTCTTATGCAGTACTCGGACCCACGCCCAACGGTTTCTGAAGCGGTGCCTCAATTGACTGAGCTACCGAGGGCGTATAATTTTTTTTTTGCTGGATATATAACTTATTAGTTACGGTAATGAATTCGAAGCAACGTAGATTGGGATATGAATTATTGATAAGAAGAATTTGACAGCTAGATTGAACCTTTTTCATTTCCATTTTCTTTCCCTCCTCAACATATTCTGTGCTGATATTCACTTAATCCGTAATTTACGAATAAGGCCAAATTTCTGATGAATGTCGGAAAAATAAAAAAAGCATCACAAGGTATCAAAATGAGAAAACTCCACTGCATGAACATGAAAAAACTAATTAAAACCAAAACGTGGGAGCATATCATAATATACAAAAACCTTCTCGCTTCAAATTCGTTCAACTGATTCTAAAAAAATGAGGCATTCGCACATTAAAATATAATCATACACCACTTGCCAGAATTTTCCATTTACATACATCGTTTGTTTACTTTATCACATAAATGATACAGAGAACCATTATGTTCTCTTTATTTGTAGTGAAAGCAAGCTACGCACTTCGCGGATAAATAGGCTTAACGTAGCTGCGGTCTGCGTAATTACAGCCCGGGGTACTAGCTAGCACAGGGTGGAATCAACAGGCAGGCTGTGACGGTAAGACACCCGCGAAAATACCGGTGCATTCATTGGACGACGTGCATCAAGATCTAAAGCCAATCAGGTTTGAATATATTAGTTGTCCTAGAGGACGTAACAGCGCTGCTGTACTAACTTTGGGTTGAAAGCTGCCATTTTGTTGAGAATTTGAAGGCAATTTCACTTCTGTACAGGTTGCTCAATAAATATAAGTTTAGGCCAGTTGGTTTTTGAGTCATTTGGTTTTTAGTACTCTTAGTTTTTAGTACAGTCGGTCGTATTTTAGGTCAGTTGGTTTTCATACAGTGGACTTTTGGTTAAGTTGACCAGTACCCTTGGTGATATATTTGTTATTTCATGAGTTCGTATCTGATTGTGCTGCCTACGTTTCATTCTCATTTATATCGGGGGAGTCACTCTGGCAGGCACTATTCCCCTCTGTCGGAGCCTGGATGGTTTCAATGCCGCCAGGACGGACTTGGAATTATTCCGATACATGAAGTAGGAATCGACTTTTCAGATAACTGACATAGCGCGAATACGAATACATCCAGTCAATCGACATTGGATATATTCCATTTGTGTAATCCACATTTCACTGAGCAACATCGGTCCTAATGAAACTTGAATCTGCAAAGCTTCTTCGGTGAGAAACGACCTCGAAGGATCCAAGAAATCGATTATCGAAACTTTGATAATACCAACATGAGAATAGTATGGCATGGTGAACATATTCCCTTCAACAGAAATTATAATTGTTGTTCAAATGATCACAGAATTTAGATTATTGACGGCCATTTTGACATTGAGAAGCGCTTTCTGTTGCTACTTTGAGTGTCGAACTAAGAACACACATTGCACTTACGCCTCATTTCTCACCGCCGCTACGATGTGGTGTTGTGAACAGTATCTGAACCTTAACCTGCTAATGCTTATTGTGAATAACTACAACCAAGATGTCTGCAACTTTGGTACACAAATTTTCATCTTCAAAAAATAGTTTTATTACATATCAGGTTTATCGTTACAGTATTGATACATTCATGTCAAGATTCGAGATAAATCAAGCATATCTGACTAACAGTCAAATGAGGAAAACCTAGATGATGTTGTAGAATGCGTAGTGGTTGTTGTCTCAGCTATCCTGGTGATGCCTCAGTATGTATATAAGCACGCTTGACGCATATGGTTCTCTCCCATGAGACTTGTGACATGTGAGATGAGTGAAATTTGGGTGAGATTCCAGTTAATCCACTGAAAATGACTGTTAGTTTTTCCTGAATCACCTTTTCTCAGTTCATTTCATTCCACATTTCACTTGAAAATCTCACGACATATTCGATTAGTGAAGTATCAAAGTGAGTTGTGAATTGTCCAGTGCACTCGAGATGGCTTTGGATCAACTGCTACTAGGATAATCAACTGGGGAAGGCAGTGACTTTCTATTTGTTTACATATTCACAGGCTGCTATTGGCTAGAATCTGCTGGCCTCGTGAATGGTATCTCTGATACAATAAGAATAATTTCATTCCATATCATAATTTTTCAACTCAGAAATAGCAAAACGACCAAAAGTGAGATAGAATAGTGAAATTAGATAGTTATCTCATCTCATCCCACAAATCATAACCCACATTTCACAAATCTAAAGAATAAGGGTCCAGATGTGTAGGCACCAATAAAGCGCTTATTTGCCTAATAGTGATCTTCGGCACCACTCAAATTTTCGGCACGCAGTCGGGCACACACGACGCATCGGAGGAGTATTCCTCATGAAAGTCTTGCACCTAGTTTCTTCATCTAATGAAGATTCTGGTGAATCTCTCTTCTTTCGAGGCACACTTGACACACTGGCAGGCACACTCGGCTCAGTGTCAGTAACAGTTGTCACAATTATAGTTACAGTTTCCGTTGACGACGTTACCAGTGAACCTCTCTTCGGTCGATTATCTCTGCCGAGCGTCGAGGATATTTGCTTGACGATCGTCTGTCCAGGTGGTGCCGAGGTCGTGTCGGGAATCACAGCTGTGGTCGACTGAGCTTCTTCCACGGTCGTCCCGATACTTGACCCACCGCCATCTTGGATCAGGACGAGCAGAGCTGCGCACAGGGTTGTCTTGACAACTAGAACTGGCAGACATGTGGATACATTGAATGGAATCCTGCTAGAAAAACGAAGCGAACGCGAAGTGGAAACGATATGACGTATACATAGGCCTCTATATATATATATATATATATGTTTCATAATCTATTCTCAATGATGAATTAAAGACGTGTGAATGATGAAAAATCATATGTATTTATCGAAAAGCTCTACGTTTCAGATGCAATGGTTTTCAGCTTTCTACTACATAACCCAAACCTAATAACATATTGTTCCATGTTCAACTCATGGTATGTATTTTCCCACTTTCATGAGAGTTATGTTCGTGTAATCTGTAATAATTCATTAGATCACATTGAATATATCGTTTTATATGTATTTCGAACAATAATAATTCATATTTCCAAAAGCATATAGCAGCGTACTCCTGAAGATTCACTTGAATAATCAATTAAATTATATATGTTCAGTGAAAAAGTGTTTATTGTCTACTCCTATACTCACAGTTCGTCATCTTGTCGATGACTTTTCGCTGACTTCTTGGTGACTTCTTGTTGACTACTTGGTGACTTCTTGTTGACTTCTTGGTGAGTTGACTATAACGGTGCTTGTAACTAGCCAACTTATATACGTTAATCTCGTGGCTGTTATCGTGACATATTGTGACTACAGTGGCGTAACAGTAATGCTACATATGAACCTCTCGAATTGAACAATTTAATCCATCATTCATATTGGATGTAACGACGCACCGTGGCGATATCTGAGATAAAATAGGGTCAGATGAATGATTGAGATATGATGGTACAATGAGTTAAGGTTAGACTACGAGGTGGACAGTGAAGGAAGCGTTCGATGCCAATATATCGTAAGAGTTACCGCCTTCGTATTCACCTAGACCACAGATTGATAATCACCACGTATAACATCCCTATAACGATGTACCGTAGCGGGGGTCGCACCAAGGTTCGATCTACCCTCACTTTTCGGTCACGTGAAGCATGAACATTATCACTGAGCTAAGTTTGCCGGTAAATTCACATTGTACAAATTGAAATTGAGATAGTTTCTTACAAGTGAGGCAATGCCTCCTAGCAACTAATTAGTGCACGCCACTGTTAGCTCGCGACGTTAACCACACGTATTCTTCTCGCACGGGCTATTCGTCCGCCTCAGTTCAACGCTGATATATTCTACTGATGAACGAATGTTTATCACGTCTTTAACAAGGCTCGTGCATTGCAAACATGCTGATCTTTGTGCTGACTTATCAATAGAACAAAAGTTTCATGTTGATCGGTCAAACCCTGCGACCTGTGCAGTTCTTTCAAACAAACAAACAAACTACAAAAAAAAAACAGTGAAAGCTTCATGAGGGTGGGATGGAAATCTTCGCTAAAACGCTCATCTTATGAATCAGGGTGTGTAGAGGTTTCGAGTACACTTTGTATAGATAAAAGGCATATGCTGCGTTTGCCCAGTATCTAAACATTTGGTACGGTCATCGAAAGCAGGAGAATATCGATATGTCATATCACGATTATTACTCGATGTGATCGATGTAAACGATAGTGTCCAATGAGTATTCACATATTAAGGAATAAAGTGTTTTTTCAGGGTCAACTCGAGACACTAAACAAAAAACAACATAAATGACTGCATCAACAATTCGTCCGATAGAGCGTAAGATGGGGCGCTCAAAAATGAATGTTGGGAAGATTTTTTGACTCCTTTCTATGAATTAAACAAGTGCAAAATAACCATCGATGTTACGTACACCAACTTGATCCCAACACTCAATCAATCAACTTTGACGATACTCTATTTTCCTTTTTTTTTTATCAAAATTTCTTAAGGAATGAGTGAAATATATATATTTTCTTACCCTCGAACAAGTCGGACACCTTGACCTGGTGTGGGGGCTTGCGTGTCCCCGTTATCTCCAGAGCTGTCGCCGGAAGCAATTCACTTGCTCCCAGAAGGGTCACTCATACCGATAAGGTTTGGAGTGAGGGTATATATCAATTTTAGGACCTCTCGGTCAAGTGGAAGCTTTTTGTGACCGGAGATTGGGGATGGTATATGGAGCGTTGTGTTTCTATTTTTCGAATTTTGTTTTTGTTACCTCTCTTCCCATCCATCTCCCTCTTTTCTATAACTTTTCGCTCCCTCCTTATGTTTGAAACATTCACAAAGAGTACGTTGAAAGAAGTATGTGCTATGCTGTCCCTTTCAATTTTAATCAAATATCCCAAAATTTGCGACGTCTTCATCAGAACTCTATTTCTAAAAATGACCTCAAAAGTGGACACTAGAACATAGTCTTCTTACATAATTACTTCAACTTATTGAAAATGTACCATCCTAGTGCGTCTCATATACTCTTGCTTCTAGATTTCTCACTATTCAATTATGATGATTATTGTTTGCTTAACGACCCCACCAACAGATAGGTTATACGGTGGTACGGATGACCAGATGAAGCAAACTATGTACATGAAACTATGAAAAGATGAATAGTGAAATGACGTTCACAAAGACCCTTGCATTATGCTAGATTCGAACCCACGCCCAGCAGCGCCCAGCGCTCACGCTCAGTGTCTGAAGCGTGCCTCAGCTTACTGAGCTATCGAGGGCGGCTCTATTGAATTAATTCCGATATCCAGAGGAGAAGGGTTTATTTCGTTCTCACTTATCACATTCTGACCTTATCATTGTCTCCTTTTTCTATATTGTTATTACTAGGCCATATCTATGTTGAATATACTGTTCATTTCCAGGCCTGTTCTAAGTTTCAAATAATGTTCTTTTAACTATAATTTGACATTTTATTTTGTGTTCACCTTTGTTTTTGCTGATTATGTTCATGCCACAGACAAGCCCAAATAGGCTCTGTGGCCGCTTCAGCGTGGAATGTATGTACCTTCTCCTTGGAAATGTCAATTAAAAACACAACATCTTGAAAATTGATACTATAATCGAGTTGATGTATCGCATTCATGTTTGATTCTCGATACAATTATATCTGTTGTACATAACTGTTACACAAACGAGTGGTTTTCCAAGGACTTTCACTCTGCTCTTCAATTACCGAAGTTAGATTAGAAATCACATGACACCGTGTTCGTCTAATGGGACACGATGCTTGGTGACGTCATAACCTTAATTATGTTGTCAACTTCAAGACAGGGTTAATTATTCGAGGGGAAAATTATCGATTCATAAAACACAAAACACCTTGACATCTTGGCTCATAATCATGTCGCGTTGACTTACTTCAAGTTCAACTCAAATGTGGAGAGAGAGAGAGTGAGAGAAATAAGGTGTGTGATATATATATATATATATATATATATATATATATATATATATATATATATATATATAGAGAGAGAGAGAGAGAGAGAGAGAGAGAGAGAGAGAAAGATGGAGAGATAGAGTGGTGGCGAGGGGGAGAAGAGATACAGAAAATAGAGAGAGAGAGAGAGAGAGAGAGAGAGAGAGAGAGAGAGAGATAGGATAGAGAGTGAAGAGAGAAAGAAGGAAAGAGAGAGATATAGAGAGTGAGAGAGAGAAAAAGGCAGTTGTTCTAATGGCAAAGCTCTATGGCTTTGTATACCTCAGCCTCAGGGTATAATTACGCGTGATTTAAAGCTAGCTTCAATTATCATTCAATGTTGTGTTCAGTGAAAACTTCAGAGAATTGGCTCATTTTGTCATTCAAATAAAGCCTTAAATCATTAGTAACGATGAATTACATTGTCATATAAAAGCGCAACGAAGTCGATTCAGTGAAATGACAGTCTCAAAATATATCGCCGTGGTTGGTATAACGATGTAATTATTATGTATTCAAGTTCTGTACTAATTTTTATAGAATAAAAGAATAAAAATGGAACAACATGAATGGAAATGATGCCTCAAGTGATGAAGTGCTCTGTTAATCTGATAATTCTATTAAAATTTCGTAGAGTAAGGAATTATTTCTGAAAACATGAAACCGATCTCTAGATTGAGTCTGTAATAAAAATCTCCGATAAAATATTGATGACTGCGAACTATGGTTTCGGAAAATAAATCCAGATGATATAAAACGGTGAGGAAATAAAAACAGTGATTTTCTTTCCTTTATTTATTGTGTTGTATGCATTCACTAGAATAATAAAAGTGTATGAGTTATTATATTTTTATTGATTTAACATAAAATAAATCCTCTCGAAGTGATTGGAAGTAAAATCAGTATTGCTTTCACCGAAAATAATTCATTTTTATCACAAATATATGTGTATACCCTAGAACTTGAGTTCCCATCGAATGGTTGAATTTAAATCGAAGTTTTAATTCAAATATAAACTACGTACTGTAGATTTAACCGCCAACTGTACCATAGAGTATGTGTGGAGTGTATATGCACATCGTCTTCTATAGTTTTAGTGCGTTTAATATCAGTATAGGTATATATTTTCTTCAAGAGGAAGCAGGAAAGCCCTATGCTGACAATGTTAAAATACCAATTTTTAGGTACACTTGTCTCAGAACTCTCTCAAGTCAGATTAACGAAACTTATTGAGTGAGTACAAACATACTCAAGTAACAAAATGCTTGATGGACATTTTTGAGGGCCGGAAATATTTTGGATTCTGATTCTCTGGAACAACAACCAAATTACATGTCATATTTGAGCAAGACATATTCTTTATGTTCCAATGAATTGGTAAACATCAATATTTCTTGCAGAACATTTTCGGTAATATGTCTATCGATATCATTATATGGTGAAAATTCCAACTCTTCAAAAACAAAATTGCAGAAAATACGTGTACCTGGACATGAAAAAGTAGAGTTTCGACTTTCGAGGAATTCATTTGTTGAACACTTCTTACCCACGAGAAAATGAAAATGTAGAAAAAAATGCGATTTGTGAATATTAGTGAGCATCTTCTTTGCTAATGAGAACAACAGTCTACCAAGTCGTAATTTCACAGTCTTTGCAGAATCCAGAACCACCAACACAAGAACAGTATCATATATAGGCCTAGAACAGTTTCCATAGTGATCAATAAAAAATGGAAATTAAGGCAATGCATGAACACTTTCGGAAAAGAAAATAGGAGAGTTAAAAAGGGAATAATTAATTCATGGGAGTGTATACTAGATAGTCATTTGAAACTGATATTATTTGTGATCATGAATCTACAATAAATTCATTTATGGAATGAAAAAAAGTTTCATATGTGAAAAAGAATGCTTTCCTGCTCCTCTGAATGTAGTTTGACGATCACTTTATGTGACCGCAAACGTACAACTATTCTCAATAACATAATCATAATAACTGTCATGAGAATAATTTATTCATCATCACCTGATGAATTTCTGTGAAAATTCCAATGAATAAACTAGTATCTGGATCGTGAATAATTGACCACTCTAATTCCCATGGAAGCGCTTGCAGTGTGAATCAATTAAGTAACTAGACAAGTTTTAATACATACTTTTTCCCAGGTTATATTGAAGATTATTATATGCCCGAAAAGCTTCTACGAAAATTAAAATACTGGAACATGAAAATCTCCAACGTCATTAATTCCGAAAGGTTTTTGTGGACTTATATGACATGGTATGATCATGATCATTTATCCTCGGTTTTTGCTCCAAGCTAGAAAATAACCAGATGGCAATGTAATGTGGTACGTTCTGACCAAGATGCATTAAGGGTTGCGTTGGTTCATAGAGAATGGTTGGTTCGCTGGCGTCGATCTAGGCCGGCGAACCAACGCAACCCTCAATGCATCTTGGTTCTGACATTCTCTCTCATATATATCATCATTTTATATATATCATATATATCATCATTATATCTCTCTCTATATATATATACATATATATATATATATATATATATATATATATATATATATATATATATATATATATATATATATATATATATATATTATAGTCTCTTTCAATATATGCCGTTGTACAAACGGTTGCGATCTCATTAACTTGTCGATTAATTCATATTAAAATGCATTCTGAAAAAAACATAGTTCTAATTATTGTACGGAAAATACATTTAAATATTCCGATATTCAATAGTAGGACTATTTGATAATATTTTCAATATTTAATAGGCTATGTGAACGAAATGTTAGCGCATAAGGAATAGCGAATAATATCGTGAGGCCCGCGTAAAAATATAAGTGCTTGTGTGCGGGCTGATTAATATTTGTATCATCAAATATTGAATAGGTTGAAAAAGAACCAAACGAATAATGTAATACATGAAATATTAGAAAGCTACATGTCGTGTTTTGCAATATAGCTCAGTATTATTTACATATTTTATAAGTGAACTTTGAGAATTAAATATGAAGGTAGATTGAAACATGATGATGAAACGATCGTAGAAAGAAAGAAAAAATATAATTCATGTAAACATTAGTGAATGAGTTTTACATCGTATTAAATGAAAATATTAAATGGAACTACAGTTCAGTTGTCACCAGACTCGTATAATGGAACGAAAAATTATTTTCGTGTTTTCTATCAGTTTCAGAAGTTTGTAGAAATGGAGTATATTCTACCTCAACGACAGCTCAAGACACTTTTTCAATTTGCTAGAAAAGAGATATTTTTTAAAACTCAGTTTGAATGTCAGAAAATGGCTGAAACCGTCTATTAAGAGTCCATGGCAGTCGATTTAGCGGAATATCAGTTTTTCGGTGATAACATTGGAACGGTATAAAAGATATCGAATTCATATATATATATATATATACATATATATATGTATATATATATATATATATATATATATGTATATATATATATATATATATATATATATGTATATATATATATATATATATATATATATATATATATATATATATATATATATATATATATATATATATTTATATATATATATTTATATATATATATATATATGTATATGTATATGTATATATAAATATATATATATATATATATATATATATATATATATTTATATATATATATATATATATATATATATGGTAATGTAACACTTCGCGGATTGCCCTTCTTGGAAACAGTTGGCGGTTCTGAAAAGAACCTATATAGTCTCTCGACGTTTCGGCCAGCTGCGGCTGACCATCTTCATGGAGTCGTCTCGTTCAGCAACTGGATTCGATTTCAGTTCATATACTAATATATATATATATATATTATATATATATATATATATATATATATATATATATAGATATATACACACATATATATATATATATATATATATATACATACCTTATATGTTTATATAGGTTATTTATTTAGATCACTTCCATCTCATCGATCAATGATTTTGGTAAAATTCAAACTGAATCTGTAAAATGCGTGAATATTTCTTTTTACAATCATTAATTCTGGAGAAGAGTGTCATCTTCGACCGTCTAATCATTCTCGATCTATCATCTTACTCTCCCTCTGAATAATGTAATTCCACTTTCTATGTTTCCAACAATTCAACTCTCTCAAAGATTCATTTTCCGAATCACGTTTCAAAATTTCAAAGTTATAAAAGTTGAATTGAGATATTATCAGAAGTTTTAAGCTCTGCTCTAGTGATGACCTTATAATAACCAGGTTGATATTATGTTCGCCGAGAACATTCTCTCTCAAGTTTAATATCTGTAAGCAGTTCGACTCAACAAAACGGAACACTTGTGGAATATGAATTAGTTAAAAACTTCATACCTCATCGAACTCAACGAACTGGGCGGAAACTTGGCCAAGGGACCGTGGGTTCATGCACGATGGCTATACAACTAGAGAAATTCACCTTCACTATTTTTTTCCATGTTCAAAAATCAGTGCAATTGAATGGAAAGCTCACATCTCCCAGATAATTGTCTGCTCTTCAATTAGTATGACATTATATTTCAGTGAATTCAATCAGATTTTAGATAATATGTCAATCAATAACGAGAATGTGATGAAATTCATTGACGTATCATCTAAAAACTTGTTGAATTCACACAAGTCAAATGTCATATTAATTAAAGAGCATGACATTATCTTAAACATGTGAAATTTTCATTCAATTACACTGTTTTTTGAAAATGGAAAAGAAATTGTCAAGAAAAATTCTCGATTTGTGTAAGCACCGTGCACGCACCCCCTTAAGGTGCACCGGATATTTGCTATAGACATCACCAAGCAAAGTAAAACAGAAATGTACGAAAGGATTTTCTGTTTTTTGTTCCCTTGGCTTATATAATGTATTATTTTCCCAGAAATTGTTGGAATGAATGTTATTATTGTAGGGATAATACAGCTCAAATGAAAAAATATGTCAATGTTATAAAGACTTCGTGAAAGGTAATCATATTTTTCAAAGTTGATTTTCTCAAAATTTCAACTTTTGAATACAAAATGTGAATAAAATTGTATCTCGGACCATTCTCAAGATAGAAATGTAATTGTTTTTGTGAAATGATCGCAAGAACAAGCTTAATAAGCTGGGTTCACAAAACGTCAATATCTAATATCTGAACGTGAATATGTAGGCCCCTTGTCTCAGACCGCTTCACAATATATAAATTGAAAAAAAATCTTTTATTCACTTGAGATTGATAGATATACATCTATCAGAACAAAATAAGAACATTTAATTCAAACAAAGGAAAAAGAAAGGAAAATCAAGGAAATTAAGGAAAATTATCTTCAACTTCCGAAACACATCTTAATTGGTATATAAACAATAATTATTGAAAAAAAAAATATATACAGTATATATATATATATATATATATATATATATATATATATATATATATATATATATATATATATATATAGTGTGAGAGAGAGAGAGAGAGAGAGAGAGAGAGAGAAAGAGAGAGAGAGAGAGAGATTCAGCAGGAGAAAGTGTCGGATAAAACCTACTGGCCTGATGGGTGAATGCACGTATTGAGAGCAAAAGAGAAAGAATAAATAAAGGCAAAGTGATAATTGAATTCATAAATTGTTTGTAATAATAGAAATATGGGATGACATAACGTGATAAATTAGATGATTGTCTAGAGTAATGTGCTTTGGTCTTCTATGTTTGTACTTCTTATATGGTGACAGAGTTCTAGTGTATTGACCTAAGGATGAGATGAGTTCACTTTTATTGAATTTGAAAACTTCGAAAATTTTGAAAACTTTTATTAGATACTCGTCGATTAGATACCGACCAGTATCCTATACGAATACCTGAATATGAATACCTCACATTCGGGCACGAAAGCCTCAGATAACTCCGGAAAATAACCATTAGTGATATAATTGGTATAATTAGGCATATCACTCTACTAATTGAACGGTCATGAATTCATGTCATCATGCATTCTGGAATAAACACTTGTATTACTTTGTCTCTTTACTCAGCGTATTGTATCAACATTACACGTGATCAGCGGATATGTTATCATCACAGTATCAACGCGTTGCGCGCGTCGATTCATCCCGACTAGTCAACATGAACTATATCAACTCCATGGCGAGGATCTGCGAGTGAAGCTTTGGGATTGTTTGATTGACGTGCGTGTCTACCCTTAAAACTTCACCCCCCACTCCACCCCCCCCCCAACACCCTCGTAACACAAACAATGTTCACGCTTGATCAGTCGGTATCGATCCAGTTGGATAGTATTATTACTACAGTCAGTTTCCCGTTCGAATTCAGTTTCTATAGTCGGATTCCGGGAAGTGAGAAATGATATTAATTTTAAAATGTCAGCAAAACTGATTGTTCATTTTTTTGTTTTAATGTTGCTTAACGACCCCACCAACAGCTAGGTTATACGGGGGTACGAATGAGCGGGTGATAATGAAACGATGAAGTGATGATAGGTGAAAGGACATTTACAAAAACCCATGCCTTATGCGGGACTCGAATCCACGCCCGACGTTGACTTCAGTTACTACCTTGTTCACTCGCAATGATAGCGGCGTCATACACGCATGGACTAAAGAGATACGAAGACAGTTTTCCCAACGTTAAATTAAGATTCATCCCCACTCCTTTGTCTCTACCCTCCCCACACCCCTTACCCTGTATGTAGTACCTGCAATCACTGCTAAGAGCGCTCAGAATCGTTGCGGCGATTGTGCTTCGGTCGACGGTTAGACGGATGCTTGTCCATGCTTGTCTGCTAGGTCTACGTCTTGACTGCTAGCAGCTCTTGAAAAGTGTATAGCGATTATTGAAGTAACATCAGCGTTTCGAATCTCGCGAAGTAACTTACGTGGGACGTCTTGAGTATCTCTTTAGTCACTTACACTTATGAATTTAAGTAGAAAGTCGTCATTGACTGGAAAAAAGTCAGTATTTTAGTAATTGAGTCTTCGCCTCTTATCGCCTCACTATAGCTTCTTTTTATATGTTGAATTACAGTCGGTTTTTACCTGGTATCAGATGAATCTGAACATAAATCAAAAAAGATTATATTGTTCGTCATAAGCCGGCAAACACGAAATGTATCACACCTGATTTATAGAAGTACGACGGAATCCGTTGAATCTCGCAAATATGAATACAGAAAGTTTTGACGTACAATTTTTTTAAAATGTTGATGGTGGTTGCGATCGACTGTTTTCACCCATTACTAATACTAACGATAAGGAGTTTCCAAACGCCTCGTCTTGTCACTCAAGTACTGGATTAGAATGCATGATGATTTATTACAGACGAAACATTTTGTGGGAATTTATAAGATTTATGCCATCTCAACCCATCCAATTAGATACGAAGAAATTATATTTATGATAAATGTATCGGCATTTTTCCATCCTATTATTCTCCCAATTGATGCTATATTCGGCAATATTACATTTCTGTTTTTTGAAAATGTGTAAACATGAATTATGAATACTCAAACATTACTCCTATGAAAAATGAATATGAAAGTTCTAGATGGATCGATCAATTATTATTGGATTCTTTACCGTTATATCATGACATAATTGAAGTCATTGTTCTTCAATTGGAGTTACGGATGTCAAGGTAGGATCGTTCGGACAGGAAACCACAAGGATAGTTTCAACTCCCTTGAAAGGAATTTATATGACATATTCGACCTATCTAGGTCCTGTCCTACGAATAGTAGATGGAGTCAGGTTTCAAGAAAAATGTGAACTAAAAATAGTAAATAACCAATTAGTTGAGGGATAATGAGCAATCATTCCATAATTCGCAATACGGAACAGAAATCTTCAATATTTTCATCGATATTGACCCATGTATTCTACTTATTGTACGTACATGTGTATAAACAAATCATGCAATAAGCAGCTTATTATTATAAGGAAAGTCTATTGTTGAGTTGACCTTTTGTTATTTAACCTAAACACGTATACATCTAACAATGCACACAAATAAGCCCTCTTTATGATCAAATATCAACTACACAAGGTTGTACATCACAAAACTATATGTCTACGACATTGATCCGGATAAAGCCGTACAATATCTCCACAATACAATATTAATGCTTTCAATGCGAACTGTAATGTCGGCTCGGAGCAATAGGGGGAATAGAACGGAGCCTTGAGCAATGTTACGATAGGTGTTAGTGTGGCTTACATGTGAAGTATATCGTGTTGAGGAAATGGGAATCATTAATCAAGAGGGCGGTTCAGAAGGAGAGTGGAGAGAAGAAGATTAATAATAAACGGCTGAGTTGGTGTGGTAATATGAAGATAATGGAATGGGAAAGAATATCGAGAAAATAATTAGAAAAGTATCGGTAAAGAAAGTGGAAAGTGGGAGATCACAAGATAGATGGAGGGACCTGATATATTGAAGTTTGAGAAAATGAAGGAGTGTGGGGAATATATTAAATTGAATATTGTGAGATAGAAAAAGATGCGAGCAATAGTGGACGTTGAGAAAGTGATGAAGACAATTGGATATGCCGTAGCCAGCAGTATAGGTTATTGGAAAAAAGTTTCAGATCATCTAATTATAATTAATACAATGTGGAGAGAATCGTATATTTTGAACGTACGATATAAAATAAATGATAATGCCACGGGTGGTGATGATTATCTCTTCTCCAACCTTCTCCCCCAAAATATATTGTTTATAAAATTGAACGTGCAATATTCATTCATTCAAATAAAATGGAGTAATTAGCAACTATAAACAACAATTCAACAATGATGACCGATTGAATCGTTCTTTTGTTGAAATTCCAATAAATTGATCTATTGAACGTATTGACAATCTTCACACCTCTTCACAACCATTCTCTCAATTCTCATGAAACTTGTCGACGTGTTTGTCATTGTTGTTCTCTCAATATTTCAGAAACTGAAGATTTTCGGATGAGAATATTTTGCGATTTTTTCGCAATATGTTTCATATGTGTCTTTCCAAATTTCTAATTATATTATCACTTGAGAACTACCTGATCGACTGTTCAACTAAACAAGAGGGAAAACACATAGTTGAAACCACGGTCGGGAATTGCGTCGGGAGAATAGAAATGAAGCAATAATGGCGCAAACAATATATATATATATATATATATATATATATATATATATATATATATATATATATATATATATATATATATATATATATTATATATATATATAATATATATATATATATATACTATTATTTATTTATGCCTATATATAGAGAGAGAGAGAGTGAGATAGAGAGAGAGAGAGAGAGAGAGAAAATATAATCATAAAAAATAAAGAAATCATAATTTCTATAGCTATCTATAAAATAAGTGTTAACTTTGCGTCATTCAAAATTCAAATGCAGTTCCGATTGTTAAATCCTTCGATCAAACTAACACTTTACTGACTTCACTGAGTTGGCGGAAATACTTGATGATAAAATCTCAAGTAACAGTTACCTCACTCTTACTCTTCGTGACGTGTAGATCACGGTTAAGGGGTTGCATGCTCGGTGACTATGAAAATAGAGAAATTCATCTTCACCGTATTTTCCATCTTCACTAAACAGTGTTATTGACTAAAAAGTATACCAACCCCAAATAAATATCATGCTCTTTAATCAATGTGATATTCTATTTTTGTAAATTTCATCAGTCTTAAGATGATACGTCAATGAACTTCATCACAGTTCTGGTATTCATTAACCTATTATTTCAAAAATTGAATTCACACAAATTTGATGTCATTACTTGGAGAGCATATGATGTTATATTTTTTATTCAATAACAAAAGTTCGTGAGCATTGAAAAAAATATGTAGATGAATTTCTCCATTTTTTTAATCACCGTGAATACACCCTCTTGAGGGGGTGCATGTACCCCTCAAGTTGCTCGAGCGCCCGCCAAGTGGTTTTGTCAGAGCCGGACAAAGTAAAAGTCCGGCTCTGGGAATCCAGTTGCCGGGAACAGATTGCTCTTGTTTTTAAGGGGTATTTACAAAAATTGAGAAATGTATCTATACTATTTCCCCCCATTCTCAAAAACCATTGTATTTGAATGAAAAAAGTTTACATCTCTAAGATCGTTTCATGCCCTTTAATTAATGTGTTGTGACATTTCATTTTTGTGAATTCGATCAGTTTTGATATAGTAATGAATTTCATCACGTTATTGTTATTCTTTGGCTTATTATCTTAAAACTGATTGAATTCACTGTTAAAGAATGTCATTAATTAAAGTGCATAAAATTATCTCAGGGATCTGAACTTAACATTGAATTACACCGGTATTTGAGCATAGAAAAAATCAGTGTACTTCTCTATTTTCGTAAGCACCGAGGATGCACCCCCTTAATTTCCCAGTTACTCGATCTGTTCTACTTCTTCTCCGTGCCGGCGGCTCCTTCAGTGAACTAACATCTCAAATCCACCGTCCGACGTTCCATCTCAGCAATTACTTTATGACTGTGAGCGGTTGTGAAACTAATCCAAACTATAAAACATAGAAATGACTAGTAAAAACTTTACTCTTGCACAATCTAGTTTCTCAGTACATTGCATGCTTAGTTATTTCAATCCGTGTTATTCTCATAAGTATAATAAAAGTCTTTGTCAATTAATAATGTTATTGACGATCGAATGGCAACATCATTGGAACATAAGGTGGGATAGTAATAAAATGTGGTTAACGAGGTTTGACGATTTTATTTATTCTTTTTGTGTTTTTTTTTCTGGTTTATCTCTTCCTTTGCAATCAACACAAAGATAAACATACTAAAGTTTTGTTTTAATTGGAAATACCAATCCTGTTATCCTTTAGTTTTATCCTACCTCCTGGGCCGGTTATTTTCCTGTCATATCATAAATATTCCTGTGTTTATATGTCCTTCATAACATTTATAGCGGAAACTATTGATTTCATTCTAGTGATATATTGTTCTACTTCACAAATTTGACCGATATTCTTGTTATTTAGTATTCAGAGGCTCGTCATCTTGACCCAATATATATATATATATATATATATATATATATATATATATATATATATATATATATATATATTTATATATATATATATATATCACATCAAAAAACAAACTCTCCAAGAGAGAGAAAATGCATGTGGGTGGATAGATAATAGGCATGAAATGTAAACGATCGGTAATTATAACTAGCTTCTGACATGATCAAATGAAATGTGGATGGCAATCAATTTTTATCTCATTCCCTCAAAAGCTATTGAGCCTATAGTCACAATTACCGAACGTTTCCATTATATGCTTAACATCTATCCACATATTAGGCCCACATATTGAAATCCATAATATATGATTACATCAACCAGAAGAGCTACTTATCATGGCAACATATCTAGTTTTTGTGTATTTTCAATATTGCTAGCAAGAAATCGAATCTCTCTTTATTAGGCGGGACCGAAGAATTATTAACAATTACTATATGCAATATATTCATTCAATTCCATTCATGTCATTCGAATGAACAGTTATAGAACGGCCACTGAACTTCGTTCGCGGATACGAATGAGAGACCTATTTTCTGTGACCTGCAAAACTTCAGTCGCCATGGTAACAATAATATATATTATATTTAATCTTTATTTTACTGTATACGAAGATGAATTTCCCTGAAGGCCTGATGTCAAATATTGGAGGTATTGACAAGTGATTTGCAAAGCATTACGCTGCTTTAAATCTTCATTGATTGACAAGTCAATCATATCCAAAGGGCATTGAATCTCTCACAGATCTATTGAGAGAGTCAGTTTCTCTCTACTTGCTGCCTGAATCACCAACGTGGGTGGGAGTAGCTCCAACTGACAGTTAATTTTATCACCATGGATAACAATGCTATTGGTTGTCAACATCCCCAAGATAAAGGCTAACTGGAGTTGATAATAACATAGGCAGCACATGTACTAAATTCTTATGAAAAAAGTGCCCATTACATTGGATTGAAATTCGTCAATCATATACCTCATACAATCTCGTCTATTAGTGAGTATAGTACTTTCAGACATCGTGTTAGAACAGTATCAACAAATGAAGTTATTTATGATGTGAAAAACTTTTTCGAAATCAATTTTGTGTGAAATTTTGCTCTTATTGAGTGCACTTGGAAGTGCACACTTTTTCAAACCGACTATTGGAACAGCACTTAAAATGGCGGCATCTCCGGTTGTGATGTCACAAGTGGCCTTATTAGTGCACTTGGCAACATTTGGAACACAGCCATGATCTTCCAAGTTGTGTATCACGAGAAAATATGTCGCCTACGACGTTTTGTTTTTCCGCCATCGATATTACATGAATTAGTCTTTTCTGAAAAAATAGAGGCATAGTGATTCTCATTTCCGTCCAACCACTCGTCTTCCTCCAATGAACAGTCTGAATAATTTCCCAGTTTGATTCTAGACAAACTCAGAAAGATGAGACATCATATCTGATGAGAAAATTAATGTCAAAGTAATATTAAAAAGCTTTACTTTATAAAACCTTTGATGAGACACGATTTTATAAGATTTGATGTCGCTCCAATCATAACTTAATTGCTTTCAAAATTGTACGTTGCTTTCGTTTTTGTTAACTTCGAAATTTTATGAAACAAAATATATATAGATACCGTAGCCTATCTTTCAAGTCAGGTTATCGAAAACTGCAATTCCACTCACGGGAAAAATGTGTCCAAGTTTTCATTTTTCTCTCGTGTGTTTCATTGTATTTTTTTCAGAATGGTTGGAAGATGTACCACACTGACTTGTAACTTTCTTTTGAACATAATCGTACACATTGAAAATATATTCAACTTGTTTTTGAATGGAATCTGTTCAAATTTTCCTTGGAAAATGATTCCCGTTGTTTTTCATTTCCCATAACAATATAGTATAGGTTGAAAATTTCATCTTTTGAAATATCACCGGATCAGAATGGAATTTTTAGAGGAAGTAAATATTGTATTTTCTTGGGAACATATTTTCATCAATTAAAAAAAAATGATAGGTCGCTTTCGAAGAAAAATGGATATTTTCTAAAGATTGAAAATACAGATTTTTGAGTTAATTATGGATGATCAACCAGTGGACAGTATGATAAAGTATGAAGACATTCACAAAACTACATAGTTTCAAAATCAAGATGTGTAAAACTTTCGAAAACTCCCATACAAACATCCCCTTAATCTTGCAACGCATATGCTGCATGCGTTTACCTAGATCTAGATGATTATATTCGTGTAACAACGGTTTTCCCGAGAGAAAGGAGTCCAAATTACCCCATGGTATCAACAAACGAGCCAGACATAGTCATACCAACACTATAACGTGAAACAAAAGCAACAGAGAGAATTTATAATACAAAAATAATTCAAATTCACATATACAAGAGACAACAGAGTGATTTATAATGGAGTAGAGATTGTGTGTACGTATTCCAAGCTCATTTCCGATTCTAGATGACATTTTCCACTTCATTTCAGATCGAATGTTGTTAGGTTTTGAGAAATGGAAGGAGATTGAGAAAACAGCGCACGCGCACTAGTGACGGAATGTCGAGAGATTTATAAGACTTGCATTCGACGAAGAAGAAGGAGCTATGGGGATTTAAAAAATTCAGATAATGTAAAGTTGCCAATTATCTAAGTAGTGGAATGTAGGCCTACGAATGAAATATGTGGACATTTCCAAAATGGCGCCATCGATGGTTATTAAAACGAAAAAGTAAAATTATTTACTTGGAAAAAATGGAAAAATTAACTAGATCACGCATTCAATAATCCGTACAAAATATTAAGCAACAATTTTTTGACTATGCATCACTTTCATCTGGCACTATAGGCCTAGCTATCTGAAATGGAAACGCAACTTGGACCTCTCCCATGTTCTCCCAGCTGACGATCATCTCCAGTACCAGCACATGCAGCGCAGTGGTTAACGCGCTCGCTTCATGTGATCCGTGAGACGAGGGAAATTTCGAACTCAGTTCAATTCCTGGGCCGCCGCCGACCATCTTTACAGGGGTTTTTCATGGTTTCCCTCTGTAGTCTACGCTAATGCCGGGATGGTTCCTTTAATAAGTCGGCCACGACCGCTTCCTCTCCACTATCCTTCCCATTACCCAAGAACCTTCATCTCATCATCCCATCATCTCATTAATCATCCATCCGACGCCATTAGATCTGCGCTATCATAACAGTGCGTCGTTAAACCCAATATAAAAAAAGATCATCTCCAGTACTAAGAAACCTTTGATACCATTTAGATCACCTATATAAGCTAGTTACAGGGCTCTAATGGTATGTGCTTGTAGTCGATCTCAGTGTCTTAGATCGGTTCCATAGATCCAGAACAACGTCGCTCTCGATTGAGTATCCATCGTCCTACGTTCTATCCCCATTAAGTTAGGAGGAGTAATCGCGTTAGTTCTATCAATTCTATCAATCCTGAGATGAATGCATATTATTTCAACCCTATAAGTTTTAACTGCTTAGTGTGTACGCACGGTGTAAGGTTTGGTATACCTAGCTATCCACTCGACCGCCATAAGGAAGACAGCGATCGCTTCAGTATGCCCACAATGTCGTCACAGGCCTAGGAGATAGCCATTCAGAAAACAACATCTCATCTCTCAGAGAAGAAATAGAAAAAATACATTCACAATAATGATTCCGTAAATATTTTTCTCCACAAATATGAGAAATACTGTTCCCAAATTGAGTCAGGTTTTCAAGGATCCTAAGAACCTCTAGACTATATTTGCTAATAACTCTCATATATTGTTGTGTTGTTCACGTTTTCTCTTATATGTTATTAGAATGAAGAATTAAAAAATGTTGGAGAAATGGAAAAATAAACTAGATCGCGGAAAACAGGTGCCAATCAGAACTCTAGTCCTCTGCATATTGCGGTCTGAGATGTTATTAGAAATGCTTGTTGGGGTACTAATGAAAGTAGAGAAATTCATCTCACTATTTTTTTATTTGTTCAAAAATCAGTATAATTGAATGAAAAATATAGCAACTCAAATACAACTCCATCCTCTCTGATTAATATGACATATTTTTGTGAATTGAATCGTTTCAAAATGGTATGTGAATGAATACCACAAATGCAATGCAATTCTTTCATTTCAAACCAATTTGAATTCACAGTAATATAATGTCATATTGATTGAAGAACATGCAATTACCTTGGAGTTGATATACTTTTAATGCAATTACACTTGGTCGTAAACATGAGAAAAAATGGCATAAAGATGAATTTCTCTATTTTTATGAGCACCTTGCATGCAATCTTCAAGTGTGTTAGCTCTAATAAGCTGTCCAAAATCGCCTACAATAGTTAAATCGAAGTCGACATGAAGAATGGTAATCTCGACCAATAAGTACCAAGCAATAAAACTGATCGGTTTGTGACCTATATATAAATCCCTAGTCAGACAAATAAATACCGCTATATCTTCCGGGTTCTCTTATTTATCTTTCTTTTCATCTTATTCACATTGCATTCACGTATTTCATTTACTCTTTACCAGTTCGAAGTAATGACTCGGTCAATGTCAACCAAGGTCTGGGTCCATATGACAGAAGAAAATTCTTCGCTAACGTTTTGAGGTGAAATAAAAGATGGAAAATGCAATTTCCCAACGAACAGTTAATGTTTCTTTTCTGTCCGAAACTAATTACAATATAATGGAAATGTTGAAGATTATCACAAATTGTGAAATGTTTAAAATGTATTACTGGAATTCTGGATATTATTCATTGAACTCATTCCACTCACAAAACCTATATTCTGAATGTATTAAATTCGTGCCAGGACCATATCTACAGGAAAGTTTCATTTTTTTCTCAATAACATCGAACTTAAGGCTTGAATTACCCCAATTAACTACCCCGATCGAGGCTAAGGATGAAAGGTGGGATCGTTTGGACAGGGCACCACAAGGGCGATCTCACCACCCAATTTTAATGATTCAAAACCAATTCAACTTCAACACCACGACTGCGCTGTCTGTATAACCACACTCTTCTGCCACAGATGAAAGTCTTTCATTTTCATCAATAAAAAGTAATTATTTTGTAAGCTAGGGTAGTCACTATTAATTGTGTCATATTATCGAGAACCCTCACCGCGATTGCCACTCAAATTAACGTATTGGGCCTATCTTTGATTGGTTTCTATATTCACTAGTAGAGCCAAACAGTACCATGTAACATGTCCAGTATATGTGTATGCCCATTGTTGTAAGCACAAAGTCCCAATCCTGCTCTTGAGGTGGGCTGAAAAGAGGTCACATTCTTGTGTTCTAAGAGACCGTGACCTTGTCACTTATCTCGTATCGGCATGGTATTAACCTCTCCCAGAGAAAATGATCTAATCGAAATCCTGTTGGATCTAGCTAGGTCTAGAACGTTTTTATTTTAGTGGCAGTCGCGTTAAGGGTTCAGCATTTATCCCCGTGAAGTTGGCCACGCACATGTGCGAAATCAAATTTCGACAAATGCCATTCGTTAGTGCTTCGTTAGTGCAGGTTAGTGCCGCAAATAACTTTTTATCTCATATCGCATAGCTGTCAAGCGTTTACGGTTAAAAATGTTCATTTTCACTCGTATACGCCTGAAAATTAGGCGATTTGAGATGAATAGTAATTACTCACACCATCTTCAAAGGTATTGAAAAAAAGGTATTACCTTGTTTTCATAATTTTGATATCTCATACTGTTCAAAAGTTATCACTAAAAAACTGATATTACGCTAAATCGACTCCCATGGAATCTTAAGAAGACAAACAAGAAGTTGCGTCAACAATGCGAGGGGATGATCCTGGAGTCTGCTCAGGAATATAATAATAAAAGTTTATCCTGTGAAGACAAACAGACGCTCTATGGCTAAAGCCTTTGTCCATGCGAAAACAACATCCAAGGTTGGCTCAGGGGCAGACTGTCAAACCGGGAGCAACTTCACAATCCCGTCATTAGAATTCCGTATAAAATTTCCGTCATTAGAATTTCGATATTTCATACCATCAAAAAGTTATTATAAAAAAACTGATGTCTCGTGAAAGTGACTTCCATTCGCCATTACAATATTTCAGACTCATAAAGTATATACATTTAAGATTACATCTCTGTTTTCTCTGCTTGCAGATAAATTGACTCAAGACGAAGTCGAGTGATGAAGAAGTAAATGTAACATCGCGTCAAAGGAGTGTTTATAGAATGGGTAATGTTGGCGGGTGAGTGAGGGAAAGGGAGGAGAGAGGGAGGCTATGAATTAATTTCCGTTACAAGTACGACATGAACTCTTGAAGATGAGAAAAAAAATCTGTCGGATTTTCTCTCGCATATATTCCGTTTTTTTTCCATAATGGACCTGTCTCTCACTCTTTGACGAGCATAATATTTATATTCATATTTTCCAAAGTACTTTTTCCATTTTACGCAGAATGATAAACATGATGGAACAAACAATGTGTATATACTTGTATTTACGGAAGAGAAAGGTCATGTTACAACAAAATATAGTTACAACGTGTGGTTTTATTGAATAGAAACGCACTGCAAATTCGAAGAAATAATATGTATTGGTATTTTGTCATTTCCAACATTTGTGAAAGATTGTGTTGATGGGCCTATTCACGATCAAACTTGACATTAAACGTATTCAGATAACTTAAAGCTGTAAACGTACTAAAATGCTACCTAATTACCTCATTACCTCATTTCTACGTATAATTTCAACCATTTGAAACAGCTCTTTCAATCAACTGTCAGTTGAGCGCCACATAACCTGAAAGTTGTGTTACCTAAGTCTAGTGAGAGTTTTAATAATTTTTCCACAGTTTATGATATGTAGGCCTAATATAAGAAATTATATGATAATTACAGTTTTTAGAATGTCGTGATTTATTCACACAGCATTGAGCCTCGTTCACAATGTTGTTATTATTGTTGTTAAGAAACAATGCTATATAGACACATTTTGCCAAAATGGCGGTCGACCGTATGTTTGAACTAGGTGCTGATTGGTCGATTTCTACATTTTCCGTAAACTTAGAAAACTAAGTTTGAAGTTCGCAAACTTCTACGTTACTGCTACTGTTGAGTACTAATTTTAATGTTGTCGTGAACAGTAACGAGAATTACCGTATGATAAACAATTAGTAAGTTCCTAAGTTTACGGTCAAGTTTAATCGTGAATGAGCCTTTTAATTGAGAGATAATAAAGGGTTATGAAATGGAATCTTAGCTAGGTCTCTTGCAAGATGCATTGAGGGTTGCCTTGGTTCGCCGGCCTCGATATGGTGAATTTTCTTCCTATCCCTCCCATGTTAAAAATATGTACCAATTTAACATCCAAATTGTCAGAACAACCGATTATGCGTAGTGAGTAGTGATAGAAGGAACCAATTTTGTTTACAAATACACGCAGAATGACGTTTACGTTTGCTCAGTTGTCTGAAACAGTTTCTTATACGAATTAAAAAGGAGATAGTGAGGTTAAATTGAGCATTATTAAAACTGTGAAGTATTCATAATAATTATTCATAATAACGCAAACTATATTGCAAGTAACTTACATCTGGACGATTTGTTGATGTAATCGAATTCGTGTGAGAAATCCACATGCCACAAACAAATAAGTATTCACATTTCATTCTATTGCATTACCAGTTAATATCCCTTTTCATAAGCCTAGCGCAGTTGTTTACTTCCACCGCATCTTGGATGGCATACTGTACTGCGACTTAGATGCAAATATTTGAGGTATATAGAAGGCATGACATCAAGTTCCTACAAAACAATACTAGGTAGAGAAGCGATCGGGTGTTCTAAGGAAAGAGATCAGGAAATGGAACGCATTTCCGGTTTAAGTTGAGACACCATCTGAACACGGCGAACCAACGCAACCCTCAATGCATCTTGGTCTCTTGTTACAGGTTTTATCCAGGTCACAGTGTAGACTTTCAGTGAACAAGCAACGACACGGGATAATTGAACTTTAATCACAACTGAAAAGTCTCTCTTTATAGTTGAAAGCAATTAGGATGAGATTAAAGCGACATGAAAATCTTATAAAATCTTGCATCAAAGGTGTCGAATAGCTTTTTAATACCACGTTGACATTTTCTTCTGGGATATTTTAATGTATCTTCGCTGAAAGTGTATATAGAGACAAAATGGGAAATTATACAAGACAGTTCACTAAAGAAAGTTTGGTGATAAAATCGAGATAAAAATGTCGATTTGAATATAGGTGAATTTATTCATAATTGAGAGTGAAGAATTGAACAAAACCTTTCTGAATAAAGATATCAAACTTTACCATTCCATCTATGACTCATAATAATTCAATTTTCTCAGTATTTTCGTTTTATTAGGATTGTTTCAATTCGAAAAAGAATTCCACCCTCTCCCTAAAGACTTTAGCAGTGAATGAAAAATTTATCAAAATTATAATATATTATAATTGTAAATTGAACTTTCCATAACGCAATACCCCACTATAGGAGAGATTGGCAAATACTTCCGAATTGAATGAGGGAATTGAGAATCTCAAGGGTCAAATCATTTTGTATAATTTCATTGGAATTGGAATGAATTATTATAGATAGGGCTTTACACACATCTGAGCAATGTGAAAATTAGTCTTATCGACCGAAAGGATTTCGGACCGATATTCTTCAACTTTTATTCACGAGTAATGAATGCGCGAACAACCCGCGCTATTTGTGTAAAATAGGGAGGGACGGTCGCTCGGAACCATTTTTCTTCCGAAACAACTAAAAGACCAACTTAGTAAAGACGAGTTCACAATACGCTATTTTAGTCTATGATAATAGCTTCCATTAGGTCGACATTTCACATAATAGTCTAACATTAGATGTAATATTATATAACATTTAATATAACATGTATCATAGTACCTACTATGTGAATAAAATAAACTGGAATGGAAAAAAATTGATTTTCAACCTGAATGCAGAAAAAATATCAACCTGATATGACTTTCAAGTGCTGTAGATTAAAAATAAAAGTATGATGCATGAATTTGAATATAAAAATATGAATAACAAAAATATGAATATGATCATCTAAATATATACATCGCTATTAGGTTATATTCCTGATGCAAATTCTACTCAAAAATATACTCATTCATTCTATATATCTATCAATATATATATAATCTATGGGCATACAAAATTATTTTTCACTCTGCTGACTATACGTTGGAGAAAGTTCAATTTCATTCTTATTAGTTCATCCACTAGCGCGGAAACACATAACGCGTTTTCCTAGTACCCAGAATATCGTTGCCAAAAGTCATTATTTTTTAGGATTGACAAAAATTATCAGTCGAATTCGTCTCCATTTACTGTCGACCGTGCAACCGATTGGAACAACTAATATGACACGATTTTGGTACAAAAGAAGTCATTTTATTTCGGTCTCGTTTTGGATTGTGCTTGCAGTTACCATTAGATCTCTCTCCCCTACCCCCCTACCCCCACATCCACTCAACTGAATTTGCGATTATCACCGAGAGGGGGTAATTGGCCAATAATATTTCCGTGCGGAAAATTTTCAGTGGCACTAAATAAGGATTATTAAAGCATAAATAAAAATGAGGTCGGAAAACACCCCCTCCCCCTTTCAATATTAATTTGTCAAATGTCCGTGAAAATAATATTGATATCATGTTCGTGTGTACATACTTCATAGGAAATTGACACGAACAACAATTTTCTGTTCTTTATAAATAAATCACAAACTTTCGTAACAAATTATTCGATAAAAATATCTCACCTTCAGCAATGACTTGATTATACATTAAATTCAACCGACTAGAAGTAGGTAAAGTTTTTGGGAAATTGGAGTTGAAACTTAATTGGAAGTTGTTCAGTAAAATCGAGGTGAATGAATGGAGGCGTATTGATTATTTCATAAGGCTAGGATGTTTATATTTTATGTTTCACCCTTCATCACATACTCATTATTGGATATATATATATATATATATATATATATATATATATATATATATATATATATATATATATATATATATGATATATATATATATATATGATTTACGCGTCCCTGATTTTGAATATGCAAATTTTATTCTGCATGAAACTGCACATTTGGTCACATTTTTGCTATGCATATATATTTATGCATATTTTAATCTTTCTAAGTGCATATTTAGCATTTTTGAAGAGTTTTACTTAATATTCTCATTGTTTTCTGTACAATATTACAAAGTCATTTTCTCCTTTCTAGGATGTCTGTCTGTTCTCTCACCTGCAGAAAATAGCTGCAATCTCAGTTGTAGATTCACACCCATTGCTATCAATTTCATTTGTATTTTTTCTTGGGTCGTGGTAGACCTACATACTCGAGATAGGCCCACTATGCATTATTGATTCTATCAAAAGCAACTTTTCAAGACGAAATTAACTGTGTATTTTTAATCATCTCATTCCATTCTATATGCCTACATATATTGACATTTTCACCACAGTTTTGAAATTGTAATTTAAAGGCGCATTTGTTGCAAAGCACTGGACACCATGCAATTTTGAGTGCATATTTATGCGTTTTAAGTGCATATTTAAGATATTTAAGCATATTTAAGACATGTAAGAGTGAGGGGTTTGAGTTTTGTGATACGTGATTTACATGGGGAACGACGAGGAATGCCAGCAATGATGCGTATAGCTTGTTTTTGTATGGCGATTATCCGTTTAGCTTCTGGAGAGTGATGACACTGATGTTGATAAATATCACTTTCTGATCACTTTTCACGTTGCTTGTCGACGCGAAAATGAACCTTCTCCCTTCATAACAGTCATCAGCGTCATGTAGTATGAGTACGTCGTCTTCGCCACCTGAAATCATGACAAAGCTCTAATTGGATGAGCGAAGCGAAGGGTGGATTGCAAGAACGAAGTTTAACCCCGGTCTACGTTGGACGCCGTCTAAGTACAAAATAGCATGGCCTCTGCAATATATATTTTGTACTTGGACGGCGTCTAAAGTAGGCCGGGGTTAAACTTCGTTCTTGCAATCCACCCGAAGACTCAATTTCACTTCACTGAAAAAAAAGTACATGCTTTTTTTTGCGCTCCACAGTTCGAACGATAATTTGAATTCAATAGAAACGTGACGTTCACAAGTGTCATCAACTAATTCGATACCCTATAGTTTTGAGGTGCAATCGGTTGCACCACTTCCGAGAAAACTAATTTTCAAGTTTTCAAATACTCGTAAGAATAACCCAGAGAAGAAATTTCGCGAACCAAAAATCTTTCGAGAGAATTCAAATTTTCACCGTATTTCAATATATTAATGATACACATTATTCCAAATTTTCACTCAAATCAGATCAGTCGTTTCGAAGTAACAAAATATATTAGGAAGTTTTAATGCATCGCTCAGAGCTATTAGATAACCATTCAAATGCAAGCAACAAGTGTCACCAATTAATCAAGAACGATTGAAACAATGCCTTTAGTAAGAAATTCATTAGAATGAGTGATGAAAGAAAAAGGAGGGCAGTGACGTAATTGTTTGGATCTCAAGGTGTATATATAATATATATATACAGCTGTCGTTGAAAGAATTCAATTTCATTTTTATTAGCTCATCCATCAACGAGGTAACGCGTTTTCCTAGTAAATACAGACCAAATATATACACTTTTTGTAATAGAAAGTACAGCCTTTTCTATAATGAGGAATAAATAACAATGTTGCCGAGAGGTAATAAAGTGAATTGTGAAACTGACACAGGTTATAATCAAATGAATCTGAATGGAGAGAAATCATTGTATTACATCGAATGAGCTGCTCTGCGCGAACACCTGTTGCGAACACTACCACAACATGCAGGGTAGGATATGTGGAAGCTGAACAATTCTATTAGAGGACATAACAACGCAGAAACCAGACTCTTAACGAACAGTGACGGTACTTATTCCTGTAATTTTAGAGAAAACTAGAATTCAACATCTGAGTTTCAGAAATTTTTAGATGAGCGTTGGCGAAGATTTCCACCCAACTCTTACGGAGCTTTGTCTGCGAGTGTTTTTTGTTGGTTTGTTTGTAAGCACTCTACAGGTCGCAGGGTTTCACTGATCGATATGATTTTTTTTTTGTATACGCAAACTCATTCAACTTAGAACTGTATAGTTTTTGCGTCAAATCGGTCGGAATATTTTTGAGAAACATCATCTCAAAGTTTCTAAGAACCCCATGCGATTAGACTGAGCGGAAAGAATTGAGGAAACAGATCTCTCTAATATAATTCAATTTTTCTCAAATGTCAACACGGAAATAATACACATTATTAAAAATTGGTATGCAATTCGGACCGGCCGTTTTGAAGAAAATAATGTAGCACATGTTCTTTATTCATCGAATAGATCGAAATAATAGCAGAAAAATGTTGCAGTGATAGAGTCACGGTTTCCTAGATTCATTCGTATCGAATGAAGTATATTTCATATGGTCAAGGTATGTAGAGTTTCAGATTATACTTTATAGATATCTCGCTCATCGTACAACGCATATTCTGCGTTTGTCTAGTTAACTAATTTACCCTCCAGGACCCAAACGATTTTGTTAATCGTGACCTCGATTCTGTTCACGTTTCTGTACTCACCTTGTGGAAAGTCTCCATGGAGAACGGGATGAACTTCGAAGTGCTTATTACAATAGGCTGGTTCGACATCGATATCATGATACGCATGGAGCGTTTGAAACCTTCAGGAGCGTCAAACCAATCTGATTCGTAAACCGCATCCTTCACTCTAGAACTCTGAAATATAGACATATATATTTGTAGGTTTGTTCCCCTCGCACCCCCTTTCTTCATTCACAATTTTTGGTGACTTCAATCGTTTGTGCTGGTTTGTGCCGTTGAAATTTTTGTTTGGCTGACCTCATTCTGCCCCGAAATCACATATCAAAATGGGGGTGCCAGGGGTACGCTAGCACCCACTTTTGACAAATTTTAATTGCATCCATGATAATCGTTTGTGATCCGTTTGTGCCAGTTTGTGCCGTTGAAATTTCCGTTCGTGCTGCCCTTCTTCAACGTATAGTGCTGCACAAACGCAGCACAAACGATTGGTGTCACCAAAAGTTTGTGAATAAAGAGAGGGAGTGCTAGTGGAACGGACCTTATATTCATTCATATTGGCTTCAACTATTTGTTCTGTATGATGCATAATGATCCATTGGCGTTGGTGAATGAGATATTAGATGTTGGAAATACGAACTGAAATATGAATATGAAATATGGAATATGAATTATCAATTCAGTGCGTGTTTCATATACGGGCAAGAAAGAAGAAACCCTAAAAAACTACTGCATTTGTCGTGACATGGTACTTGGTATTGGAAGTTGGTTTCCAAATTTGAAACGTTTGACTTATGTATACTGCATGTTCATATAATCACGTAATTCTTTCAACACAATAATTGTTATTCATCTATATTATTATTGTTTTATTTATTGTTGTTATAATATCCATTTTTATCAGAATGGTGTTAAGGAGAACATATTTTTTTTTCTAATAACAAAATGAAAACAGATTTCGCTAGAGCAATGAGTCAAATTACACAATGAGTGATACTTTACCTCTTCCGTGATGATGTTAGCCAGGTAACAGAATATGAACAGCTCAGTATATAATGCTAAATTGAGAATTGTCATATTCAATTCTTTGAAGCCTATTGATGGACTCTGCACAGAAAAACACGCCATGTAGGATAAAACGCTATCACGCTTGTCCTAGGAATGGACTATGATAGAATTATCATAGATTTGAAGGCGGATATGAAAAAATGGCCACAAAAAATATATATATCAAATAGGCTATTCATATTTAGATGTATATTAGCGAATGGACGAAATGGTCTCTTATTCGGTCATTCAGAAGTTCTTCAATTGAATATCTCATATTTACCACAAATCAGCTGCCCGCTTGAGTAGATGCCACGTGTAATGACATTAGTGTGGCGAAAAAACGAAAGAGTATTCACTTTATATAAAATTTGCTTCTTTCAAATGTTACAATAATTGTCCTATTCCATTTTATTCATAATCAACTTCACATAGAAATGGTATCAGTACTGATAACTTTCGAGTATTAAAATAATTGTTGATTCATTTATTTATTCAAATTTTGTTTTGTTATACTGATGACTAAGATCAATGGTCGTCGATAAATGATGTATAGATAATGGAAATAAGAGATGCGTGGTTATTATATCAGGATGTTTTTGGATAGTGGAAAGGAGTCGGTCGTGGCCTGTTAATAAGGAACCAATCCAACCTGAACGACAAAAGAAAACGACGAAATTGTCAGGGTGGTCCGGTTTTTTAGGATGGTCGACCATGGCGGGAATCGAACCCTGTTATTCTGAATACCGATGCTAGCCATTCGACCAAAGTCTCAATAATAGTTCTCTGAGTATATAGTTATTCCAAATATTAAATTATACCATATTGAATCATATATTTGTGTCGGGGTCGGGCCGCATAGGTAGGAAAGATCGAAGGAAGTTATTCATCCCGCGCTACTACTCCGACACAGGCCGCCACTCACTCTTTGGAAGAGTCATCCGCGAGTGGAACCGTATTCCGAAGGAAAAAATCGAGAATGCCAATACAATGAGAAAATTTAACTTAGCTATAGGATAAATGTAATCCATTTACCCACACAGTAACATAACAAACTCATTAACACATACTCACCAGAATTACTTAAGGTACAAAAATAGCATATATGTAACCAAGGGTAATAACAAGTTAATTTGCTAATTTTTGCTTTAGTTCACTAATCATCACTTGGTACAACTGGCTCTAAACCAAAAAATATGTTTGTTTTCCACATTCATATGTATTCGATGATATTTCCAATCTATGTGGTTTGACTCTGATGCGGGTTTGTGGGGATCGTTCCATGCATGGATCGCTGGTTGCGGTTTTGTGCGGGAAGGCTTACACTTCTCCGTCAACTCATTTATTGCATCATATTATCACGACAATTGAATCTTCCCACCACCGAGAACACTATGAATGATTATTAAATGTCTCAAAATGTGTATTAAAACCTATTCTAACATTTTAACATTCGATTAAATTCCACCATCAGGTAAGTCATTGCTCATTCAAGTAAATCCGAGAGGTTGAGCTTCCAAGTAGAGATTACTGATTGCTGCAAGATACAGATATTATAATATACTGCAGTTGAAACTTATTCCTTTTGTGGTGTAATACTAGTTATTTATAATAATGGTGTACGCTATGAAGTTGATGCTCCATTAACCAATGTGACCCACATTATAGCAACCCACCTCAGTCACGTATATGTGTATGAACTATAAACTGATGTGATTCGTCGAAACTCATTTCGAATAACTCTTACATCAAATCGATATTTGATTATAATATAACCACATTTTTTCTCAATTTCAAGAATCCATCGATGGTCCAAATATCGAATCAAATTAGCTTTTCCAACAGTGGTTAATTTGTAAAGAAAAATGCAATTCATCTCTCCTATAAACCGTAGTCTTATCTTATTTTAGGGCTCCTCTCCCTTACTTGAAACATCCGTTTACAATGGTTGGGGGGGGGGGGGGGGGGTGAGGGGGAAGGGCCCCTCAGCTCATGCGGGAAAATTAATTGGGGGTCAGAATTGGAGCATATTTACGCGTTTCTTGGTAACCATTTTTCACGAGCATTTCACGCGTTTTGTTAATGATGGATCTTACATTACACCAGAACTAGAAATAGGTGAGTTAGCCCGGCTTACTCCCTGATAGAGGTGGATAAGCCGGACTTACGTGGGCTTAGCCACAAATTAACCACTGGTTTCCAACGTATAGTTTGGTTGATCGGCTTTTCCAGTAAAAGATACTCAAGATACTTTCGCGCAAATGACATTGATTGGAGCATTTGGAGGAATCTTCCAGAATAGAGAAGAGTGTTGAATCGACCATGGAAGATAATTTCGATAATCAAAGTTGATTATATCGATTATTTCACTATAAAATCGAATCGATTATCGTATCTTTCCAGAAACAATTATCATATTTTGTGTCCATATTCTGATATTTCACAAATGACGTGCTCATGGTGAGAATTGGTTCCATATGAGTATGAGTAATTGATATTACGAGTGGATCGCCAGCCACCCAACGGATTCGTTCTGGCGGGTTCGGCTCCTTAATTGTTCAGATGGCTTATAACCCGGTAGCATCGTTGCGTTTTGCGTTTTGCGTTGCGTTGCGCTTCGGTGACTGGAGCGGTATGACGCTAGCCTGCCATGCTAAAAACCCGGTTCGATACCTGTGCTATTTCACATTTCTTTCTACTTTTTAAATATTATATAAATACTTCTGGCCAAGGGTTATGGGTCGGAAAGATTTTTTTTCCAAACCGATACTGTTTAGCGACCGATATTGAAATAAATCTTGATAACGATTCAACATGCCTACGTACGAACACTCGGACCAAGGAGCCGAACCCTCACGAATAAATCCGTTGTGTGGCCGGCGACCCGCTCGTGTGATATTTACCAATGTGACCCAAAGAGCCAGACATCCTGAAGGAATTAGATTCGTTACGAGCTGAGTGATGAAAATAACATTCAAAGCCGACTCTACGTCACGAGCGAAACTAAGCAGAGAAAATACAGATCAATCAATCATGATATAATTTCATTCAAATACTAGATACTATTATCCATTGTGGAGATTGGTCGACTGTACTAAATATCAAGAGACCTAAAGAAACGACCAACTGTACTGAAAACCAACTGACCTAATTTATTTATTTTATTTATCAATATAACTGCAATTGTGCACGCATGCGCGGTGGCAGTTTTCAACTCTATCATCATCTACAATTGACAATTATATTTACAATCAATGTATTCTTCTCTTGAATTCTTCCAAAGTCTTTGCTCTTCTCACATCTTCACTCAGCCCATTCCAATCCACTATGGTTTTTTGTATAAAACCACCTCTACCCCGTTCTGTTTTGGCCCTCTCCACAGCAAGCTGTTCCCCTCCCCTCACACTCCTCTGAACTCTCATCCCTATCCTATCTCTCACTTCTTCCCACCCCGCAAAACCATTCCTCGCCCTGAAGAAGTTCAGGAGTCTATCCTTTTTCCTCCTTTCCTCTAATTTCTCCCACCCCAATTCTTTCACCATCTCACTGGGCTTTTCCCTTAATTTTTCAACTCTCCCCTGGTCATTTCTTTCTATTCTAAATCTTCTGACCCTTCCTAGCACCCTTCTTGCAGCTACCCTCTGCACCCCCTCTACTTCTTTTATCAAATTGATGTTGTAGGGATCCCAGACCGAGCCAGCGTACTCCATCATTGGACGTATTAGGCTCTTGTAAGCCTTTTCCTTAATGTCAATCCCTGTCCCCTTGAGTTGTCTCATAACAAAATTTAGTGATTCTATTCCCCTTTTTGACAGTTTTTTAATATGTTCCCCCCAACCTAAATTCTCATGTAAGTAAATTCCAAGATATTTATAGGCATCCACCCCCTCCAAACTATTACCCCCCATATTATAGCTCACATTTTTGTCCCCCTTTCTATTCTTTCTGGAGAAATGGACTACCTTACATTTATTTATGTTCAATCCCATTAAATTTATTCTCACCCATTCATTTATTAAATTCAAGTCTAGTTGTAATGCAGCTTCATCTCCCTCACTTTGTATTAGTCTGTATATGACACAGTCGTCAGCAAACAGACGAATTTTCGACTGGATGCCTTGCGCCAAGTTATCAATAAATATATTAAAAAGAAGAGGCCCTATCACGCTCCCTTGCGGTACACCAGAAGTTACTTGGATGTAATCTGAATAGTCATTTCCAACTTTCACTTTCTGAGTCCTTTCACTTAAAAAGTCTTCAACCCATTTTGAAATGATTTGGTTATTGGTTATAAGTTTTAATTTGTCTATCAACAGTTTGTGCGGAACTTTATCAAACGCTTTTTCGAAATCCAAAAATATTGCATCTACTTTCCCCCCCTTGTCCAGTATGTCTGATAGCTCTTGCACAAGCCCATGTAATTGGGTAGTGCAAGAGTATCCCTTTCTAAATCCATGTTGTCCCTTGAATAATCCCCCCCGTTTTTCAATGATAATTTTGATGTCATGATCTATAATTTTTTCTAGTATTTTACAAACTGCTGATGTTAGACTTACTGGCCGGTAGTTAGATAATTTTGCCCTTTCACCCCCCTTATGAATTGGTATGACAATTGCTTTTTTCCATTCTATCGGAACTTTCCCCGTATCAACCGAATTTTGAAAAAGAATTGTTAAAAAAGATGAAATTTCTTCTCTCGCAATTTTCAAAAAGTTATTGGAAATACCATCCATGCCGGGTGCTTTATTATTTTTCAAATTACGGATGATGTTCTGAATGGCCCCGTTTGAGATGTGAATTTTGCTTTTGTTTTCCGTTTCTTCCAAAGTTTTTTTACCCGTAGGATTCAATTTGTCTCTTTGAAAAACTCTTCCATAGTAATTGTTCAAGGCCTCAGCCTTTTCTGAGTTGACAAAGTGTTGACAACCATTCTCACCTACTAATGTTGGTATGTCATTCCCACCATTCTTTTGTGTATTGACACAGTGGTACATATTTCCCCAGCTTTTATTTTTATCATTCACGTCAAACATACCCCCCAAAAATGTTCTTTTTGCAATCTTTTTTTCCTTATTAAGTTCCCCTTTTAGTTTTCTGATTTCATCTTTTTTGCCAATTATTATTCCATTCTTTTTGTTGTACAATCGTCTTCCCTTTCTTTTCAGTTTCTCCCTTTCTAATGCAACGGTACGCAACTGTTGGGATGATGGGTTCGAGTCCCGACGTTTAGACGTGCATGGGGACTTCAGTTCCGAGACCTGGCCAATGCGCATGCGCATGCGAGGGTGGTTTTATGTTCGCTTGTTTAGCACTGAATGGAAGTGCGTAGGAAGAGAGTTTGTATGATTCTTGTCAGACACCTCGACTTGAGAGGAAGGGTTGGTGTTCCCTGTGACCTCGTCTTGGCACATTGTGTTTTTTCATAATATTATATTTCGTTACTTATGAATAAACTCATAATTGTTGAAAATAATACAAGTTTCTATCATTGATTATTCCTTCCGTTTCGCTCCAGCTAATCCTTTCGTTGCACTAAAGCCAACAGACAACTTATATTTCTTGACCAACCTGTGCGGAAGTGAAATTGATGGGCTTGGCTGCTTTCCTTCACAAATTGTTACCCTTCATTGAATGTTCTATATGTTCCTTATAGTTATGGCTGTGTTTAGGTGGGTAAGGTTTGTGTCGAATGAAATTAGCCAAACCTCGAACTTTTACGTCTGTACAGGTTGCTCAAGAAGTAGACGTTTGGGTCAGTTGGTTTTGGGACAGTTGATTTTTAGTACAGTTGGTTTTCGGGATAGTTGGTTTGAGTACAGTTGATACCGTCTCAATCATTGTAAGGTTCAATCATTGACTGCTATGCTATGCTAAACTCATAAAAAAGAATAGAACTGCTATTTGACTGCTATCGAATACATTTCAATTCTTTCACCAGATTTACTACAATGACAACAGGTAATCGGTCTGAAAAGTTATTATTTCTCTTACCTGATAATAGTCTGATGATGTAAGATGGACTCATCCAAGCACCTCTGCATAACAACGTTCACCCGCTCTTCGATCGAACGTTTCTTGTCAAAATATACTTTCGACATGTCAGGTTTTACCTGATAACGTTCCACAGATGCAGCTTTAGGCCTACCATCAATGTTGAAATCATATTTCTTCATTTCCATCTCGCAATAATTGAATATACTTTCCGATTCCATTGCGTCAAGTTTCACTTGACCACGACTTGTACTTGCGTCAACATCAACATGTCGGTTCAGAAGTGGACTGTTATGGGTCAAGTGATGAACTCTGTTTTCGGCAATTTGTCGTATATTAGTCAAGTTATTTGTTAGAAGTTTCAAATGTCCGTATGTGTGTAGGAGAATTGTCATTATAAACCCGTCGACTGTCACCATTGTTACGAGACAAGCAATAATCAGCGTTCCGTGGCCAAGCAAAGTCAACTCAAAGTTGGGTGACACCATTTCATTCCAAGGAAACCAAACTCTGGATGACAAAACAACAGAGAAACGGTGAAATATAATTATCATGAATCAAAAATAGAATGTGGCTACTTTTTGAAAGTGTTGAAGATATATTCGAAGATTTTTTGAAACCTGATTTTTATTGATTGTATGTACCTCCAGATATGTGTACCATCAATCATTCCGATATTTTTTTCTCTATAGATGCTAATAGCTGAAATATCTTGATTGGATATATGGACTACATTCTCAGCATTTTTCTCTGTTTGTGAATTATACACACATACTTCTCTACGCGGTTTGAAGGAGAAAACAATTTGATTGGCAGCTAATCATGCATACCTTCATCATACAGGAATCCAGCGTGCCACTTTAAAAAAATAAACAATAATAATGAAGAATAACTATGACCTAATATATGGTACATTCAAAGAATTTAACGAGCATGACCGTTTTTGTGAATTGATCCAAATGCAATACAAGATGAATATTTAAATTCACTAAATCGCTATCTGATGTCATATAAGACACATTCAACATATAAGTGAATCGATTTTTGAAAAATCGATTACCGAGCCATTTGAAAATGTTCGTTCTCATTCATTCAAGAGTTGAATGAGAACTTTGAATGATAAAGAATGAAGTTTGAGTTTGAATGACAAGAGTTAATTGAATTGAACTTGAATGAGGTGATCTTTGTTCACACACATCCAATTCATACCTGAAAAACATTTCTCTGCGATGAATCACAATGACGATCGCACCGGATATATAGAGCAAAATACAACCAAAACAAACGTAGACGAAACTTTTCACAATCATCTTGATCAGCCATTCAGTCCGATCGAAGATATCTTGCTCTGCCTGTGATAGCACTTTATGCATCCGATGATAATTCAGATACATTTCCTCCAAACCAACCGTCAAATTCTTCATCGGTTCGTTCCAGTAAAAAAAGATACCGGACTTGACGTAAAATAGAAAGAAAATGAAAACGATGAAAACGTTTTCGACAACAATAAGCACATCTTCTTTCACACCTAAATAACCACCCATGGGAGAAAATATGAGCATGAATGATAGCTGACCAAACGAGACTATTCTGATGAATAATGATCGGAAATGAGAGAGGAACTTTCTTTTTTCTGTCGGTTTCCCCCAAATACCTGTTGACAGATAGACAAAACAATTGAAACAAATATCTGCTTCTCTTGTTATCATTGTGTTAGTTATTGATTCTCTAATTCTCGGATCTTTTATTGATGATTGTGTTTCCTCTCCAAATACACGAATGTATCTTCCACTTTGAACTACATGTCTCTTAGGCAATGTTCACTTCTTTCCATAACAGCTGGTGCGAAGTTTATCATTATACAATGAGGTGAAAAACATGAATGTAGGTCATATGTACGTTTATACTGCTAACTAGAATTGAACGTGAATGAATAAAATCAAGAGCATGCCAGACCTACACTGAGTGAGATGGTAGTACGATATAACATGTATACCTACCAGTATAGTACAACAGTTTAGTACTAAAATCGTCTTGGGTGTAACCCTGCATTTTCGGAACCAAAAATGTCCTTCTTCGGTTTATTGAAACACTCGTTCCTTTCCAATGGCTGAACTGTTACTGTCAAAACTTTCGGATAAATTACACAATTCATAGAATCTAATTGCATGTACGTGTTACGTGCAGAGTAGTCATCTAATTTATTTACAATGTCCATTTAACCAAAGAACTCAACTTGTTCAAACGGGCGGGTACTTTTCCTGTAGTTAAGTTGACTGGTATTGATTCAAATTTGAAAGCAAGTTATTTTTTATCTTGATTTAACTAGAAATTCTTTTGACACCAGATATGCACAACTTTGTTTATTACCGGTTTCAACACGGTCAAATCGTGTCTGTGTTTATGTACCCATCCAATTCATTTGATTTTTTTTTTAATGCTGCTTAACGACCCCACCAACAGCTGGATCATAAGGGTACGGATGGGAGTGTTATCACCGGCACATGGAACGATTTAATGATGATAAATGAAAGGACGTTTACAAAAATCCATGCCTTATGCGGGATTCAAACCTACGCCCAGTGGTGACTTCAGTGTCTGAAACGTGCCTCAGCTAACTGTGCTAACTGTGCTTATTATTCATCTTGATTCAACGGGGGTGGCTGATATTTGTTTCCTAGCCAAGGTTGATGAGATATAAATGTACTCACAGTGCACCACAAGGGCGACCATCCACAGTGGGACTGGCGGCACAACTAGAAGCCTCCCGGGAAAAGTAAATTAGGGCCCCACATCGAGTTTGAAGCTTATTTAAAGGGAGAAGATCCAAATGCGGGTATCGAAGCAACAAAAGTTAGTAGCATGTGAAACAATTAGCCCTCATATTATTGAAAATTGATTCACATAACTCTTCATTCCATTGGAAAATTCTCTCCCCCTCTCTCTCTCTCTCTCTCTCTCTCTCTCTCTCTCTCTATCTTTCCTCACTCTCTCTCTCTCTCTCTCTCTATCCGATCGTTGCGACGTATAGAATGTCGGGATCATATAACTAACTCTCCGCTGGTTCGTCACTACATAGGTCTACAATAAGCCCGGTTTTGAAAACTTATAAAATGTATGAGGCACTTTGAATAGATTATTTTAAGTGCAAGCATATTACAGTCGACGGTAAAATGCTTTCACAAATTACTTCAACGTTTTTGAGTGATTACATAATATGAAATAATCGTCCTGTTATTGAACGTTGTTTTATTTCAAGTATTACAAATCTGCATACAACGAATTGGGTCAGTGCTAATAACTACCGAAAGAATATATGGAGTAATGGAACAGTACACATCTAATAATATGTGCGTGTATCAGAAATACGTAGGCCTAATGAAATAATTAGTTGGAACTTTTCGAATGCAATAACTAAAACACCAAATTTCGGCATAAAATATTTAGGAAATGCATCAAACATTGTATATTATACAAAGTCCAATTGAATTATAAGTTCTCCCATTTCTACTCGAAAACCTATCTTGAATATATACGTGTTGTATATTTTCCATGTGAATTGAAAATGACGCAAAATGAAGATGTATCGATAAGAAAATCTTATTCTGGTATGCATGTGAAAAAGAACTTTCCCAATGTGTTGATAATTTTGACGAATCAAACTTTTTCTCGAAAAATGAATTTTCTTTCACTTTTGACCCACTTTTCTCCCAGAACGGTCAGGATTGAAAATGGCTTGAGTTCGAATTATTGCTGTTGTTATATCGTATTCATGGGTGTATGAGTTACAAAGCGACAGAAATCGTCAGCGACAAAATCGGTATTTATTGGAGGGAATAGGTTCTGGCCTAAGGGAAAGATAATAGCAGAATGAAAACGTTCTATATGTGAACATAGTTTCAATTTTCTCACAAAGGCTACTCATAAAGTCGTTTACACGAAACACACACACCCACACAGAACATATGGATATGATATGTGAAAACTATAAATTAATATTGTCTGCAAAGAATAATGTTTATGATTACGATTGATCGTGTAAAAAAAATGTTGATCCGTTGTAACATCGATGAGGGGAAGGAGGGGGTCGAAGAGAATGGGCTCCGTTGGGACCAGATTAGGCGCCGCGGGACGACAGCGGATTGTCTTTCCTTCGAGGGGAACGGGTTAGCGGCGTCGGCGTCGGCGTCGGTGGGGTTCGACACTCGATAAGAATATAGGAGAGTTCCTTTAAATTTACGGTTATAGTTGGTCATTTCAAGTACTACTTAGAGATTGTTCTTAAAACAGGTGGTAATGATTACTCTCATGAAATTACAATCAAACATACTCAATGAAATTAAACTTTGTTATTTTCTCTTAGCTCTCTTCTTAAATCACTGATCTTCGTTATATTCTTAATATCTTCTTCCAGTGCATTACATTCCCGCGTCATGATATTGTTGGGGCGACAATGACTTCTCAGAGTCGACACTGAATACAATCTAACGACACTTGTAGCACAATAACGAGCTTGCTCCATGTGCCATGGAGGAGAGCGTAAAAAGATTAAAGGCTAAGGTACGATCCCGCCCCGAACATCTTCATACAGGCCACTTGTGGGTTCCCTCTGTAACGTAAGAACATGTTGGGAGGGTTCCTATAATATAAACCACGACGGCCTAATATCCACTAACATTTCAATTATTTAAAGAACTTTTCATCTCGTTATCCGATTATTCCATCACTCTTCCAATCGACGCAGAACAAAACAAGTAAAAAAACCCTAAACAAATATTTATTCAACATTGAGTGTATTGTATTTTATTGCCTTGTTTCTATAGTAACCCAAACACCCTCGAGAATACATACCAAGTTTACTTCCACACAAAATTGCAATCATCATTCATTGTAGTATTCCTGTAAAAAGAGTTCCTTCCACCTCTAAACTGTTGCAAAAGTTTCTTGAAGAAAAACTAAAGTTATCTATGAACTGATAGACCAATAAACAGGTCCCAAATGACGCCAACTCCAACTTCTGCTTCTACACAACATTTATTGCGTTTTTTTATTAACGAGCGCAATTTTGTCCGTTGAAAAAAGTTGACCACTTCACCAGTGGCTTCACTATGCGCCTCAGTTTCCATGAGTTTTTTTGTCGACTCCTCGACCGACTGGGACATGGCTGACGGGTTTGTTGACTACTCGACCGACTAAGTTGTTTGGACGGGACAATGTGAAGAAGACAAATGTATGATAATTATCAACGTGCAAGCACACTCACGAAATAAACAAAACCTTTTTTTTTCCAATTAACGGTTCCCATCGAAACGTATTTTCATCAGAAGTTTGGAATTACAAACTTTCACTGCCAGTTATAATGACTAGTGGACTTCGCATTACTTCCAATACAGAATATGTTGCGTAAAATGTTATATTATTGTTTGCGTAACCGAAACACCGTGAAGAAATTAATTAGATTTGTTTTGTAACTTTCACGTTGGTCAGTTGGTACTTTTGATGGGTGGACACATCGAAACTGGTAACTCATTGGTAATTAGATTGTTCCATGTGGCGGAGACTTCACAATCTCGTAGGCTCCAACGCGGGGCACATATTATCGCACGTCTTGCTTATATCGACTAATAAGTCGACCCATGGGAATCGATTTAGCGGAATATCAGGTTTTTGGTGATAACTTTTGAACGGTATGAGATATCGAAATTTACAAAGGAAGGAAATGCAGATATTCTCAGTACCTTCAAGATGGTATACCTATAATAACTATTTATCTTAAATCGACTGATTGTCAGGCGTATACGCTCAATGATACACTTGTTTTCACTTTTTTGAATTCTTTCAAAGTCAGATCCCCATCCGCAATCTTCCTCAAACTATTTCAACCGTCACCAGTTCGAGGTGGGAAAGAGCATTTCTGTACATCTTTCCTTGTTTCTACAACTGTCACGCTTTGGCTGTACACTATACGCACAGCGTGATCTAATTCTCTTGTTATCAACTTCTTTGTTGATGAAAAAAAATCAACCGATCGGATTTCGCTATGAAATGTATAAAAATAGCAATCATTAAAATATCCCGTTATCTTTGAACTCAACACATTTCGTGTGGATTTGATCCGATAAATGGGATCACAAAGGATCAACTATTAGAACGAACATCATATTTCCTCGATGTGACAAATTATGGTGGCGTGAGTGGTGGGATGTAAAGGGGGTGGGTGGGAGGGATAGAATTATTTGATGAGCATAAATTGAACTTCGCTTGGTTTTAACGAAACAAACTCTCACCCATTCATCACGTCACTAGTACACGCTATTAGTTAATTGATTACGATTTTATGACTGAATAGTTTCACTAAATTCTTACAAATTATTCGCTATTCAATCACACTTTTTGTTACAATCGACGAAACACTCTGATCAAATTATTATTGAGATTGGGAGCGTAAAAACTTGATGATTTTCTTAGATATGATGGATTTATTATTCACCCCCTTGATCGAGTTTCCCCCTTTGCCCTAAAACACCCCATTCTAAGTCAATACCTACGAATATTCCTTCAAACTGTTATATTTGTCAAATTCCAATTGGCTCTGACGTTTGGCTTCTCATTTTTTTCTATTAATATTCGGTTCAACGACGCACTGTAATAATAACTAAGATATATTGACGTCTTGGCTTCTCGATTCTAAAGCACTAAAGGCTTCTGTCAAGCGACGTCACCTATTGTTGAAAGAGACAGACAACAATGTCCCCCAGTTGGAATTGACCAATCAGAATGTTTGGTAGTTCACCAGTTCACTTTGTTACCATGGTAATGATTGTTTGGCATTTGTTACTTGACAGAAGCCATTCTTACTAATACGTACTTATTGAAAACGCAGCATTTGCGTTGTAAGATGTGAGTTACATGCTTATTTATGTAAAACGTAAAGGAAAGCAATACACACAATTTGATTTTTGAACCGTTTAGTCACGGTATTTTTGTTCTACTTATTGCTCATATTTTGATCATTATCAATCTCATTAGTCTTACCTTTTGACATTTCAAGAGTCAATTAATTCATCTGAAAAAACTGAATTGAAATGTTTTCTTCAAACTGCTGGTCTAATTCATGAAAAAATCTGGAGTACTCTGAATAATTTTGTTGTCCATTACAGAACAAATTTCATTCCATTCGAAAAAAATGTACTCCCAAATATCGTCCTTGAGTCTAGGGTCAAGAGTCTTTTTTCTGGAGTCTTAAAAAATTCAGAATGGTCTTTCTCAGAGGTGGTACAACCAATTTTGTCTAAAAACGACTCAGTTATTGAGTTAGATGAATGCACGTGACTTGGCCAACTTTCAGAACATTTCTGTATTGAAAAAAGATTTAAACAATAAGGCATTTTCCTTCTTCCAAGTTTAATATGGAATGGAGTATTTACTTCATTCATCCAATGATACAGGAAGACGGTGACAAAATAGTTTCGAAATCACAGTGTTGTGTGAATTTTTCCTCATTACATTTGATATACATATGGTATAAGTATCTAACTACATACAATCTTGCGTTCTCATATAATATTGAAAGAGAAATGATGTAGAGACAAAACCTGAAAATTATCTATTCAAATTATCATTTGAATTTCAGTTACCCAAATCACACGCAATAGGATTATTCTGTCGCAGAATTATATCCATTTGATATTATTTATATATTTTATATTATTTACATTGAATCAATACGTGTTCTCATAATCCTTGACTGGTTAATTTCGTGAATGACCTGAACCACTGTAAGCGTTCATATTTTGGTTTCTTACAAACTATTAAAGTCAACCAAGATCCCAGGTCAACATCAAACCTCGTGTTACATACACAGCAGTAATTCATTCACAAAAATGTAAATTCATAACTACAAAGTTTAATCCAGGAATCTCTTTGCTTTCTGTTAGTGATCTTATATTTCATTCATGTTCTCCATCTAATGTGTTGATTTGTGTGTGGCGTATGTCAAGCAGTTTATTATCGTTACGCCACTGACGTGCAACAGCTGTCAAAGAGGTATTAACAAAGCCATTAACCAAGGGTTTGACGTAATTTCCGTGCGGTAATTATAATTACCGGCTCAAGAGACCACGGAAGTCGATTTAGCGGAAATCAGTCTTTAATGACAACCTTTGAACGGTATAATACATCAGAGCTCTTAAACCTAGCTAACTCAGATATTTTCAATACCTTCGAGGCGGTGTAGGTATTAACTATGTATCTCAAATCGCTTGATTGTCAGGCGTATATGCTTGAAAATACACATTTTTCAACCGTATACAGATCAATCAGATCTATGAGATCAATAATTGTCACTCACATCTTTTCGAAGGTATTGACAATATCTGTGTTTCCTCGTCTTCATAATTTCGATATCTCATACCATTCAAAGGTTATCAATAATAACCTGATATTCCGCTAAATCGACTCCCATGGACACTCGGTTGGTATGGTGAAGTTGACGGTAACGAGTCAGATTTACTTGAAGCACTGAATACTGAAATCGTACGAGAAGTTTGAACCGAAAGTGAAATACCGTTCTATATATTTTGTCTGATGTTGAATGCAAAGCACTCACATAGAATAGCATGGGAAGTATTTTTTCGTGGTCACTTATCTGGTCAGACTCGATTTATGTGTGAACCTTCACACTTGACCGGCAGGTTTCCACATTATATATAATATATATACACATACACACACATATATATATATATATATATATATATATATATATATATATATATAATATATATATATATATATATATATATATATATATATATATATATATATATATATATATATATATATATATATATATATATATATATATATATATATATATATAAATATATTATATATACCTGGTGAAAAAAAGTCGAAACGATTTAGTGAATCGATTCTTCCTTGAAAAAACCCTATTTCTTCTCTTGCGAGGGAAGAAAACTGAAATATTGACTAGATGGCGGGGTCAAGGTACATATAAACAAACAGAATTGCAATGTTCAACTACACTGCTGGACACCCCCTTGAAGGATCCCAACACCTTGACGAGGTGTGGGGGCTTGCGTGTCCCCGTTATCTCCAGAGCTGTCGCCGGGAGCAATTTATGTCCTCCCAGCAGGGTTACCCATGGCGATAAGGTCTGGAGTGAGAGTCGAGACCAAGTTCGGACCGTCTTGGTCGATTGGAAGCCTTTTGGTGACAGGAGTATAATATGAAGGGAGTAGGGTCTACTGCTTTTGAATTTTTTTTATTTCGTTTTCTTGACACTTTTCTCTCCATCGTTTTCTTTTCTTCTGTTCATTGGACGAGCTTTAGCAAGGATTCAATTTGACATACTGATTTTTTTTTTCTATGTTTTTTGTCGGTTCTCCACAGGTCAAACGGCTACAGCTATCAACTTCAATTTTTTTTTTCAATATGGTTCCTCATCCAACTTAGATCTGTATAGTTTTGTGGCATTATCGGGTGGTAACTGTTTCTTTATGAATTTTACAAATTTCAAAAAACCCATTAGAATAACATGGAGGAAAAGAAAGAGAATATTTTTATTTTATGAAAAAATTAATTTGGCGTGAAGTTGGATCAAATTTTGATACACATTTCTAAGAATTTCCAGCTTGATCGGGTGAGCCATTTTGAATAAAAACATAAAATATTTACATTGGTACCACTCGTAGCAGTTTTTACCCATTTTTACCCGTACTATTACTATTCGCTCGTCTAACAACGCATATATGGCGTTTTCCTAGTTTTATATTATCACATCTTATTTTTCTTGCTTCTCTATCCCGCTTCCTCCATGCTTGAAACATCCACAAACGTTGACAACTATGGCAAAGTTCACAGAAAATGACCTCGCTGTCGACACTAACTGACGTGAAGCATGGGTGGAATCAACAGCTGATACCTATAGCTACGAATGGTAGATGAAAAGAAATAAAAGGCGCAAACAGTTAAAATATTCCGATGGGCGGTAAAATATAAGTTTTTTGAATAAAGTGTTGAGAAGTAGGAATTGTTTTTTTGAGAAGTTTGAAAAGTGATCAGTTGTCCACTGAATCTATTCCTGATCTTCTGTATGATTTTAGACGACTGATCTAGGCCTAACCATCTCAGTTTGCTTCAGTGAATAATATACAACACTACTCAACTCCATGTGGTATCAGGTAGGCCTATAAAATATAAATCATCAAACGGATAGCGAAAAAGGAAATGAGAACAAAATTTAATTCAAGTCATTTTGAAGATTTTTATTTTCTATAATATAATTCACGTTCAATTAAAATGTAATATCATAACATTATTATTCATAAATATTAATAGACAACGTTAATGTGTTATATTATAATAGATTACACAAATATGAATTGAAACAATGTCACAAGAATAATTGGATTGAATTCAATAAGCTACAAGACGCTCACAAGAAAGTGGGGGCTCGACACTTTGTTTCCATCTTGTAGCTTCTTAAATTGAACAAAGGTTAAAAGAATTATATTTATATATTTATATTACGGAAAACCATTCAATGAGAATAACAGTTGCCTACATTCATTTATAGAATTGTGATATAAATATAAGAAACCAACATCAAAGAAGTATATAAATTATAAAACAACATCATTAAATATCGTTCTTTTATCAACCATTATCCCTTTCCTTTCTCGTTTCTTTTATTAAAATTCAACAATAGGCGCACTCTCTTCATTTCATTTCTACATCAGTATAAAACATGTGTCACCAACATAGCGGAACTATAGCCAACATCATTAACTTTAGTTTTCAAATTTATTATTTGTTCAACTTCCAATGAATTAATAGCATTTGGTCCTCGGAACTTTACGCTAATTAGAATAGGATAGTATTTTTTTTTATACATTTTAGGTCAACATTAGTATTTTGATTTCAACGCCAACCAACTTCTCTTGTAATGTTTGCTTTTTTGTTGGAATTGGTTGCTTGTGCTTCTCAACATAACTTGATTGGCTTAGTTCGAATTCGTTCAATCGACAAATTTGAATTATTTACACCAACACTAACATGAATAAAGTCTCAGTAATTTCGAGGTACTATATCATAACGTATCGTCAATCGACAGAAAATAATATCACCATCTATTTTAACATATCAAATAAGTGATAAATTACTACGGAATTAAAATGATTTATTTTAAAAAATATCAACGTAATGATCGAATAGCTATTTCAATGAGGGATAGTGATATTTGTGTATAGAAAATCATGAAATATATCCAGAGAATGGAATTCGGAACTCAATTTTCGTTTTCATTATTCAATTTGAAATGTCGAACGATGATAAATATATGGATTGAAACCGTTCTATAATATCGTGTTTTCGGAGCTCCCACGGTCCTTGCCGTTGGTGTTGATCTTGTTCCCGGTGGGGACCAGCATGAGCGTCATCGAGTCCGGATGTTGTTGATGTTGTTGCCTCGGAGGCGTCGCGACGCTGGTGTGATTGTTGATGTGGGTGCGCGTCGTGGCGTCTTCAACGGCAGTCGTGGCGCCACCTGGGGACAAAAATAATCAAATGATTAACTAGTGATTCTAAGAAAAGATTGTATCGCCACAGGTGGGTCAGTGGTAAGGCGCTTGCTCTGTGTGAAGGCAGAACATCAAATCCTTGGAAAAACCCATCTTGGAAAACCCACATCCTAGAAGAGCCTTATCTTGAAAAAGCCAAATCTTAGAAAAGCCATATCTTAGAGAATCCATATCTTAGAGAACCCATATCTTAGAGAACACATATCTTAGAAAATCCATACCTCAAAAGACCCATATCTTAGACAACCCATATCTTAGAAAACCCATTACTCAGAAAACCCACATCCTAGAAAACCCATATCTTAGGTAACTCCTATATTGTACACCCATATCTTAGAAAACCCAATCCTAGAAAACCCATAGGATCTATCTCAGAAAACCCGTATCTTGGAAAACACATATCTTATAAAACCTATATCCTAAAAAACTCATATCTTTTGTAACCCATATCTTAGAAAATCCATATCTCAGAAAACCCATATCCTAGAAAACTCATTTCTGAGAATACTCATATCTTAGAAAACTCATATCTTGGAAAACTCATATTTTCTCACCCTATTACCAAAAAAACCCTTCATTGCATCAAGTCATTATCACACAAATCATTCATCTAGCTGCCACCAATACGCGTCTTTGAAACCAATATGAATGAATCAGTGGCGAGGGTTAGAAGGAAGTGATGATGAAGAAGTGGGTGTGAAAGTGGTATACTTTTATCTTAGCATTGCGTAACATGTTTTGGCATTAGACCCTATATCTTTCGTCAATGTGTATCCCTCGCTTATAATCGCGCCATGAGATTTTCCTCCATTATCAAGAAATCTTACAATTTCATTTGTAGGCCTACAACTCAGAATAAGTTATCACTCTTATCGATTCGTTATCCCTCTTATCAAATAACTGGTCTATCGGACCTTGAATGAATCAATAGTTATTGAATAATAAGAATGATAAAATACTGTGATTGCCAACGAAACATGTTTTGAGAAAGTGCGTTGAAAAATAAAAATAATTATCATTTCGTGTATATAAGAATCAGTTGTTGAAGTGAGTATGTAGAAGAATTAGGTTAAATCTCACTTTTATCACTCTTCAGTTAATCAGTCAAGAGGGTATGTACAAGGTACTTATGAAAATGGAGAAATTCACATTTACTATTTTTGCCTTGTTAACGAACAAAGTGTAATCGAATAATAAGTATATCAAACAAAGAACAATTGTATGCTCTCTAATTGATACGGCATTCTATTTGTGTGAATTCAATCAGTTTTATAAAATGTCAATGAATTTCATCACATTTTTGGTATTTATTCACCCACTGGTTGAATTCACAAGAAAAATGTCATTTAAATTGAAGAGCATACAATTATACTGAGGTTGATCTACGTTTCAATCAATTTCACTGGCTCGTGAACACGAAGAGAAATAGTTAAGATGAATTCCTCCATTTTTATGAGTATCATGCATGCACCCCCTTCAATACAATCATTGTTGACATCTGGTTGGTTTAATTTAACCGAACCTCGTTATCATAAAGTCCTAGTTAGACTTATTCTGACAGTTAGTGAATGAAAATACAGCAATTAATCGCGGTGATAACAAACATTTTACTACCAGTAAAAGCTGTTCCTATGTTGATGATGATGGTATACTGAAAACCGATAAGTGGAATAATTGTTAAGCAATTAAACTTTATCAATGGAGAAGGAAAATGCATGCGATTCCTTCATTTTCTATATCATAATAGTAACTGGAAATTAATGTCTGTAGCCTATGAATTATTGATTCTCTATGTTTTTTTCTTGAATCAACAAAATAACATATTTGAATGTCAGACATTTTGTAGCCCGGTTCTGCATGAAATCGTATCTACGTTACGATACGTCATTAAAAATGTATGATTTCCCTACTCGATTTCGGGGGCCATGACAGTCGCTATCAATACAGATCGAGCCTCTCTAAAATCTATCTTCTTGGTAGTTCGTTAAATGTTAATAAAATGTTAACTTCAAGTACCATTTGACCCGCTTATTTTCATTGACCAATCAGTTGATTTTTCAACGGACGCTTAAAATAAACAATCGAAAACTCGAATCTAGATGACGCGTTCTAATTGAATCAAATGATGATCTATATATATTTGTGATGCCGTTTTAAATCCAATTTTCTTTCTCCAAAATGTCATCCCTAATGTGTGGATGAAATAAAATTCAAGACTCGTGTGCTGCCAATTAATGAATTCTAGTTGACCACCTGTATTACATACAGTGTACAATGAAATGTATATAAAAAAAAACATAACTGAAACTGAAACTGAATAACTTGAATTTGTCTAAATGTGAATTATTGTGTTTGTATAACATTTCTAGTGATTTATTAAAATTTCCTAGATCGATGCGATACGTGACATTTCTTGAGATTATTCGTGCGTGATGATAGCGTTGACATAGAAACATAGATGTATTGTTCAGTGTCAGGTCTAATAAAACTTTCACTTCGAATATTGGTCTCAATATCCAGCGATAACCTTTTGTTTTTGATCTTGTGGTTCAACGTTTCTGTGAACCGTGTAGATCGGTCCAACTAAAAATATCAGGAAATAGTGGAAGATAAATTTGTATAACTAAATAAAGCCCCTACGAATAGTGTTTAATTCAAAATTTCAAACTAATAAGAATATCAACTCAAGTTACGAATAGTTGTGCTTTGAACAATATCTTTATTTTCCACTAGAATGCTTCATCACTTCGTTTTAGCGCCACTAGTTCTACTAGTGGCCTCGAACGTCGTGTATTCCAATACGGCTAATGCGTCGAGTGAAGGAACAATCACGTTTACCGGCTTGAAGAATAACACTTCAAACAGCAAAAGTCCTGAGAAGAGTGAGACGTTCATCTTGAAGAATGAGTATGTGGAGACAAACAACAAAGAGATCAAAGATATGAAACAAGATAATGTTACTCGGCCGGTAAAACAGTCCGACTTGTGGAGTGATAATATAAGTGCTGAGGATGTGGATGATGGAGAAGAAAAGTTCTCAGGTCGATACTATTTCCACGACGGATATCTCACATGGAATTTGGCTGCACAGGTGAGGATTATGAGAGTATAGAAAATATTTCCGTCTACTGCTTGATGGAGTCAGTAAAGGCACTGTCCTGGACATCGAGGTCAATACAAGCTTGAGTTCGAGGCCCGCATGACACATGAGTTTTGCAACCATCTTTCATATATCAACAGCTCATTCGAACATTATGAAAAAAAAACTTTGTGTGGGGTCCAAGATATGTCAAGGTCACAGGGTGGTTCGAGTCACCTGTCAAAAATGTTTTATTTTATCAGTAGTATCGTTGAACCCGCTCTACCATGTGTACAATTTGAAACCATGTGCCTGCGGGACTTGTGAAACGGAATATTCATTAAAACTATATCGCAATTGAAAACGATATATAGAAACTCACTTCTTTGAGGAATGCAGACTTCTCACACAATTTCGATTACGTACATCGATCATCCAGAAGTAATTATTTGCAATATACTAGCCAAATTTCGAATCACCTGACGATCTAACAATGTATCATTCAACTCACCATCTCCATTCAAGTAACAAGATACCGTTGTCGACAGCTTAGAGAACGTGAATTCGATTTTGTGTATGTTAGCAATCAAAGTTGGTCCCTTCCATCACTGTTAGATAACTCAGGATCGGTAGGTTCAGAGATTTTGAATATGAATTGATACATGTTTTACAACATTGGTGAGATGGGGAGTTGAACCACCATAATCCTCAGTCAGATTGAGACACTGTTGCCATGACTACTGATGAGAAACTAATAAAGAAGCCATTCGATAATCGAACTCAACGGTCAAGAACGCCCCCTTGTGATACACCTTTTTTCAGTTTTGTCGTGGTAATAACAGTCATCTAGCATATCCTGATACAGTTGAAGAGGCAGCTTTTCTCGATGAAATGATGATAGCTAATGGAGCGACTCAAATTCATCTTGGCTTCCATGACATGTTCGGAGACGGGATATACTACACAATTACAGGTATTAGAGTATTTAGGGCTTTACTCAAAGACACACTTCTATAGTGATGTCAGTTTGAATCCTTACATTAGCTGTTCTGGTTTATATAATCTTGAGTTCAATTGGTTATCACTATTATATTGATCGAGTAAGATCGCCGTAATGCTGCCCTGGGATATAAGGTAATGGGCCCGACACTATTTGACTTCCATTGCCTAATTAGAAATTTGATATGAGAGTAAGAGTTTCCACAAGGAGAGGTAGCACACGTTCTCCGATGCAGTTGAGCAAAACTGTTTTTTTTCAATTTCAAATCGTGGAATGTAGGTTTTTCCTGAGGACTCTTGCTTGATAACTTCTCATACCTATGCGTACATCGTTACTTAGAAAGTTTTTTTTACTTCTGACACATCGTTACTTAGAAAGTTTTCATTACTCTGACACATCTGTGTACACATTGTTTGCAATATAAATTCAAGAGAAAGCAATTGAATTGACAACTAATTTGGTTTGATGAGCCTGCAGGTCAACTGATAACTGACACCTGTAACTCCAAATGGGGAATTGGGTATCCAGTCGGCGGATCTTTATACAACTGTGGCGGTAATATAGCAGGCGCTGGACTCCTTGACCAATCATGTGACGACTTATGGCCGTTTATCTGCGAGAAGTATTTGTGGTGAGAACCAATTGTCTGGCTATGACTTATGGCTATATATCAGTTACTTTTTGTGTGAATGTGAATTGTTTCATATTACGAATTGAAGTTGATTACCAACAGAGTATGTGATAACAAATATCACGGGTAACCATGGTGATGACAAGTTCAGACCACCGGAAAGATCTATACTCCCACGTTAGCAATTTTGAGTAACTATCTTGAAATCTCCGATTTGCTATATTACAAAATCCTCTTCAATGGTTTTAACTGAATGAAAATGTGATTTAGTGCAATTGAATTCCTATTTTGAGTGTCTGATAGTGTTGATCACGCTTATGCGCAGGTCTGACTATGACCTCAAGCCTGGAATGGGTCACTACAAGTACCACGAGGATGAAGTCACGTGGGAGGAGGCAATCGAAACGTGCGAGAGTGAAGGAGCGAACCTGTTGATCCTGCAGTCGGAGGAGGAATACACTCTACTATTCGATGACTACGAATTCACCTGGCCGTGGATCGGAGCGCATCATATTTTGGAGAATAAAGAATATATCACAATATTTGGTGAGATGACCAATAAGTTGGCATTCGCAACACTATGCTCTGTTCACTATTAAATTAGTCTAATATTGAACCAAAGTTTGCAAAAGGATGAGAATAATTGACCGTAACGACTATTGTTCTCTAATTTAGTGCAAGGATGCCTAGGTGGAATCGTTCACACCGAACATCAAAAAGACGATCGTACCACCACAATGGGAACAATCACTAATGAATCAACTCATTCCAATCCAATTAGTGTGAATCCAAACTAATATCCAATAATCAGAACTAGAACTGGAACGAATAGATATTGGAGGAATGATTAAAATAATCATTCATCTAGAGGACATATTCCTCCATCATTTATCGATTCATCGATTGGTCTCCATTTCATCCATATATACAATGACTTCTTCACAGTCCATAATAACTATGTGAGAATTGTAATGTAGTATATATTTTCCATAATCACAATAAAAACAATCAAATCCTAATCAAATCTGTCCCAAATCTCCCAACATGGCTCTTATTCAACTTTTTAATCATAGAACTATAAAAGCGTTGTCGCATTTGAACTGGAAGCTATTGTATATAACTCATTCCTCAAATTAATACAAATCGAAACTATTCTCAGAATTTCAATGTTGACAAAATGTTAAAAATCCTGCAAACATCTCCACTCCTGTTGCAGGCGACCCGCTGCACACCGCCAACTTCACGCTGTGGTCACGTGACGTAGTTGCCACGGTAAACAACACGGTGAACCCGTACTTGCAGCTTGTGTATGACGACGGCTACGTGGCTTCGTACACCGGGTTCGGGTTTATCTGCCAGCACGTTCTGGTATAGAACCTCCTTGACCCCGTTCGGTTCCTGATCCTCTGTTGACCTTCTTGAGAGTGCATGGAAGTAGATTTTTCAGGATTTCATTATATATATATATATATATATATATATATATATATATATATATATATATATATATATATATATATATATATATTTTATATATATATATATATCACATTAGTAGAGGGATAGAATGAAAAGTGGTGATAATATGGATGGGTTGAGAATCAAAAGTTTTAGAAATAAGATGGATACAGAAAGACTGCGATGGTATGGACATATGCGTGAATGAAACCCGAACGAATCCCAAGAAAAGAATTTCAAAGAATATTGAAGGGTAGAAGAAAAGCTGGGAGATCACGAGGAAGATAGAGTGATCAGATAATTTGAAGTGTGATAAAAAAAGGAGGCATGGGAAGATGTGGAAGAGGAAAGATTGTGGGAAGAACGGAAAGCATGTCGAATATTAGTGGAGATGGAAAAAGAAATCAGTGAAGTAGAGGATGAGCTTGTTTTGAAATTGCTGAAAACTTGAGATTTTGAAGGGATTATATTAGAGATTATGTAGTAACTGGCGTATCTGCAATTATTCTACTGATGGACGGCCTATTTCATTCTTGATTCTGAGTGTATTTTCAATGTGGTTCGTTGACAGTTTGCATTGGTTAGTTATTACTTAGTAGTGCAGTATGGTCTATCGCACTCTGCCACTTTTCTTCTGAATAACAGTGATGAAATCCAACCATGAATACTGTAAATATCTGAGAATAAAATGAAACTTCATTATTGTCCTTCTTCTCTTCATTTTCATCATAGATTGTAGAATTATCGTTATCGTATGTAAATGTCAATGAGTGAGGGTTAAGTTGCTGACATCATAAGAGTGAAACCAGGTACTAATGCTGTTACGGAAAACTCTATGTAAGCTCGACGAAAGTCTCAGAGAATAGAAAGACATAATGACATTCTCAAAAATAGTATGTCATAATAATTGAGGAGCGTGAAATTATTCTGGAGTGGATATACTTTTCATTAGATAACACTGGTTCCAGGAATAGAAAAAGAAAATGGTAAAGATGAATTTCTCTTTTTCATAAGCACCGTGCATGCAACCCCTACAAAGATTTTTCCCATTTCCTTTTTTCCAATAATCATTGATTTCTATCTTCATTAGAGTAATTTGTTTCGAAATAGTGGAAAGAATCATCAATCATTCCTGAAATTAATATTATTCAGTGTTACTGCCTCATGTCATCACTTAACCATCATTCCGTATAATCAGCTGTTGGTGGGGTCTTTGAGCACAAGGGTTGGTGCGAGAGTATAACCATGCTGACGTAAGTTTGCTCCAGAGTGAATTGCTCTTACTAGCATATTAATAATGTGCTGATTCCGCATCCGTTTCTGATTTATGTCCGTGCTTCAAGCTGTTTCGAATGATCACAATGTGTTCTGGAGCTCAACAGTCATATACCATAAACGAAAGATTTACCACCAAGACAGATCACTCTCATACCAGAAGAAAATACCCGTGGACACCCTAGTTTCCCTCGTTAACGTCTGCAAATAGTACTCAGTAATCACAATCAGTAGTCAGTAGTAGTAATCGCAGGCTTGTCACTGAAGGAACGGCCTCGATTTCTACTCGGTAGCAGTACAATTCAGCATCATGTAGCGCTATCTATAGCGTTATTCCTGTTGCGAACTTCTCTGGTATTGTAGGTGAGGGGTCGGGTAAGACGAGAGTACTGATAGAGAAGTTGGTGAACAAGTGGGACCAGTTTAATTTTAATATCTTCAAATATTTCTTTCTTTTTTTTTCTTTTTTTTTTCAAATATCAGTTTCCATATCTTCTCTCAATGTTTATTTTATGCTACTAATAATTGCACTTCAAGATTTTTGTCCATTATCAATAAATATTTCAATTATTCAAATCAGAAGTAGGTAATCACTCTTATCGATTCGTTATCACTCTCGTCGAAGTACCCGTCTATTGGACCTCGCATTAATTAATCATTATCAAATAATGAGAATAATGAATCAGATTCTTCGATTCTCAACGAGACATGGTTTGAGGCAGTGAGTTGAAATATAAAGATCATTTTTATTCCTTGTGACAGAACAAGTTGTTGAAGTGAGTATGTACAAGGATAGGTTCAATCTTACTTGTATCGGCCACCAGTTCACGTTATTGCGATTATTATTGCCAGATGGTTGGTTTAATTTTACCGAAGATTAGTATAACAAAGTCAAGTTAGCCTCATTCTCAGAGTTGGTGGATCAAAATATAGTGTGCAAGCAATTAATCGCGGTGATAAACACATTTTACTGTCACTTAAAGCTGTTCCGATGACGGTAGTAAAACAAGTTATGTGAAATTGAATTGAACTCATTCAATAAAATGGAAGAATACGTGAGATTTTTCCACATTTTGCATTCATGCTGAATAACTTTTATTTGTCTGTATGCGATTAATGTCGTTGTAGGATTTTCCAAGTGATTCAGTACAATTTCTTCAGATCGATGAAATACGTCACAATTCATTGGATATATAGCATTCGTGGTCATAGTGTTGACATTAAAAAATATGTGTACTTCAGTATCACGTCTGATAGAACTTTCAAGCCGCTCTCGGTAGCTCAGTCAGCGGAAGCACAGCTGCAGAATTTAAAGTCACCGTTGGGCTTGGGTTCGAGTCCCCCATAAGCCATGGGTTTTTGTAAACATCATTTCACCTATCGTCACTCCATAGTTTATTATCACCTGCTCATTCGTACCCCCTTATAACCTAGTTGTTGGTGGAGTCGTTAAGCAAACAGTAACTAACATCAGAACATTTAATTCATCACTTTGAATGTTGCGGATGGTATTCCTATATGTAGATAACTTTGTGTTTCAATTATTGTGTTCGAAAAATGAAATTCAAATCTCAACTTACACTTTATATAAACTTCCCAAGAAAAGCTTGATTCCGAATCCAGATGTTAATGAATGAAGTATAGATAATTAAGAGTCTTGCATTCTCCTAACACGAATAAGTACCAGTCTCCTGAATATCCATAACTGTCACCTTTTTCTAATATGAAAACACCTATTGTTCTCCTCAATAGATATATAGATTGGGGAAAAAATGTCGGAATTTTGTTCTGTCAAACGGCTGAAACGATCCATGTGAAACTTCAAAATGATCGTATAAGCGAGGCGAAGACTCAATTTTACCGTACTAAGAAAACATTTTTTGGGGGTTCTCCTATTTGTTCGTGCTCCAAAGCTTAGCGATGCCAAATATATTTCGGAGCTTGGCATTCTTATTTGACACCTTTCATCTCGATGCAATATATATTTGAGGCTAAAAGAATCATACGAATTCTTAGAATTCTATCCAAAAAAGAATCTTTCAATTTTTCAAAACTCTGACAAGAATATCGATACAAGAGGAGAAAATTAGTGAAAATATTCTGTTCGAATGAAATCCAATTCTCACAGCATTTGAACATTTCGAAATGGTTTTCCTTGAAAGTGGTTCGACCCACTGCGCCTCAACCACAGTATCGAGTTGAATGATATGCCGTATACATGCGTTTCCAGTTTCAACAAAATAAGTGTTTTCGTAGAACCAGTGGAGCACGAAGGACAAGAAAATGTACACTTCTGTTTCTTAGAATCCGGTAAAATCGATTATTCGCTTCGATCATCCATCTTAGACAGAGTGAAAAAGTGAATGTTTCAATGTTGAAATTCAATGTTTCTGTGAAGTACTACTCAGAATAACAAGGAATGGTGAAAGTGAGATTTGTATGAATACAATAAATTGACCCACAAAATAGTGTTGAATTCAATATTTTATCTTAAAAGTTACAGATATTTGTGGTTTGAAAAAAAATTTCATTTTTCACTAGAATGCGTCATCACTTCGTTCTGGCGTCACTAGTTATAGTGACTTTGAATGGTGTGTATTCCAATACGGCTAACGCGTCGAGTGAAGGAACAATCACGTTTACCGACTTGAAGAATGACACTTCAAACGGCAAAGGTTCTGACAAGAGTGAGACGTTCATCTTGAAGAATGAGTATGTAGCGTCAAACAACAAAGAAAGCAAATATGTGAAAGAAGATAATGTTACCCAGGCGGTTAAACAGTCCGACTTGTGGAGTGATAATATAAGTGCTGAGAATGTGGATGATGGAGAAGAAAAATTCTCAGGTCGATACTATTTCCACGACGGATATCTCACATGGAATTTGGCTGCACAGGTCAGGATTATAAGATTGAGAGAATATTTCAGGCCTCCGGTTCGATTCATAAGTCTATAGACACTATGTCTTCCGATTTACTATGTTTCACTATGGCTCACTATGGTTTTGAAGGGAACAACGAATGACCAGAACAATAATTATTGAATATTCTGTTCATGATTACATTCGATCTATAGGTATTGAAGCTGATATTGAATATACGTCAATCTTTGAAGTATGAACCTTAGTTGTATTTTCACTCGTCTTGGGAAAGATGCTCAAGCTCAGAGTAGACATCGTGCAGAAAGTAGAAGAAATTCATTTTGACCTAATCGTAGGTATCCAGTTAGGTATTATCGCGAACGGCTGAGTAATACCTCATACTCCCAGAGTCAGAATGAGATACAGTTGAAATGATTACTAATGAGTAGCTATTAAGAAAGTCCCTGGTAATCGAATACCGTGGTCAAGAACACCTCCTTGTGATACTCCTTCCCACAGTTTTGTCGTGGTAACAACAGTCATCTAGCGTATCCTGATACAGCTGAAGAGGCAGCTCTGCTTGATGAAATGATGATAACTAATGGAGCGACTCAAATTCACCTTGGCTTCCATGACATGTTCGGAGACGGGATATACTACACAATTACAGGTATCAGACTATTCGTTGATTCATTGAAAAGACTCCCTAATGTAATCTTTTTAACCTTCAATATTGGCTGATCTACTTTGGATCATCTTTAGTGCGGTCGATTTGATGATCGGTGAGCACCAAGCTCGGCCTCGCGTATCAGATCTTTATCGCCTAATTAGAAACTGATCCCGAGAGTAAGATTTTTCACAATCAGCTGTATCATGCTTTTTGATACAGTTAAGCTGAGTTATGATTTTTCCTTCTCAAATTATAAAATGCATATTGTTCCCAAGATTTCTCGCTCATTAACATTCCAATACTATGCGTGAACGTTTTCAATATTCATCGAACATCTGTGTACATTTTGTTCCTAAATTGGTGTCGACGAATAGCAAATGATTCCTAATTCGGTTTGATGGATTGTAGGTCAGCTGATAACTGACACCTGTAACTCCAAATGGGGAATTGGGTATCCAATCAGCGGATCTTTATACAACTGTGGCGGTAATATAGCAGGCGCTGGACTCCTTGACCAATCATGTGACGACTTATGGCCGTTTATCTGCGAGAAGTATTTGTGGTGAGAACCAATTATCCTTTAAGATACTTCTTCTCTGAATGCGTAGAATTTTCTATTACGAATTGACACAAAAAAACATTCGAATTGTTCAATTTCTATGAACTTATGAGCTATCCTTGAATTATCACAGCCAGTTGAACAAGTATATAATATACTGCCCAGTTATTTTCTTCAGACTTGGATAATCACCCTATCGACATTCTGTCCGTAACGAGCCTACCTTGTCGTCCTCGCCCTTATTAGTGAAACGATAATGTACAGTGTCAAGTTCCACAGGTAATCATGAGAATGAGATAGACCTACAAATGATTATCCTGAAGTTTTCGATTCACTTGGGTGGATATTACCCTTCAACTCAACAAAACTGTTAACTGCAATGATCGAATTTGATTTCATTCGGAATTTGATCGAGGCCCAATATAACCAAGTCCAATTCTTTGCCTGAGAGTTGTAGAGCAAAATCACGGCCATTTTGATAACAAATTCGAATTGTCAGGCAGAGCTACTCCCGCGTTGGCAATTCCGACGTTAGGAGAATTTTTAATCATTTCAATATATTATCTTGAATTCTCCAGTTTGGTCTGACATATAACTAATTTCAACCATTATAAACATGCCTATATTATAATAATATTAACTAGTACAGTTGAATTCCCATTTTGAGTTTCTGATATCGTTGATCACGCGCATGCGCAGGTCTGACTACGACCTCAAGCCTGGAATGGGTCACTACAAGTACCACGAGGATGAAGTCGAGTGGGAGGTGGCTATCGAAACGTGCGAGAGTGAAGGAGCGAACCTGTTGATCCTGCAGTCGGAGGAGGAATACACTCTACTATTCGATGATTACGAATTCACTTGGCCGTGGATCGGAGCGCATCATATTCTGGAGAATAAAGAATATCTCACAATATTTGGTGAGATGACCGACACTATGGCATTCAACACTTATCTGACTTGTCGCTATTCAGTTAGTCCTTTATTCACTTCAAAGTTTGCACAAAGACGAGTTCCCCCATTACGACCGAGGATGACCGTGTGAGATCGTTCGTATTCAGTACCAGAAGGACAATCGTACGACCACAAAGGGAACAATCATTCTCAATTCGACTTATCGCAATCAAAAATAAAAACTGATAATTGGAACTGGACTAAAACTAATACTAATTAGAACAATAATGATTCCACTAATTCATTTCGAGGAAATGACGGAGGATTCACATTCATTCATCGATTGATCTTAATTCCATTAATTTGAATATTGATTCCATTCAAGTTCATATAAACAATGTGATCATCAATGAACGATAGATCTGACAAATCATAATAATTGTAGTCGAATCATGACCAAATTCATCCTTTGAAGTATCTATTTCGGATCGTATCTGAATGTCCAATTAAAGAACTGTTGACGCATTGTTACATTCCAACTACACGCTATAATGTATATATTTTCACATATGTATTCTCCAATTTGAAATGAATTCAAGCTATTCGTGGAATTTCAGTATTGAATCGCAAATACATAATGTTGAACAACCTGCAAATATCTGTATACTCCTGTTGCAGGTGACCCGCTGCACACCGCCAACTACACGCTGTGGTCACGTGACGTGGTTGCCACGGTAAACAACACGGAAAGCCCTCACGTGAAACTTGTGTATGACGACGGCTACGTGGCTTCGTACAGCGATTCTGGGTTCATCTGCCAGCATGGTCTAGTGTAGAACATACAGAACCTTCTTGAGAGCGCATTGGAGTCGGTTTTCGTAGTATCAAATTTGTTGAAAACTTTTGAGTGGTATGAGATATAGAAATTCTGATATCGCAAAATTAGAGGTGAGATCAAACCCTTGAAATTAATGTGAATACAATTTTCTCAGCTGAGATTGTAACACTGCCACAGGTACATATAGCTCAATCTTTTCGAAAGTGTTGAATACTTGAACATTTGAAGATACTATTTGTATCTGGTGTTGCTGCAATCATTATTTACTTGCTAAACGACCTTTTTCTTCCTTGATAACAAGTATATTCTGAATGTTAATCGATAATAGCTTCCATTGATCAGTTGAAATTGCGGTTTGGTTTACCGAAACTTGTAATTTCTGTTCTAAATAACAGTACAATGAAATGTAACCACTGAGTGTACAATTCCATTCATATGATAGAATACAATATGAATACAATATGAATTTAACCTCACTGTTTTCTTTTTACTTCATAAGAAACTGTTCTCAGACAACTGAGCAAACATGAACATAATTTTGTCTCTATTTATAAACAAAGCAAGCTCCTTTTATCACTTCTACACCACGCACGATCAATTGTTCTAAAGATTTGGCTGGTGAATTAGTACATATTTCCAACATGGGAGGGATAGGGACATGAGACACCATAGCGAGACAGCGAACCAACGCAACTGTCAATTCATCTTGAACGTGTCTAATCAACCCTTAGACACGTGATATCTGAGCTGAATGATCCATCTAAACATAAGCTATGAATACGAGACTTTGCATCAAGAACTTTGTATATCTTGACGAAATATAACGTCCTTTGATCTTCCTAAAGATCAAAGTGATGGGAATATGATTGTCAATTTTATACCCAAAGTTTGTCAAAACCATGAATCCTCTTTGTGAGTCTGTATAACTTGATCATACAGAAACAGAGACTATGATGGAATCATGTGTCTTGGTCCTTGATGAAAAATACTTTTGAATATTTTATCGATATCATGATACTTGAATTACATTTGGAGTTATTGTATTTCATTAGATGAATTAATTTGAATATTTCAAAATATACCAGTGCATGCGACTAACGTCGACACGAAGTTTTTTGAACATACTGTCAAAGCTTATCTATTGAACGCATGTTTGTAGAAAATTGACGATTATCTTAGAGAGGAGTACAATTGATGTTTTATGTAGGTATATGAGCCTGTTTCAGGATTACTTTTCACTCCATTTATCACTTCTATCACTTTTTTTTTCGTCTTTCGACTCCATTTCGTATCTTTCTTTCTTTTTTTTTCTTTTCTTTTTTTTTACTGCTTTCACTATGTGCACATGTTTTTATCATTTTTATGTACGGTATTCACTTTTTTTCCTGCTTTTACTTGCAATTGACGTAATATGTACGCATTGAATATTCATAATGTGTAGCTTTGTCCTATTATAGAAAAAAGTATTATATTCTATATAGGGGCCTATATTAGATATTTTATTGTAACCAATATTTTGCTTGATATGATTTATATATCCATGATGTAACCAATGTCATGATCGAAATGGAATGAACCAATTGTAATTATTATTATCATTATCATTATTATTACTATTATTGTGTACTACTATGGTTCTATATAATGACTGTCAAAGCATCAAGAAAAAAGGAGAGACAGAGAGATTGTGAGAGAGAAATTACTACAAAGAGAAATATATACAGAGTCACTCTCTATTTCATTTTAACCGCATGAATAAAATCTCCGAGTAGAGTAACACGACGTTTAGTCATCAAAGGTATATTTCAGCTCAAATCAAATTACCGTGTGAAATCTGAACTATGTTATACGTGCCTCATACATCACAAATGTCACACTAATCAGTCATGTCACACCTGTCACACCGGTACTCATGTCACACCTCTAGACCCGCATGTATGCATATATTTACTACAATTTAATGGTATTAATATTCTGACTGACTGCGTGGAAATGTAATATGAATATATCAGTTGTATTCCCAGTCGATTGTAGGCATATCTAGAATTATGGAGTCATCAATTCAAACAGAGTGAGAGCGATGTTGAGTTTATGAAATAATATTCCATACATCCAAAATATCCGGAACTATTCGAAATGTCTGAACATAATTCCAAACAATATGAATCTATGAAATAACTTCTAATAACATAACTTCTTATAACTTCTTATAGCCTAAGGTCTTTCAGAGAAAAATATTGAAATTCATGTTAACGATTCACGGAACTATCGTAATAATATCTCACAACATGCGAACGTTGTTGTTGTTGTTGTTGAGCGCAAAGTAAATCATACTCAATCAACCCAATCTAACCTACTTAATCAACCTAACTAAACCGCATCAATCCAACCTAAACTAACTAAACTAACGCTTCAGAACACACCTGAAGTAATTTAATCTGAATCAAAAACAATCTGAACCGTACTTCCGGTTTGGTGAATAGCTAGTTCAGAGTCAGCGGCTTGAGATCAACAGTTGATCGCAAACTTGCTTCGTGTGATTTAGGATTCAGTATCCCCTATTCATTTCCAAATTCACCTTGTATTTCATTTGTTTTTCTTCATTTTTTTCAAATTGATTTTATATAGCCCATTACTTGAGAACAGACAGCATAGGATATGGAAGACAGTCAGATAATAATCTAAATATTAGTGATGGAGTTATAATAACGCATTGAAAGAAGTTATAGGTATATTGACTGAACAGTAAAATATTATCATGAGATTGAACTGATAACAAGAGATATAGGCTACTGACTAATTCACATAAACTATGTCAACTACATTTGACATTTCTAACACTTTAGTATGTATATACAATTCCTGAATGGAGAGGAATAGAATACCCAGAGCAGGATACGAGATGTCGAAAATGTGCGGAGATAAAAGAAGAGCGGGAAGACCGAGAGAGAGATGGAAGATGGGAGTGAGATGAGCTGTTGAAAAGAGAGGAGAGGCATGGAGTGAAGTTGAGAGCGGTAAATGGTGAGATAATAGAAAGAAATGGAGAGAAGTGGTGAGATGAGTCGACTAACGTTCGGAATGAAAAATTATAAAATCCCTTTACAATCATCTTGAAAAGGCAAGATTTGAACTCGTAAGAGAACGAAACAAAACATTGTGGCAACTCACCTATGTTTGTATTGTTGAGCTGCTGAGGACCACGTTGCATCATGTTGGCACACCTATTCGGCAACAGTTGCAGGAACTCGTGACGTATGTTCGAGTTGAGCCATCCGTAGACGATCGGATTGGACACTGCTGACGTCATAGCTGTCACGTGACACGCTGCTAGCGCCACGTACAGGTCGTGCGGTGACGAGGACGAGACGGAAGTGACGTCAGCAATCACAGAGAATACGCCTGGAACAAGGGATAAGACGATTTGGTGATGACGTAGTGGAAAGATCACCTTCGGAACAAGACTCGAGTGAAGTTGGCTTTTTTTCGTGGAGTCCGCCAAGGATGTGTATTAGGCTCCGTTGTCTGTGAAAATGTATGTTTATTTTCCACCCATACACAATTATTCCATTCATATTCAGGTAAATGTTGGATGCTGAAGATATGAGCCTATGTGTTGTTATTTTCGTGGATTTTTGTCTATCAGACTTTTTCATTTTAAAAATCTATGTTATTCATCAATTATTGATACACTCCCTCGCGGACATGTTGATGTGAGTGTTACTTTCTGGAGTTGATAAAAATTGTACTTAAAGAAGTGAATGTGTAGGACAGTGTTCAGAGAACATAATAGATTGAAAGGTGGAATTTGAAAGACGTTGGCAAGGAGTCCTGAAATACCGTGAAAGAAACACCATATCCCCTACTTGAAATCAGTTTCCACCAGAGGACTGACTGAGCTAGAAGGATGGCATGAACAGGATTTCATTCTCTTTATGTTTGAAATTGTAAAAAAAAAATTGGTCAATATTCTTGAATCATTTTTTCTTCTGGTAATCACCAATTCGAAACCAAAGGCTACGTCACATTTCTCAATTTCCAATACCAATTATTCATTCGAAACTTAATTAAAAATGAACCCCATTCCAGAATGGACATGACTCGGTTTTACATAAAAGTCAGAATACATCACAGGCAGGGGAAACTCTATGCTTGATTTTATGGGCCGTGAGAGAGTCATCATCGATACAATAGAGCCTTCCGAAGCACGCGTTTTAATCAAATCATCAGAGGTTGAATGATTTACGTATTTGCAATGCCATTTCAAAGTCCATCATTGATCTTTCAAGAACGTTTTCTGTCTGCCAAATAATTAATGAGTGTGTCGAAAATCTCAATCTTTTCATGTAGATTAGTACTGAATCGTTGTGAATTCATGCATATTGGCTATTTTCATCACTTTTATTTGTAATATATGGCAAATGTTTCCATTCCCACTCACTTAAGGAGGATGCATACACGGTGCTTACACAAACCGAGAAATATATCTTACTATTTTTTTCCATTTCCAAAAACCAGTGTAATTGAATGAAAAGTTCACATTTCCAAGATGATTTTATGCTCTTCAATTAACATGACATTTTATTTTTGTGAATTCAATCAGCTTAGAGATAATACGTCAATGAATTCCATCACATTCTTTTTATTCATTGACATATCATCTTAAAACTAATTGAATTCACTGAAATAAAATGTCATATCAATTAAAGAGCATAAAATTATCTTGGAACGTGACCTTTCCACCAACTACACTGGTTTCTGAACATTGAAAAAATTACTGAAGGGTAATTTCTCTATTTTTATAACCACCGTACATGAACCCACTTTACGATTACGACACATTTCCTCCAGAGTCTTATCTGTACGCATTTTCCCGTTAATGATTACTAACCTTGTTAGTTCATCCCACTCACATCCAAAATACCACAGTGGTTTCATGTTATGTATCGCGAATAATTTTATATAGCATCTGTCATCATCTTCTATTTGCGACATGACGCTTGTTATGAATACTGAGAAAAGCACTTTCTATTCACGCTCTCGTTCCATGTATATTACCTAATAAATCTACCCCTGCTGAGTGAAACCCTGCAACACGCAACAACATAGGTAATAACGTCTTATTGTTGTTTACCGCGGCTAGACATAGTGTGTATAGTCTAGACATACAACAGTATCAAAATGAAGTCGCTATAATATAGGCCTATATACTATCATTCTATTCCTCCTGACGCTGGGAGTGACGTGATTCATGTTTCATATATATATATATATTTATATATATATATATATATATATATATCCAAGTCGGGCCTGGCAGGAACCGACTGATGAGAAGACTGCCCTAGAAGAAGTGGTGGAAACACCGGCCCCCTGGCCCAACCTAATTGGTTATCTGGGTTTTGTGAAATATATGCTTACATCGATCATCAACTACGCATATATGGCGTTTCCCTAGTTTTAAATATGCGAGACTGAGAATTGATACACTAACTATGACAACGTTGAAAGAAGGGGAGAAGGCGGGAGGGGAGGCTGATCATTATTTCGATTATATGGATTCTATTTGTTCTTTCTAACGTTACCTTCGAACGCATGAATTCACTTCGCAGTCAGAATCAGTAATTAGAGTACACAGGTCCATTTCAATGGGGCAATCACAGTAACTGTAATAGCACGATTGTATCGCAGGTCATCTTGGGCATGCAACAGGGCATGCCCTATACCGACAATGTTAGATGTACTGGACAAAAAATTGATCGTATTGTTATTCCTTTTGAAAAATGTCCAAAAAAGTACCACATTTGTAGGCATACTACAATTTTTAGTTTCGATGTTATTCCATATAGATAAAAAAAAACTTCACACAAGTATGACATACTCATATCTACACGTGGTAGGAATTTGAATTGATTATTTTCGATAGTTTTCGGGGATTCAGATACCAAAAATCGGAAAAATAATATTTCGAGATGAACGTTTTTGAAAATATTAGCACATAAATTCTCATCATAGGACTTAATTGAATAGTCCTTATTTATATTTTGATTGAAGTATTATCTGTCCATATAATGTACAAATATATGTTATGTAGGCCTACTAATATATGTTATGTATTAGTACTTTCGTCGAGAAATGAAAATGAATAAATTGATAGAAAACAAATGGGTGCGTTAACTATGTGGTACATACCCATTAAAACCTCGTCTCTAATTTCAACATCAGTTAGCTTCACTTTGAGTCATACCCTTTTAATTGCACTTCGTTTGTGGATTAAAACTGAAACCTAAAATTGAGTTCGTTCAATGTATAGAGCCATAAGCATGACTTATAATTTAACGTTACTTGAAAGATAATTGACCTCATTTTCAACCGTTTTGTTCACACTTTTAAAGTCAAAGGGGTAAAAGTCATGTCACACCTCTAACCCTTGCATGTATGCATATCGATGGTGGAAAGACAAACTGTCGTAAGCGCCATTTCAAATTTTTCTCACAGGGAGTAAAAACATTTGATAACTTCAAAGTCGAAGATGGGATTTTCTAACTTTTTGTGTGATATTCGTGCATACGTCTACAGATCTTCAGAAATGTTTATAGAAAGTCAACAAGTTTCCAGGAACTTGTATTTCTTAACTTGGAATAAGAGAATTTTAGTTTCACATGCATTTTATAATAGGCATATATTAGATTTTGAAAAGGCAAGAAATGCAAATGTACTCTCTGTTCTAACAAAGGTCTATACTATAGCTTTTCACTAACTCGTAGAGCGTATTGATTAGACCTACATTGATGTTTTATTATTATTGAATAACTTTTATTATTATATTTTGTATTAGTATGTTTGACATATCAATATAGTTAGATTCTAAGTGACTGTTACTTAGTCTACTCTTTGATAGATTAGGCTCACTGACGAATTTCAATACTTATTTAAGTTTCGGACTTTTAATTGAATACGTGAGCAATATTCATTGTATGATGTATCTTCTTGTATTTAGGGCCTACTTGTACAATTTTATTACTATGGAATAAATATTCATTTTTTTCTATTCTAATGTGGAAATAGCATAGCATATTTGGCGCTTACAACCTATGCGTTGGCGCTTACGACAATATGCACAGAATCCTTGTCGAATTACGACAAAATTGAACTAGTAAGCACTCCTAATATATTGAGATGCCGCTTACAACACTTTGCACATCGATTAAGATGACCTTCCAAATTGTACATCACGAATAAAAAAAATGAAATATGTCGCATATGACTTTTTCCTTTCCACCATTGAAGAGTTTCTATCCTCACTCAAACACCAGCATCTTTCCTGAGAACTCTCTTTTCAAGACTACTCTACTATAGTCACAGTAACTCAGTTCGTTCTCTCACACACCCTCAATTCTCAGACCATTTCCAGTCTTCTCCATCTTTGCACCACTATTTACAATAAACTACTCGGCCATATAGACTCACAAAACGTCCATCCCTCAACCGCAGCCTAAAAGCTTTCCTATTTCAGAAACCGCCCCCGTGGCTCAGTCAGTTATCATTAGCGGTAGAAGCTGAAGTCAGTTCGCGCGTGAGTTCGAGTCCCGCATAAGGTATGGGTTTTTGTAAACGTCCTTTCAACCACTATCACTCAATCGTTTCATTATCACTCGCTCATTCGTACCCCCGTATGAACTAGCTGTTGGGGGTCCGTTATAAGCAGCATTTAAAAAAAAATCAGAATCATTTTTATAACCTCGATGAAATTCTCCATACCACTAGTCCACTTTATAGGGCCTATTTTATCATCATTTACGTTCTCACTGCTCTTTCAAATATCCCTTTCTGTCTACCTATTTTTATTTTCATTTCTCAAGTTTTGATACCTCTCATATATATGTATTATGTGCGAATCTGTGGAACAATATAATCGAAAATGATGAGTTGATAACAATAATGGTCCATAATCATCATCATGCGTTTATGCAATGCACAGATATATATATATATGTTTATACCACAGCCTTCTTCATCAGATAAGACAGTCTCTCTCATCAGAAAAAAATGATTTGAATAAAGAAGGCTGTGGTTTATACTATTTCTCACAATCCCCATGCTCGTAGTTATTATCCACGACTATATTTGACATATTGAAATGAGAGCTTTGTTCTCAAGATAAAAATGTAGACATGCAGTAGCATGAATTGATTGGTCGATCGTACTACATGTGAATGCACCCAGACGAGAATATACTAACAATGAACGAAAACAAAATTGAGAACTTATTTAAGATTCCCCAAGTCAATACTAGAAAAGATAGTAGTTGTCTTCAAACTTGTATAAGGAGCTCTGTAAAGTTTGAAGGAATGATCGCTTCTTCTAACTATTTGACTAGTATTGCCTTGGGGACTCTGAAAAAAATATCAAATTTTGTGCTGTCATGCAACTGTACATATTCGCACATCACGTGCTGTCTGTGAAAACATAACCTTTGAAATGAATGTTATTCAATCAAAATTCAAATTTGGATAGACTATTTCGTGTGACAGTAAGTTTACGTCATAGAATACCGACATATAGCACGCACATAATAATGCGCAAATGCATGATTTTGTCACAACATACTATAGAGCAGTGGCGGAAAATATTTTGTCCATTTCAGCAGGCTTATCCAATATGGTAATTCGATTTGACCATTCGGGAACGGGCTTGGCCGTAATTCAGCGCATCTTTTTCCCATTACCAGTTGAAAACCTTATCTGCTGTAGGTAGACGTTTCCATTTCTGACTATTTAACAGAAGAAGTTGAGGGTAAGCTGAAGGGATAAGAAGTGGAACGTGGAAAGCTGCTGGTCAGACGCAACATGTGTATAGTAAGATGAGCGATGCATCCATATTGTGGAGTGTAATCGAGAACTCTACACACCTTGACCAATATTAAATAAACTCTATTCGGTTATTATCGAATCTAGGAAGCCGTGGAACTCGGTGAATTATGACTGCTATTGTTTCTATCTAATAGATGATGAAAGAAAAAACTTTCAGAAAAGTATAGAAAAAAAGTATCGCGAAGTATAAATCACATAAAAATGAAACGAAAGTCAAAGGACATCACAACCCTGAAACTGATTGTGAGATGACAATATCTATTTCCTCAATTCCAGAGAAAACTAGAAATGATCAACTCAGTTTCCGAAATTGAAACTTATTTATTTTCCTCCAGGAAGTTGCCCTCTTCCTAAGTCGTGATGTAGACATTATTCGATGATGTTTATATTTCTATGGAAAATCAGGAAAGCTCACGTCATGACTCATGGTCTCTGGAGGACCGAAAAAATTATTTCAATTTCTGAAATTGAGACGATGATTCCTAATTTTCTCTGGAATTGGGAGAATAATTATCGGTAGTAATTGTAATTATCTAGTTTTGAGGTTGTGATGTACCTAAACAAAATATAAATATAACTTCATCCTACCTATGGGTAACCAGCTAACTGCAAATAGCACCGCTATCCCCGACAACAATATCGTCGTCCGTCGGTTCCTCTCGATCTCACGTCTCGCCCGTCTCGAGTCGACCGCGTCATGACGGGTCTGCGCATGCGCGTGCAGATACGCCGCGATCCTGGCGTGGACAATGCCAACTACAAGCGCCGGGATCACGGCCTGTATGAGTAGCACGCAGATCCCGTAGTAGAGTTTTGATTCTCTGGAAGGCCATGTCTCGATGCATATGTCGTAGAGGACGACGCGGTGGAAGGTGAAGGACTCTAGGCCCTGGAAAAGAAGAAGATACATATTAGTCATTATTATTGGATGAGCGATAACGAAGAAATCCATCCCACTCTCATGAGTCCACTGGAGTCAATTTAGCGGAATATCAGTTTCACGGTGATATATTGGGTTTTAACGACGCTTTGTTATGATAGCGCATATCTAATGGCGTCGGATGGATGATTAATGAGAGATGATGAGATGAAGGTTCTTGGGTAAGGGAGGAATAGTGGAAAGGAAGCGGCCATGGCCGACTTATTGTAGGAACCACCCCCGCATTAGCCTAGACTACATAGGGAAACCATGAAAACCCATGTAAAGATGGTCGGCGGCGGGGATCGAACTAGGTTCGTAATTCCCCTTGCTTCCCGGATCACACGAAGCGAGCGCGTTAACCACTGCGCTGCATGTGCCGTTTTTTATGGTGATATCATCTAAACCGTATGAGTTATCGAAATTCTGAAAACGAGGAAACACAGATATTTCCAATACCTTCTAAATGGTCTAAGTAATAACTATTTACCTCAAATCGCCTCATTGTCAGGTACATACGTTTAAAAATACACATTTTCAACCGTATACGCTTGACAATCATGCTAAATATGGAATCCATAGTTATTGCACACTTGCTTCAAGGTATATAACATATCTGTGTTTCCACAAATTCGAATTCAAATTCAAAATTCATTTTATTCTATACATAAGGAATTGATGTACAGTTTGCATTTTCACATTGTTCACACATAGTTACAATTTCAGAATTTCAGAACGTTTTCAGAATTTCGATATCTTGTACCGTTAGAAAGTTATCACCATAAATATGATAATAAATCCACTAAATCCACTAAATCCACTACCATGGACTCTTATGGAACTTTGTCTGTTTGTTTTTTTCCATGTTTGTTTGTTAGCACGCACAAGTCCACATGGACTCTTATGGAACTTTGTCTGTTTGTTTTTTTCCATGTTTGTTTGTTAGCACGCACAGGTCGCACCATCATTTTATGCGGCCGAGAGTCTGTACCTTGAAAATATTTGCGTTTTTTTCACTTTCAATTTTCTTGCTTTCCATTGTTAATATTGATGATCTATTTATTTGTATCACCTTTAAAATGACCACGGTATAAAAGGGTCGAAACGTTGGTGTTTCATGAATCATTTAAATTAAAGAACTTGGTAATTCCTGAAACCGATCCATTTCTCATACAGGGTCTATATAATATTATATTCTTTTCTTATATACATTTTTTTCTCCGAAAATTGGCTTAAACGCTACATCATGAAACTGGAAATTCGATTCAGCTGCTATTTTATTTTGTTTCCTCGAAAATGTGTTTGCAAATTGATAACGAATTTTTCTATGTCCAGAATAAATTCAGCTCTGGAATAGAAAGTGAAATGTTCAGTTTACAGAATCGCAATATTTTATATAAAAGTCATCAGTCAATAACATTTTCATTGAATTGAGTGGCTGTGGCTGGCTACTCAATTCAATCCTACCCTCTAGTCATGGGATTTTATTAAAAGTCATTGTTGCAGAAAACACGCCGATTGCACCGCCAGCTCTATTGACACAGGAACGTGTCGACTGAATTTAATACATCGACGATCCTTTTTAGGGAATAAAAGTTGTGGCATAGCAGAAATTGGCGAGTTTATATTCAAAGTATTTCGCATTTGTATATTTCAACGGGGTACGTGTATAAACTGATGAGGAAGAGAGAGAGAGAGAGAGAGAGAGAGAGAGAGAGAGAGAGAGAGAGAGAGAGAGACTTGAGAGAGGAAGAGAGCGAGAGAAAGCAATCACATTATTATACACTTCATTATAGCACCATGAATAAAATCCTGCAATAAAAATAACACGTTTAATTATTCACGAGATATAGCGAGAAAAATCTGGAGATGTTACAATTTGAATATAGAATGATTAAACAAAAGAAAATTGTCATTCAAATGCCATTATACCAAATCCGAGAAGAGCAACAGTTTTCTACGTCACAAGTAGAACAATCATCACCTCCCTTTTCCCCTCTTCCACCCCCTCCCAGTATCTCATCAGCTCCAACAAGGATTCAATTACTTCCATACCGTGCAACTGTATAATCATATTCACCAGTAAAACAGATACACTGGCATCGTGTTGAGTGCTGTGCTATTGTTTATATCATTAGACGATTGAAGCGTAAATTCAATTTGATGTGTTGTAAACAATCGGAGATCGCTTGGGTGATGGTTTTGTTTGTTCGTTATGTTTGTTCTGAGTGAACAGAAGAACAATCCGTACTGATTGTTGTCCGCGGGTGAACAAAAACAGAATATTTCAGAGCTGTGTATGAGGGGTTGAACGGGATTGAGTATACGTAATTTGGAGAAATCCATGGGAGTCGATTTAGCGGAATATCAGTTTTTTGGTGATGACTTTTGTACGGTGTGAGATATCAAAATTCTAAAAACGAAGAAACACAGATATTTAGAATAATACCTTCAAGATCAAGTTAGTGATAACTATTTATCTCGAATCGCCTGATTGTCAGCCGTATGCACTCAAAAATACTCATTTTTCAAGCCTATACGCCTGACACTTATGCAATGTGAGATAAATTGTTATTGGGCCTACTTGTATTGTCTTGAACGTATTAAAAATATATGTGTTTCCTCGTTTTCAAAATTTTGATATCTCACACCGTTCAGAAGTCATCGCCAAAAGAGTGATATTCCGCTAAATCGACTCCATTGGACTCTGAACCATCTTGACAATGAAAGAATAAATAATAATAATACAAATAATAATAATGACAATAATAATAGAGACTTTATTTTGAAGCTGAAACAACTACAAAATCGCTGATATTCAGCATGAGTTGCTCTAGCATAACCAAGTTACTAAATACCAAATCTTAATCGCACTAATATAATAAATGATAATGGTTAATACAATTTGAATATTCAAACTTTACATGAAGACTGTATATCAGGCATAATGGATAGGATTTGTTATAGCTTTGTTAGCTTATATTCGTCCTTTTTTTCTGCCAGTTTATATTTGAATGTTGATTTTCGCTCCTCTTCCCATCTGATTTGTTGTTCTAAGAATAGATTTGTTGTTCTGACTTAAAATTGATACTGCGTCAACACTTTGTACTCTTCAGGCATATTATTATAGCAGCATGGGGCATAGTATCTGAATGAAGCTATAAATTTGGATGTCGAGTGTTGCGGTATATCAAATGTATTTTTGTTTCTAATGTTGACGCAGTGCATCTCGCTTCTGATGAGCAGACAAGAAAATTGTACAAGAAAATCCGAAATTATTGCGTTTTTCTAGAACATTGAGTTGTGAATTTATATAAGGTGTTTTTACACTATACCTAGTAAACCCATGGTCTCCTAGGGATTCTAGCCCAGGTTTTGACCCTATGGGCACGATGGAGTGACCATACAGACTTTATCATAATATGCAGGATTAAGGTGAACCTACCCTCGTCTTCCAATTGAAGTATTTTCGGGGTCAGAATATTCAGGAACATTGTGAATTTTAAGAAAGATTTTATTTTTCAAATTTTCATGCATAGCCTAATGTTATGGTGAGTCTCGAAACTTTGAATGGTATCTCTCAAAATGGTTCAACCGATTTAACCCCAAAACAATAAGCTGGATAAGTATGCGTGTACAGAAAATGTTCCATTGTCTATCAGTCAAATCCTGCGACCTGTGCAGTGCTTCTACAAACAAACAGAAAAAAAAAACAGACAAAGCTCCGTAAGGAGTGGGATGAGTGAGATGAGATTTTCGTTATCGCTGATCCAATAATTCTAACAATATCCTAGAAGAAAGACTTAAGATGAGTATAATAAAGTGAGGAATTCAGTTACTGTTAATATGCAAAAAGCAAAGAACAAAGAACAGGTAATAAATGAGATAGTTGGTAAAAAGAATAAGTAAATGGTGAACGAAGTTATTATGAAGAATCTACGCACATTTTTACAGACGACGTTATTCAAAACAATTTTGTCGAATCTTTTATTAATGAAATTCCAAGAATTACATTCTTCATGACTGTACAATATAGCTTCAGTTGAGCAACGCATTGTTATGCACAATTCACAATCTCTGCTATTTCCTTCAGTGGATTCAAACAATACGTTAATTCTGTCATTTGAGAAATGGATACAGCCAAACAACCAGGAATTGGTGGTTTCATTTATTTATTTGTCTTTTACAAAGTACATTTTTTGAACCATTTATTATCCAGTTCTACTGTGAACACACACTGACTACTATAGTTTACTGCATTCCAAAGAAATCTTCAATATCAAAAAATATATTTGTAATTAGGTAACCTTTCAACAGTGATTAAAATAGCGAAATCCTGTCTTGCTTTTTTATGCAATTTGACAGCTTGTTATGCAATCTGATACCGGCAGTGCTTCTCAGAATATGTATGTCTTCCGCACACAACATGGACATCTATTTCCTCTGGGTATTATGGATGACAGAATTGTTTTTTTCAAGAGCCTCGCATTATTCATGACCCTCGTTAATATTGAATGTGTATGTATATACAAGTAATGTCATTAAAAGAGTAAGACGACAGTTATGAGAGTTGAAATATGAAAGGTTACTAGTTATTATTATAGATTCGTTCAGTCCTATTATTGAACTGATTAACCTATAGATAAAAAATACTTGAATACCAGATTATTCGAGAACATCAGTGGACCCGTTTCAAAAAAAAATCATCTCTTTTTTCTTTGATGTTGCTTAACGACCCCACCAACAGCTAGGTTATACGGGGGTACGAATGAGCGGGTGATAGGGTTTAGTGGGTTATAGTCCGATGGTCTTGCTGTCTACCAAAGGAAAAGCTCCATCGCTTTGTATGACGACTGAATTGATATCATGTTTTCATATTTGCGTGCGCCTACTTTTGTTTTCTTGAGGAATGTTAATTTCATCGTTGCTATTTTTCTGTGTGTCTCATTCAAATATCATGAGTAGTATTTATCAACTTAAAATTGTTTTTTTCAAGTTATCATTATTATTTCCTTATTTGAAATTCGTTCGAATCGTTGTTAAATATTCAATGGTATTAAACATTGATTATCACACAGTAAGAATCTGAAAATATGAATTACTGAAAAAAAATATATATGTGGTAGCGTAGACTTTGAGGGACGGAGGAAAGTGATAATAAGTCACTTTTCGGTGATTTGCCCTTCCTTGAAACAACTGGTGGCTCTAAAAAGAGCCTTGGGTTTCGACGTTTCGGCTGAAAACGTTCAGCCATCTTCAGAAGTCGTTGTGGTGTGGGTTGTCCGTTTATTTGCCGGGATACTGACAGCTAGTTTTTCAGGTTTCTCATTCACTCATTTTCTTGATGCTTGTATGAAATGAACTGAAATTCATTCATCTTTCAGAATCAGTATTTCTCATTTTCACTCCGCATTATGAAGCTTATCCACAACTGACCTATAAATACTTTTTCTTTCTTTTTGAACAGCAAAACTTCATTTCCGCAGTTTCCTTTCTTTCTTTGCTTACGTGCTAGATGAGTGTTAATCGACTGAGTCACCGACTTGCGCAGTAGACTTCTTATCAAGTTGACACATTTCAAACAAAGCACTTCTTTCGACGATTACAGACCCACTCAGGCTTACTGAAGTCGCCTATTAGCCGAATACCACGGCTTATTGGAGGCATGTGCTCAGAAGATTAGCGCCACAGGCAGTGTGAATGATGGGGGGTGGGTGGAGGGAGGAAAAGAGGGGGCTGACGTGTGAGTTAAGGGTTTGTGAGGTGTAGAAGGAAAAATTGATAACCAGGCAACAGATTGCTTGAAATTGAGCTCGGCAGTGGCGTTATCTTTATAGAGGCAGCTGAGTTTCGTAAGGCAATTCATTTAATACAAATGTTAATTACATCCAACATCAGAAGTCAGCAACTTACGATAAGCATCTATCCACAATCTTAAATAATGACATTCGCTAACTTAATTAAACTTGCCTTATTTAGAGCTATTGGAAAATGTAGTTGTGACTCTAATCGTATCGAAATCAAGAGCAGATCAACTTGATTATTCTGGGCTCAAAAATGGTACGTACTCTATTTCAATTCTCAACGTGCCTAATCACACCATCAAAAGCTGTTTTTTGTGGGAATCACGCGCGCGTGGTTATCGTGAAAAGATTGAGTATGTTAATGATATAGGTTTGATGGGTGAAAGACCTCGTCTCACATAATATTGTCCTACACTAACGTCTCACACTACCTCATATTAACGTCTCATACATAGTCTTTGTGGAGATTCGAACTCATGCCCGTCTTCGATTTATATCTTGAAAGAATGATTCAAAATGTCTGAGGCCAAACGGACGTTTAAAGTTTTCTTTCTTATACGATTTCTTTCGACTGATCTCACTTCAATTACGATCAGTATCGACTTCATCATATTGTCTAGGGTCTACTATCTTCCGCGTGGCGTTCTGTCCGTCTTATCGACGGCAAAACACGTATTTGCTGACTATATTCACCCCCCCCCCCCTCACGCGCCACCGCTTGTCGTAAACTCTACAGAGATGATCTGCAGCAACCGAAATAACAAACAAGAAAAACAAGAAAAACAAACTGTAATTCCGGCCGGAATTGAAAGTGTTTTCTACGAGAAGAGATGAAAGTTTTGTTGATGTACCGCTTGTCAGGACCATGTTGTCGTTCGGCCGATGTCGACTCGTAGTCAGGGCCGAATTAAGACCCTGGTCCACGAGGCCCGGGCCAAGGGCGGCAAATTCTAAAGGGAAGGCTGTAAAGTAATGTAAAGTAAGTAAAGTAATGTATATCAAGATTTCAATGTGGATCGAAAGACTTTTCGTCGTTCCGAAATTAGTTAAATTATCGTCAAAAAACTGATATTTTCGTTAAATCAATATTATTCAGTGGTTTTGTTTAAGATAGACAATTTGTTAAGACGTATTCACAACATCCTGACAGGAGTTCAGGAAGTGCACCCACCACCATTGACTAAAGATTTACAGTCGACTGTATTTCCTTAGGCAATGGTAATACGGTTATTTGTAGTCTGGTGATTTAAAATAACACAGTCTGCGAACCACTGGCATTTTGCCAATTAACAAAATCCGATAGTTACACCATCTGTCTACAACTCTTGAAAATGTCATTTACATTCCACCCTCGCTGTGAAGTTAACGCCCTCCGATGTTCAGGATAGGATATGGGTAATTTCATGCGGATTCTATTCAAGAGTTATTTTTGTGACAACTTCAGCCGTACCGTGGTGGTCGATGGTTTCAAGCCTGGCGATCAGCCAGCTAGGTAACATGCTCGTGATATATGGCCTTATCTCTAACAGCGGTAACATGGTTCACACTGTGAATTACACTCTCCTCTAGAAGGCAATGGATCTCTTTGCATGGGAAGACTTCAAGGGGGTGCGTGCAATGTGCTCATAAAAATGGAGGAATTCATTTCTACCATCCATATGTTCACGAATCGGTGAAATTGAACAAAAAGTATATCCACCCTAAGATAATTTCTTGCTCTCTTGATTATTATGACATTCCTTTTTTTTGTGAATTCTTCAAGTTCCAACATGATACGTCATCGAGTTTCATCATATTCTTGGTATTCATTGACATATTATCCTAAGACGAATAATTGAATCAACAGAATTAGAATGCCATATTAATTGAAGAGATGAAATTGTCTTGGGGTTGGTATACTTCGCATTCGATTACACTGGTTGGTGATGATGAACAAAAATAGTAGAAATGAATTCTTCCTTTTTTTAGTCTACCGTGCATATACCTCCTTAAGACTCTAGCTGGCAGTGCGTCGTGATATTACACCAACCAATCAATGTGCTTCTTCAAAATGCTCTTGAGAGCCGAGTAGGCAAAAATCATTGTTTTCATGATAACTTTTAAACGGTATGATATATCGAAAATCTAGCAATAATGGGAAAGAAAACATAATATCAAAATACTTTCCAGAACCTATAAGTGGAAATTATACAATCCATATCGCATAATTTGATGATTATTTCTAAATGTTGGCCCATATTTTCGAAAATGGTAGAATCCAAGATTTATTTCAATTACACATTTTGAACGGTGTGTGTGTGTGTGTGTGTTGAAAGGTGTACGACAGATCTGTGCACCTGCTGTTTTATCAATTGAAAATTATTAATTTGGATAATTTTGATATCTCATAACGTTAGATACCTTACGCCACTGATCAAAGACTGTGATGTGTCTCAAACGCGTCGTCAGGTCGTTCATGCGTAAAAGATCAGATGACTTGATTGATGAAAGGTCGGGAATCACTGCCCTAGAGGCAGAGGTGATCGATATGCATGATATTGAATTTTTCAATTCACTTGAATCAAGTCCTGACTCGTCGCGATCTTCAAGAATGAAGTTGATTCGAACGCGTGTTCACCAATCAGCCTTCACTATCAACATGACTCCATCGCAATGTTCAAGAGACCATGGGAGTCGATTCGGCGGATTATCAGTTTTTTTGGTGATAACTTTTGATTTTTGAACGGTATGAGATATCCGAATTCTAATAACGAGGAAACACAAATATTTAAATACTTTCAAGATGGTATAAGTCATATTTAGTTATCTTACATCGCATAATCGTCCAGTTATTATTTTGTATCATTATTTATATTTATTAAGACATGTCAAAAAAAGAAATCCAACCGTATACGCGTGACAATTATGCGATCTGATAAACTTATTTATAACTCATGCCGTCTTGAAAGTATTGAAATTATCTGTGTTTCCTGGTTCTCAGAATTACGATGTATTATACTGTTCAAAAATATCACCAAAAACTCGACATCCCGTCAAATGACTCTTAAGCGCCATGTGAAAAATTAGCTCGTGGAATCTCTCTCTGTTAGGGAGAAGAAAAACCGCCAGGAGTGATTTCTCAGATAGAAAATTGATTGATCTTTCTAAGTGGATAATGTTTCGAGCTGCATCTTCTGTCAACATTGAAGTATGTTTTGTAGAACATATCTCGCACGATACGGAAAAAACAGTGAACTGCTCGATAGAGTAAGCTTCAAGGATCATAATAAACCGATTCACAATATAATGTAAAGTTTAATCACCACGTAAAAGTGAAAGATCCAACACAATATGCATTGAGGGTTGCGTTGGATCGCCAGCCTCGATAGCCGACGTACCAACGCAACTCTCAATGCATCTTGGGGGGAGCTCTGGAGAGAGTCTGCATTGGGTATAAGATTTCGTTGCGTATCCCATACAGCTATGATTCGAGAAGAAACATTTCAAAAACCGAAGTGCATAGATTTATATCATATTCCATATAGATTTCTCCTTCATCTCACAAATACAACACTAATGCTGGCTTTTTCCATAGCACAAAACTAAATCTGTGTCCCCACAAATGGTGCCCAAACGTGAGATGTAAAATTAGTATAACGTAATATAGGAACTAAAACATTTCCCAAGTGATTAGGATTTTTCACTCCATCCTTATTCACAAAATAATTGATTTTAGGTTGAAACATCTTTTAAACTCTACATTAATGCTGCTATATCTCCGATACAACGGAACTTTACGAGAGGAGAGATTTACAGGTGTGTGGCAACGGACTACAATTTTTGGTCCCTCTATCTCTTTCCTCCCCTCTCCTCTCCTCTCTCTTCTCTCTCTCTCTCTCTCTCTCTCTCTCTCTCTCTCTCTCTGTATCTCTCTATCTCTAAATCTCTCTATTTTCCCTCATCCCCTAACTTCTCCCATGTCATCTATACTCCAACTCGCTGGCTGTTGGTGAGTCGACACACCAGTTCGCCATAGCGTACGGCCAGAAGTTCCGATCGATCGGGACATTTGGTAATAATATGCGGAGCCTCACTTCATGAATGTCACGCACAGTAAAATCATCTTGACACTTCTCCACTTCGATTCCATTTTGAAAATGATTGAAAATCGACTGGAGTGGAAAACGGTCCATGATGGCTGACATATCGAGATGGATTAAAGTCAAGAGATGATTTTTCATATTCATATTACAGAGTAGAACGGGAATTATTTTATAAAATGTTACTTCGTGTAATTTTTTCCGTTGCAGTCATGTCCAATATGCATGTACTATAGATGAATCCTTCAATAGAATGACCGAGGACTGGATTGCTGTGCCAGAACTGATATTCGAAGCACTAACTATAGAGTAGAAAAGACACTAAAAAATATTTGGGAGAAATATATAGATGAAAATAGTGGTTATTGGTACATCCCCTGTGATGACCCCATGCAATCCTCAACCACCCTGCAGCTTGCCGTCTGGTCTTTCTATAGAATATTGTATTGTATTGCCTTTAAGATTTCTGTGCAAACCTTCCATTTCTAAGCAGACAAATTATGAATAGGGCCTTTAGTTATATTGAGGATATGTTTTATTATAGTTATTTCATGTTTTTGGTGTATTGGTTGTCATTTCTTCATTTCGGACACTGTTATGTAGGCCTATCTAAATTTGAATTACAACCAGTTTCTTCAAACTCAACTTTGCTTCTTTTAGAATTTAGTCTTTGTCGGCAGTTATTATAAAGTTTTCAATGCTAGTGCTGGGGGAGGATCATGTCCATTCAGGTCAAGTCCATCTACCAGACCGAGAGAATTGTGTGTTCGAACTGCAGATTATAGATATTTCAATTTTCAATACTTTCATTTGGAACAAATCATGAACATTATCTCATCTTCTTCACTCGACAATCAACAGAACCACATTGGTGTCCGATTCACATTCCATCCGTGAGCCCCAGAAATGAATCCAGAGTGACATATATGGTTTGGGTGATTAAAAGCTCGGTGACCATGGTGACGATCAAAGCATAACAGACTAACATTATTATTTAGTGTCAATTAATGGAAGCATGCAATTAGCTGATAGACTGCGTGTTTGTGGGCTGTGGCTTATTTGAACATGAGGGGTTTCAACATCAAAGGCGATTAAAGACTATAGTTGATAGATTGAAGTCAAACAAAGTTAAACTGTTAAATATTTCAATTGGTTTCTAGCCGACCGTTATTACATTAACACATGATGTGAATAATATATCGTCTGTATTGTGGCTTTATGTCTACATGATTATACTATATTTGTTGGAATAGAAGTGGTCGTAGCTCTTGACATGTTTTTTTAGACAGATCAACAATAGGCTTACATATACAGGTATACTATTTAGACAGGGTGAAAATGGTCAACATATATGCATTTTTTATTTGGTGTCAATCAACTATGAATGAAAGATATTCTAACAAATTATATTGTAATAATGATAATAATATCGTTTATTTGTCATTTAGATCCATTTTACATAATATTACAATATTTGTTAGGATGTACAGACATTTTGTTTTCTGAAATATAATAAAATAACATTCAAATGTGTGGTAATGGATGAGAAATATTTAGTAAAAATATTGATAGTGAATGAAAAATCATCTTGATAATTAGCTGTGAAATAGGTTTCATTCGAACAAACAATATTTCGTTAATAATAATCATTGGCCAAGGTGGAAGAATAGCAATGGATTTCAACACGCCAGTGACTATCCACATATTGTCAAAGTAGTCAACAAACTTCTGTAGTTCTTCAATCATAATTTCTATTCTAATCAACCATTAACCTCTACCAACAACTTTTACACGTAATGTTCCGACGTCTGTCGTTAGGGAGAATGAACTGTACATTTACCTAGTCAGCGTAAATGTCCCTCTCGACAGACCGGACACGTATTAACAGCAAGTGAGGTGTGTGTATAAAAGCGTATGTGATAAGGGAGCTCGGTCTCTTGAAAAGACACCAGAAGACGAGAGAGACAGAGCCGCTATTAACATCTTGGCGTGCTACTGTCCCCGATCGACGTACTCTTTAGGGCAATGGTCTTCACCATGTGGCTGAGGATCGGTCCAGCAGACCGTTTCATTTCTCAATACTAAATCCTAAGATCGTCGGTCCGCTTGTGGTCTTATTATTGATAGACGTCAGGTTTATTCAAAACTGTTTAATTCTTATCTGCTATTCCCAAATTTACTATCAATGAAGACTAGTGTCGGTTAATTGGTCAACTTGTATCTTCGACCTTATTTCGATCCCACAACCAGCCTCTCACTAATTTATAAGTAAGCGTTATTCTAAATTATTTGCTACACCCTTCCTTCGAATCCCTTCAGGTCGTGACATTCAAATTGCGGTTGTAACAATATAGTCGTTGCCAGGCAATGTATCTATTCATTTAATGAATATTCTAATTCTGAACCAACGTAAATTACATAAAATGTCTTTTAACCCTCAATTAAAAGCCACCTGAATACACGGCTGATAGTCCCGGATGTCACGTATAAGCGTTACTTCCAACTATACAACTTTATTACCGCATCTGTGCCAGACAACTTTATAAATCTTCCTTCTCTGTTTATTCTACATTTTATTCGCTCTTTTTCTTTGATATACCGTTCTTTTGAGTGCATGCTATACGCTTTGATGCCTGTACAAGCATAGAGAAAACATCAAGCTACACTATTTACGGATGTATATTACTTGAGTGCATATTTTAAAATAACAAAATGTCATCTTTTAGTTCTTGTTTGTGTACACACAGACCCTTTGGAGTTGATTTCAAAAGACTTTGTAGACCATTATATTATATTACCTTGCCAGAGCAATATCTGAAGGGCTGTTTACTTTGAGAGAAGAATCAAATGAGTGAGGTAGAGATTTCTACAATCAAGTCTAAAATCATCCCTATACTTTTATAATTTGTCCATTCATTCATCTATATCTTTATTACACGAATATTGATCAAACGAATAGAATCAAACATGCACATTACGTTATGAAAAAAAAACGGAACAAAATGCTCAATTTTGTTAAAAATACACGAACAAGGAAAAAGAGAGATGAAAGAAGTTTTCAAGAAGAAGAAGAAGATCAAGATAATAATGGGATTCAAGATTTTTTCTTCCCACCATGAATGTTTGAATTGTTTTCTAACCCTGAAATTACTACCTTAATTAAGAATTGATTTGTTTGTTAAATGAGTTATTATATTTTAATTATTCTTTGAGGTGGTAAGATCACCCTCGTGGTGCCCCGTCAGAACAATCATACTTTTCATCCATACCGTCGATTGGGCAACAATAATTCTCATCAAGTTCCGATGTTATTGTAAAAAACAATTACTCCAACGTATCGCACCATTGACTGATGATATACACTCAATACGTCCCATATAAGTTACTTGACGAGATTCAAAACACTTTCATTACTACCTGAAGTTACTTCAATGATCGCTACACATTCCTGGAGCGCTGCTAGCAGTCAATTTGAAGATTTGGCAAACAACCAGGCAAACATCCATCTTACCGTAGACTGAAGCACAAACGCGGAAACGATTTTCAGCACTCCTAGCGGTGATTGACGATACTACAGGGTAAGTGGTGCATGTGGGAAGGGTGTATAGGCAAAGGAGTGAGGATAAGAGTGAGGTTGTATCTCAATTCGACGTTGAGTGAACTGTCTTTGTATATCTCTCTCTAGTCTAGTTTAGTCTTTAATCTAATGATAGCTATCAGATATATTGGCGTCGGATGATTAATTAATAATATTCAATGAGTTGATATTCATCGGGTAAATGGAACTATAAGTTCTGGAGGAACATATATTTAGGAAAATGTGATCCTAAAACAATGTGGTAACGGTAGGCCCATTTTTATTGGACTATTGGATAATTTGATGATATGCAATCTGAATTGAGATGAATTAGAAGTATTCAATTAATCCAGGAGCAACGAATTGTAATCCTTGTGATTGTGTGTACTTTCCATGTTTATTCCCTACAATTTATCAGATAATCAAATGTTCTAGAAAAATTTCATCGTAGGCCTATATTCAGAATAGCAAATTTGTTGAATGAAAATTTGAAGATGAAGAAGATGGTTATTTCTCTCACTATCGAATAATATCTCTCAATTATTGATAGTCAAAAACGACACTACAAATATTGATTCAATTCCGAGTAATATGATTCGAACATCAGATGAATCACGCATCAACATGAGTTCATATTGAAAGCAAATATACAAGATTCTTCTGCTTTTATCACATCAGACTTTCTTCCAGTGGTCCTGCTATATTATTTGTTCCATTCAGTTCACAGAAAGAATGAAAGTTCATTTTCTTCGATCAATATAGCTCGGTGTTTGTATTTATCTCATATGAGTCTATATTATATTGAATGTTTTCTATTGACAAAGTAAATAGCATAGGGAATATTATGAAGAGAATTAAGTTAATAATTCTTATTCTTTCATTCCGAGTAAAAATGGAATAAGTTTCAAACGACTATTTGTATACTTATATGCATGGACATTTATCACTTGAGCATACATTTATGAAACTTGATATAGAAAACTAGGTTGAGTACACATCAGACGAAGCAATATTATCATAGCGGTCAATAATGTGATTCTTCAAAGTCTCACACATCGTATTATTTCATATTCAGTTTGATCTAAACTAAGTTGAGAATGCTTCTTTCTTGAAGCTTCATCTACTTTTATTTCATTATTTCATTTTCACGGCAGTAGGCAGTCATTCTTTATTACATCAAATCGTGGATGTATATACATATATCTATATATAACTTATATATATATATATATATATATATATATATATATATATATATATATATATATATATATATATATATATATATATAGAGAGAGAGAGAGAGAGAGAGAGAGAGAGAGAGAGAGAGAGAGAGAGAGAGATACCAATCCACGCCCAATGGTGACTGATATTCCGCAATATTGACTCCCATGGACTCTTAGGGGGGTGCGTGCACAGTGCTTACATTAATCGGAAATTTATCTCCACTATTTTTTTCATTCTCAAAAACCAGTGTAAATAGATGAAAAGTTAAAATCTCCAAAATAATATAATGCTCTTCAATTGATGTGACATTCTATTTTTGTGAATTCAGTCAGTTTTAAGATGATAGGTGAATGAGTTTCATCACATATTCTTATTCATTGACGTATTATCTCAAAACTGATAGAATTTTACAAAATTAAAATGTCATATTAATCAAAGAGTATGAAATTATCTTGAAGATGAGAACTTTTCACTCAATTTCACTGGTTTTTGAACATAGAAAAAAAAGTGAAAGTATACTTCTCGATTTTTGTAAGCACCCCCTAAAGATTCCATGGGAGTCGATTTAGAGGATAATATCAGTGTTTTGGTGATAACTTCTGAACGGCACGAGATATCTAAATTCTTAGAGAGAGGAAACATAGATAATTTCAATACCTTCAAGATGGTGTACGTAATAACTATTTATCTCACATCGCGTAATTGTCAGGAGTATATGTTAGAAAAATGTGTATTTTTAAGCATAAACGCCTGACGATCAGGTGATTCGAGCTAAATAGTTATTGCTAACATTATTTTGGAGGTATTGAAAATATTTGTGTTTCCTCGTACTCAGAATTCCCATATTTCATACCATCCAAAAGTTATCATAAAAAACTGATTCCCATGGACTCTTAAGAGTTTTGCACGCAATTCTCCGTGCCACATTCCACTAATTGGTAAATAAATCTCTCTTTGCACGTTTCTTCGCGCTACTCCAAGAGTATAAGAACTCTTTACTCTGACGTCCTATTCCCGAAGGAGTCAGTATATTGGCAGGAAGAAGAGGTATTAGCAAGGGCCGTACAGGGATTAGAACTAAGTTGGGCTTATTTTCGTCGTGGGTCTTTAGGGCATGTGAATAGGCGGTGCCGGGAGAGTTTGGGCAGTAATTCAAGAATTATATCGAACAACTTGTTTGAGAATATTCAAGTGTATATATATATATATATATATATATATATATATATATATATATATATATATATATATACGTCCAAGAGATTATAATGGAACCACCTGTGCACTATCGGCGTGTTATGAGGAGGGAGGGAGGGGGGTACACAGGGTCCCGAGCTCAATAAACCAAACTAAACCCATATCATAACAAAAACCAGCGCAGTAAAACACATGTGGCTTCAATGGGTATTACTCTCCTTGGAATTCTCCACACAAATGAGGTTTTTGAATGAGACTTTACGTATTGGTTTCTGTTGTTTCAGTTGACAATGCCACTTGTTTATATATCTACAAACTACCATCATTATGATATGTTTCCATTTGATATTGATGTAGTTTTAGTTGTAAGAGAAAAGTTTTACTTCATTGACATTATTTTATTTTCATTTATCCATATTATGCCCTATTCATTTCATGTGATTATCTAGATGATCTAGATATCTTATATAAATATGGAAGTATATTCGTACTATAGAATCAAAATAATTTAGATTAATTCAAATGAAAAATTCCATACCTGTAGGTCTATGTAAACTTTTAAAAGTGTACGTATATGAAAACGTGAAAATGAATGCTAAATAAATAAAAAAAAATAAATAACCAATATTACAACACTTACAATACCTTTTTCGAATTGATTTTTTCCCAATGCTTATACACAATTCTTCTTCCGTGATCGAAGTCTTTATCCAGTTTTTCATTGGTACATTTGTGACAAATCGATAATAAGAACAATTACAGTTCGTATGCATTGCCTTAATTTCGCACACTGTATTCATATATATATATATATATATATATATATATATATATATATATATATATATATATATATATATATATATATATATATATATATATATATATATATATATATATATTATAACACAATTGAGCTTTATCCCCTGAGAAATCCTGAGCTGAGCTTTTTGAAAAAACATCCGCTGTTTTCCTACCCTGGGGATCGAAAGTCGAAACGGCTACTTGAAACCTTCTTCTTCAGAATCCGTTATACAACCAATACCATGTTAGAGAGGATAATATAACTGTTCGAATACTGTTGCTCATACTCCAGTTATTCTATGCCAAAGAGGGGCGTAACTTCAGATAAATTGTAACATTATTAACTTTGCGTGTGTATTGATTTTCTTGGTATTATCAACTGGAATAAAAATGTTTGCTCAAATCGAGGCCGCCATTTTGATTTTGAACGCATTTTTGTGAGAAACTGCCTGATTTGTATTGGTCAATGTTAATTATTTCATACTCACAATTTATTTAGAAATCATTAAAATATTGCCTTACCCAACATATCAAAGGAAAATCGTTTGTGTGAAAAATCTATAGAAAATCAGTGGAATGAATTGTGAGTATGAGAATAATCAACATTGACCAAATTAAAATGACATTGTATTTTCATGAGAGTGAGCAAAATGGCGGCCTCGATTCTAGCAAACTTTTTTCATTTTAGTTGATAATATCAATGCAAACAATATACACGAAAAGTTGGTCATTCTCACAGTCGTTTGACAATAAAACTTGGATTGACTGAAGTGTTGGTGTTTATTACGGTGGAAAAGTTTCGGTTGTGTGAGTATGTACCCTCAAAACACCCTCAAAACACCGTTACTGTACACCAGAGCGATAATATTTGTGATGTTGATTATTGTTCGCTAACGATCCTCACTAACAGTGAGATTATTTGTGGATACGGATGAGCGGCTGATTATGAAACTAGGATGTGATGTTGAGTAAAGTACGTTAACAATTAAAATAATCATGGCTGATGTGGAACTTGAGCCCACCCCAATTTTGATTATGTTTTCAAAAGTTATGCTTTAGTTGACTTGGCTACGGTGAGCTGTATATAATGACTTTCAATGATGTTATCGTTGTATGGTATAAAAGGGGATGCATGCAAGGTGCTCATCCAAATAGAGAAATTCTTATTCATACTATTCTTTTCTATGTTCATTGAACCCGTGTAATTGGAAGAGACGTTCACATCTCCTAGATTTTGGTGATAACTTTTGAACGGTACAAGATATGGAAATTCTGAAAATGAGGAAACACATATAATATTGATACCTTCTATAGATGCTACAAGTAATAACTATTTATCCTACATCGCCTAATTGTCAGGCGTATACGCTCAAAAAATTGTATTTTTAAGCGTATGCGCCTGACAATCAGGCGAATCGAGACCAATTGTGTAAACTGTACGGATAAATCAAGGTACGAAAAAGTATACACAATGTGTGTTGCAGGAAAAGTGTCTTATCTTCTATATCTCAATATCTTCTTTCCCTACATTTTCTTCATTTTCTTTTCTTTCAAATCTTCATTTCTTTTCCTATACTCAGAACACGAGAATTCACTTTCTATGTGTGGAGAAAACACTTCATTTTTTCCGACGTTCATATTCTTTCATGTTCTGTCAGAATATACGGTTATGGACTGAAAATCCTATCAACAGACAAGGACAATATTATATACTATATACCTACCACAATTTTATCATAACTCTCACTCAAAATAGAACATACTGTCCAATGTGTTTCTGTTATAGTTTGACGGGTACTTTTGTATGGAGCTCGAATACTAACCTGAATTGATGATCATTGAATAAAAATCACCCACATTTTTATAAAATAGAATACAACATAAACTCTCTATAGCTTACTAACCATTGGTGAAGAGTCTGAGAGCAAACGTAGATATGCGTTGTCTATCATCCTTCAACACGTTATTCCAAGTAACGTAGGTTCGAAAGAAACAATTGGCCACATTGAAACCTCCATTCGCCAGGACCAAACAATATCAAAGTGGTTTCTATTTTCAGTCTGTCGATTTTTTTAACTCATTACCTGTCAATTTGAGAACAGATTATTTTCTCACTCTGTAGGCCCTACTTATTTGAATACATATTTGAATAATGTCTACTTCATTACTCAGAAAAAGGCCGAGTCCTGGAGGACAAATGGAATTTATTATAATCTTTGGAATTGAGTTGATGATTTCTAGTTTTCTCTAAAATTATGACGACAAATATCGTCATTATGAATTAAAATTTTGTTTTAGGATTGTGATTTCCCTTCAGGAAACAATAACTGAAAATACTGCTCGCTTATATAATTTTTCAAGGCGGTGCATGCACGGTGCTTACATCAATCGAGAAATTTCCATTTAAAAAACCATTGCAATTGAATGAAAAGTTCACCCTTCCAAGATAATGTTATGCTCTTTGATTAATATGCCATTTAATATTGGAAATTCAATCAGTTTTGAGATATTACGTCAATAAATTTCATCATATTCTTTTTATTCATTTACTTATCATCTTAAAACTGATCGAATTCACTGAAATAGAATGTCATCAATTAAAAGGCATGAATTATTTTGGAGATATGAACGTTTCATTCAAATACACTGGTTTTTATACATCGAGAAAAAAGATTGAATACGCATTTCTCTATTATTATTTTTTATAAGCATTGTGCATGGACCCCCTACCCTAAAAGTCCATGAGAGTCATCGATTCGGCGAAATGTCACATTTTTTGTGATAATTTATGAACAGTATGAGATATCGAATTTTCGAAGAAAAGGAAACGAAGATATTTTCAATACCTTCAAGATGGTGTGAATAATAACTAAGTTATTTATCTCACATCGCCCAATCGTCAGGCGTATAGAATTGAAAAAATATGTATGTTTAGCCGTATACTTCTGATAATCAGGCGATTTGAGATAAATAATTATCATTCATCCTATTTCGAATGTATTGAGAATATCTATATTTCCTTTTTCTCAGAATTCCGATATCTCACACCATTCAGAAGTTATCACCAAAAACCTGAAATTCCGCTAAATCGACTCCCTTTGAACTCTTGAAGTCATAAGTCGACTGATAGCACCAGCACACACAATAGAATAATAACGATTGATGGTTGTTTGATGGGCACTCAACTTGTTGACCGAGCACGATGAAGTACGTGAACAATGGCGGTTAGTGGCGCCATTAAAGCACTCATTACATCTGGACGCCATATCCACTGGGTTTTACTGCCCTCCTGAAAGTTGTGGCTGCTGTACTCGATGTAAATGGAAATTGAAAACTAATAAAACAGAATCTAGATTCGCGTGTGATCGTAAGTTATTACTTGATTAACCGGAGTTACATGCTCGTCTCAATTATAATATAAGTTTCTTAATATAATATATATTAATATACTTATATATAATATTATATAATATAATATATATATATTTCGTTCATTATTTATAACTCAATTGTAATGTGACCACTTTGTTCACTATCTTTTCACAAAACCATTAGAATAACCCAAACGAGAAAATGTAGACAAAATATTTCATTCGAATTGATTTATGTTATCAAGGAATCTTATTACGATGTTGATAATCGAATTTGCCGTTTCGATAGAAAAAACCTTTGTGTAGTTTTTTCACATCTTTAAAATAGCTAATAAGAAATCCATCAGAAATTCAAACAATAGGTATGACTATATCATTGATTAATTTGAAGATGGATTGAAATTACTAATGAATAAAACAGGGCATAATTATTTTGAACTCAATGTGCATAATCTTCCCATTACATATCATATAAATATGCCTATATATATATCGCTCATCCCACAACTCATATGTTGCGTTATCCTCATATCCATTAGAGGAAACTGAAGATGCTATTGGTTAGTTGAGCGATCATTTACGACAGTTATAATTCGTGGAAACCCAATGCAACTGGCAGGCCCTTACCGAGACTGTCACTCAAATAACGTCCCAGGCCAAGCTAGCATCAAGAAACTAACTGACTTTGATTGATTAATGTTTACTAGAAGACTCGAAACACGATGTTCAACCAACAGACTTAAAAGTAATATAAAGAAGATTCACCGACGCCCATACTGGTATATAGCCGTTATTTGGTTTTTCTTGGGGAAAAATACAACGGTCCCATTTTCCTGTAGTGATTTAGCGGATTTATTCATTCATTTATTTATTCCACATTTGATCAATAAAGTGTGATACCTGCTAGAATTAAAGATAAAGTTAAATAAGTATGAGTTGCATACAGTAAATATACAGTTCTCTTGTGAACTAGATGTAGATATGAGTGGCTACGTTACCGTGACATTGCTGAACTTGAAAAATTCATAATTTTCGTGCAAAATAAAGGCGACTCCTTACATAATAATTCTACCGAGATGTGAGAGCAGTGTTGAACATTATTGTTTCATATATATAGTTCGATATAAAAGCGATAGTTGCGCTTCATGCAAGTGGAACAATGGACTTAGAATCTGACATACCGGAAATACTTCACTTTGAAGAAGCGAGTGGGTAAACATCCTTCATAATTATTATATGATAGAGTCTGTTCGTATCACTACATCGTGACTCAAATACCGTAACGAAGCAAGATAATAACAAAGTCACGGTCCCTTGGACTGCAAGAGCTTGGCGGATTTCATAACCCACCTCATGGGCAGTGATGGGATTTTTTGCTTACAACAATGGAAATACAAATGGTCCGAACATATTGCCTATGGTATTGTCAACTTTCCTAGTAAACTCTAACCTATTAAAGTATTAGTATCTTGTAGGCCTATGAAGTTATTTTATGTGAAAGTCCCATATAGCTACATGTCGTAAATCGTGATAGCTAGACCATTACCTCGCAAACAAGCATTTTCACGGATTTTGTAACTGAAGGAAAATAATGAAGGGAATTAATTAAATGAATTAAATATTTCCCAACTTTTATCACGAAAACAAAGAAACTCTAAAACTTTTGTATTTTTGGTTTCTCAGAATTTCAAAGTGAGAAACAATCTATTATATAGAATTAAACTTTCTAGCACGCTTGGCTCGTTTTTTTGAAAGAGTTTCTCTACAGTTTGAAATTAGAGACAATCAGACTTTATTGTCAAGAAATTCCGACTTATATACAGAACAATGCTGGAATATATATTTTCATCAACGGTGATTATATACCGGGAGACGAGGGGTTTCGGACCCGGTTCGATCCCCGCCAATGACCATCTCTACAGGGGTTTTTCGTGGTTTCCCTCTGTGGTCTATAGGATAATTCCGGGATGGCTACCACAATATAGGCCTCGACCGCTTCCTTCCCACTATCCTTCCCATTACTCAAGAAACCTTCATCTCATCATCCCATCGTCTCATTATTCATCCATCCGACGCCAATAGATCAATATGGCTCAACAGCTTGAAACTAAAATGAGAGTCATTTTGCAACCTTGCAGTCAGACTTGTGATATTCAGGAGTATTCAACAGGTATTAGACGGACGGGAAACGGACGTCCATTTTTATTCACGCTCTATATTGTGTATCGTCAACACTTTCAAGGATAATGGGCTTCTCAATCGGAACCATGAAAAAGGAACCGTCGAACTTCTTTATCTCTGTCTCTCTCTCTCCTCATATGTATTTATTCTCTCTCTTCCTCTCCCCGCGTCTATCTGTCTTTCTCTGCCTTTCTCTCTCTGTATTTCTTCGTCCTTTTCCATCTTTCACCGTCTTTCTGTCTCTCTCTCTCTCTCTCTCTCTCTCTCTCTCTCTCTTTCTTTCTGTCGTTCTCTCTCTTCATTAAGAAACCTTTTGAGAAAACAACATTGATAACCAGTTGAATTATGAAACGATTGAAATGAGCAGCGGATGAAACAGAAAGGCAGCACATAATTGTTCAATCTATAGGGTATTGCGTTCCGTGCTTACACAAATCGAGGAAATTCACCCTCAATAATTTGTCATATGTTCAAAAAACCAATGTAATATGATGGAAAGTTCACACCTCCGAGATAATTTCATGCTCTTCAATTAATATGACATTCTATTTCAGTGAATACAATCAGATAATACGTCAAGAAATAAAAAGAATGTGATGCAATTCATTGAGGTATTATCTCAAAACTGATTGAATTCGCACACGAAAAATGTAAAAATTATCTTGGAGATGTGAACTTTTCATTCAATTACACTGATTATTGAAAATGGAAAAAATAGTGAAGATAGGCCTACATAATTATGGCTGTCTAGTGTCTATTATATTTGATATGAATATGCCTATTTCACTCATCCAACAGCGCATATGCTGCGTTTACACAGTATAATTGCAGTACAGAATGAATAAATTATATTTTTGATAAAATTGACGGAATTGAATTTGAAATAATGTAATGAGAAAGTATACTGCATGCATAGTAATGTCTCTCAACACACGGTACGGTAGTAATAATGCCTTGCCATGAATGAGCAAGAGTTCCGGAAGTACAGTCCACAACTTATAAATCGAAAAGTCCTGCTCCCAAACCGGACATCAATAATCAATACAGAGATGTCTAGAAGAAGCTCGAACGGAAATCATCCGTCCAGAACCGGAACCTATACTTCCAAACCGGAAACTAAAGACATATCACACGGAAGTACATTATCGTTCGAACGTAAGGGTTGTTTCAGAACGAGGAACGTGTTTTTCGAGGAAGCGTACTGCAAGCAGTGACGTCAGCATTTATATGGGAATGTTTTCATCGCCGGATAACATAAAACTATCTGCTCCAGAGATCGTTGTGAGCCGTTAGAGAGAGAGAGAGAGAGAGAGAGACAGAGAGAGAGAGAGAGAGAGAGAGAGAGAGAGAGAGAGAGAGAGAGAGAGAGAGACAGAGAGAGAGAGAGAGAGAGAGAGAGAGAGAGAGAGAGAGAGAGAGAGAGAGAGAGAGAGGAAGAGAAACAGAGAATGAAAATAAGAAAGATAGGGGGAGAGAGAGAGAGAGAGAGAGAGAGAGAGAGAGAGAGAGAGAGAGAAAAGCCTAACGGTAAAGAAACAGAGAGAGCAAAAAGAATGAAGGAAAACAGAGAGAAATAGAGAGAGAGATAGGTTCGAAGAAAGAGAAAGAAAGTGCGTAAGAGAGCGAGAGAGTGAGATTGAGAGGTTTGAATAAAGAGAAACGGGAAGGAGAAAGAGAAAAGAGAAGAAAAAGGGATAGAGGGGGAGAGATAGAGGGATGATCTTCATTCTCGTTCTGCCTGTTAGGCCCCTTCGCTTGTTACATAATGACTTAGCCACGGATGATGAGATCTGTCGTGATGTGACCTCGGTGATATCTTACGACCCAGCACCGAGGAAGTTTACTGGGAAGAACAGAAGATATGGGGACTAATATCACCGAGGGAGGTGTCGTCGACGGAAGAAGCCGTTTCTATATTCGAGCCGTTATTGTAACCTGGTGAAATTGCTACATTCTCTAGAACACTGTCTTCTCACCTGTAATACATATAAATTCAATCCACGTTCACCGGAAAAGGAGTTCGGAATACTGCCGCTAAAACGTTAACCATCAGGACATAGTGCTACAATGAAATAAGCAAACATAAATTGTGAGAAATCATAAAAATAGTCAAAAAGATATGGATATTTTTTTTAAATCATTTCATCTCCTTTTGAATTTCTGTTCTATAATCTTGTATTTTTATACAGTATTTTATTGCCTTATTGAATTCTGTCTAAACATTTCGTTGATATGCCGACAAAATATCAGTGGCGTCTTTCAGTCATGTTGAAGATGTAGGCAATGTCGAGGTGAATTCGCCGGTGATTATTCTCACAAGTGACTATTTTTAAAAAGTCGGACAAAATGTTAAAGATCGCTTGCGACAATGTCGGGATGCACCTATTAATAGGCCCATAGTTATTTCATGTTTTCTGTTTATTGGCTCTCATTTCTCTGTTTAGAACATTGTGTATCTAAATTTGAGTTACAACCGGGTGGCATCATCCCATTTCAGTGAAATCCCGTTTCATCGACTTTGCTGTAAATACTGTAGAATAAGTCGATGAATCGGGATTTCACTGAATCGGGATTTCGACGAACCGGGATTTTGATGAAACGAGACAGTCGATGAATCGGGATTTCGATGAATCGGGATTTCGATGAATCGGGATTTCTTTGAACTGAGACAGTCGATGAAACGGGATTTCACTGAAATGGTACGTAGCCCAACCAGGTTCGTCCAACTCGATTCAGCTTCTTTCAGAATATAGTCGCTATCGGCAAAAATCAGAAAGTTTACAATAATTATCTAGCTGAGGGAAGCTGCATGTCAATTCAGGTCAAGTCCAGCAACCAATCACCGTGTACCAACTGGAAGTAGCCAATAGGGTAAAGTGTATGAATGATATTCTGGAGGAAGTGGCATAAAAATTATGACGAAACTTTCAGTGATCTATGGACTTTCATCTGGTCAACACCTAGGGTGCTTTGTGACGTTAGTTTTCATTCATTCTCAGGTTACTGTGTTCTCACAGTCAGATCTCAGATCCCTTAAAGGACATCACAACCCTGAAACTTTATTTTAAAGAATAATGACGATATTTAATTCCCGAATTGTAGAGAAAACTAGAAATCATCATCTCAATTCCAGAAATTATTGATAATTCATTTGTTCTCCCGAATCCGGTCTTTTTTTGAGTCGTGACATAGACATTAGTCGTTTCTGGTCATGTTTTTATACAGAATCGGTAATGCCTACGTCACGACTCATAATATCTGGAGGACAAAAAAGTCAATTTCAATTTCTGAGAATACGATGATGATTTCTAGTTTTCACTGAAATTATGGTGAATCTTGTCGTCATGCATTGAAATCTGGTTTCGGGGCAGTGATGTCCTTTAATAATATCAGCCGATAATATTTGGAGGTCTTTCAGTACTTGAGCAGCATGAATAAATGAGATTGTCAAAAACCACTTCCATGTCTAGTGAAATATTTGTGAACATTGCATGAGTAATGACGTCACATTTCATGCTCGTGAGCTGCGATAAAAATATATTTACAGAGCATGAATAAAAGTTAGCAAAAATTCATTCTCAATCATCTATTTTATGTACAGTACTTTGGGAGCTACTACATTTTTTCTTGTCATTTATTCAATCTACTGGATAACGGTTGTACGTGCTTATGGAGCATCATTGTCCCGAAACTATACAAAAACATATTTCTTGGAGAATTGAAAAATTCTGTGAAGCTTTCAAAATGAAGTTTGGAAAAAAGTTAGAATGCGAGAGATAGTGCTTGTGCAAGCGAACGAGAGAAATATGCAAATAGATCAAGTATAAGCGTAGAAAATATTAAAAATAGTTTTACTCTACTTTTTCTTGACTTTATTTTTATGGGAGTTGAGTTACTTTGGTATTGAGAATATATTAGCTGAAGATAAGTGTATGCAAATCTCTCTGAAATATTAATGGAATCAGTTTTAAATGTACGTACTAAACATTTGCTTCAAAGTCCGTTCAAGAATCGTGCAAATATTTACATAACTCTAATGATTTCTACGGCATAAGCGACTAATAATTGTGAAAAACTGGAATTTACTGGAATAATTCCTTTAATATCCGAAGTTATGTAATTTACTGAGATGAGAACCAATGGCTAACACACTGAACAGTAATTTAGAATACCGGGGTTCGATTCCCGTCATGGTAGACCGTCCTAATGGCCCCTTTAGACGATCAAGATTTATTGGCAAGATCTTGCCGAAAAAAGTAGAATACACAGATTTCCTATTACGCCTTTACACGACGTCAAGATTCTTGCCTCGATCTTGCTACCAGCGGCAAGATCTTTTCTGGAGTTGGACAAGGCTCTACTTTTCGGCAAGCTTGCCCGAAATCAAGCCAATGGCTGACGCTTGCGTTGTCACATGATCATTTGTCATTGATCACCTACTTTTCATCTGATGTTCACGTGCTGCTCATGTATCATTTCATTGAATGCCAACTCTGTAGAAGGCTAACTGCACTACTTGACAATTGTTGTCTTTATTCCATAAAATACAACTGTCAGATGAAGGTATATTGAGTTAGGTTAAGGTTGATTACACAACAATAAACCTACCTTCAGTTTATGAAGTTTATATACCTTCAAGATTGTTAAGGTAATATCATACACATTTTAAACCTTATACGCCTGAAAGTTATGCGATATGAGTTATATCATTGATACTCACACCATCTAGAAGGTATTCAAAATATATGTGTTTCCTCGTTGTTAGAAAGTTTCGATATTTCATACCGTTCAAAAATCATCACAATAAACCTGATATTCCTATAAATCGACTCCCATGGACTCTTCATATTCACATATTTACATATTTTATTTATTCATTACAGATTGTTCTTAAAACAGGTGGTAATGGTTACTATACCTAATGAAATAACAATAAAATTACACTTCGTTATTTTTTTCTTGGCTCTCTTCTTAAATCACCGATCTTCGTTATATACATCGTTAAATATCGTTATATATCTTCGTTGTAATGTACATACATGTACGTACGATATGTCTGAGAATAAAATGTTTCATAATAATTATTATCATATTGACTGTAAGACTGACCTGGTAGAGGCAGACAGGCGCTGTGACCAGAAACGACAGTATCCATATCATTGCTATGGAAACCATAACTCTCCGTCTTGTGCTCGCAGCATCCTGGCTACAGCGGCGCACGATGGTGAAATACCGGTCCAGCGCTATCACAGTGATGGTGCCTATCGACACCATGATGTTGGTGCCTTGGACTAACGGCACTAGCTTGCACAGAGCACCACCCAGGGTCCAGTGACGCCTAGAAGAGACATTATTCATATGTGGAGATTTGTTGATTTTCAAAAGTCATACTATGGTACAAGATGTATTGAGGGGATAAAGAAACCGAGGGGCTTACAACTCGTAAATTTGGTGTACACCTGATTTCAGGTGATTTCAGAGATTTCTAGAGATTTCAAGGGATTTCAAGACATTTCATACGGATTTCAAGGGGATTTCAAGTGATTTCAGGGATTTCAAAGGGGATTTCATGGCAATTGTACACCGGATTTCAGGAGTTGTTAACCCCTCGGAAGAAACCACTATAAAAATATTAAAAATATGAAGTAACACATTTTTTGAATACAAAATATTACACACATGTTTTCAATTTTTTCTAGGAAACGGCGTGAGAGAAGTAATTTCCAAACAAACAAACAGTGTTCTCGAAAGTATCCTTGATAAAATTCTGCATTATATAGTTATACTAAATATAATTTTTTTGTTGGAAATACAAATTAATTAATCTCACTCATCTTTGAGGTCCTGAATCGAAATTATTCATAATTATCCTATTCCAGAATTATTTCATGTATGCTATTTTCAAGATGCACATAATAATCACACCTAATTCAGGAATTTGTTATTTCCGAAAGACACTGCCACGTTTCTCATCGTGAACTCCGTTTTGGATCATTTTAATAACCCAAAAATACCACAACTTAACAAAAATGACGGTTATATTTGTGTTTGTCATGTTGATATATATGACATTCTTTCGTTGACACAAGTATACCCAATCAGACGGTCGATTTTGAGTATGTTGTCAAAAAACAAACAAAGAAGAAGATGATGAAAAAATGATTCGGAATCTGAACCAACAACTCCGTATTTGCTGACTTCATATATAATGATATCGATGAGAAATCGGATATTGTGATGTTATAGAGCTCTGGGAGGCAAAATATACAGTTCTTTGTTGCCATTTCCAATAAGTTCTTTCTACGTACCGTAGACAGTTTCTATATTTGATGATGTTTGAAAGTTTGAAAGATTCAGAAGGCTTCATGAGGTTCATGTCTCGATTATGAGGATTGAGAACACAGATTCAAGATTGAGAAATATCTCTTTTGAAAAGTATTGTCATCTCATTTATTGGTGTCAGTTACAGCTGTATACTTCTGCTACAGTTTTACAATTATCATATTGTACTATTAACTGAATAAGAGATAGCGTAGACCTCCATCTCACTTATGGAGCTTTGTCTCTGTTTTGTTTTCTTGTTTGTTTGTAAGCGTACTGCACAGGTCGCAGGGTTTGACTGATTGTCATGAAACTTTTTCCGCACGCATGAGGAGAAAAAGAGAGAAAGAGAGAGAGGAGAAAGACAGGGACTTATTCAACCCTTAGAACTGTACAGTGTTTGTGTCATATCAAATTAGACCATTTGTGAGGAACATCTTTCAACACAAAGTTATACACTAATGTGTACGCAATTCGGACCAGCCGTTCTGAAGAAAGTAATGTACTACATTTTTTATATCAAATGGATAGAAATATTAGCAGAAACATGTTCTCAAGATTCACGGCTTTCTAGATTCCATAATTACCGCATCTAGTAATTTTTTTATGAGCCAAGGAGTGTAGAGTTGTCGATTATGCTTTATTTGTATTTAGTGCACAGCACTACTCATCAACCGGCAAATGCAGCGCAGTGGTTAACACGCTCGCTTCATCTGATCCGGAAGACGAGGGGAATTCCGAACCCAGTTCGATCCCCGCCGCCGACCATCGTTTCAGGGTTTTTTCATGGTTTCCCTTTGTAGTCTATAGGCTAATGCCGGAATGGTTTCTACAATAAGTCGGCCATGACCGCTTCCTTCCCACTGTCCTTCCCCCAAGAGCCTTCATCTCATCATCCTATCATCTCATTAATCATCCATCCGACGCCATCAGATCTGCGCTATCATGACAGTGCGTCTTGAGACCCAAAATAATATATATATATATATAAATATATATATATAAAGATCATATCCCAGCTTTATGTCGTTTCATTATTGGGCGTCGGCCAATGTAGTTGTATATGTATGGATGTGTTTACTGTAGGCCTATATAAATCTCCGATCATCTCGTCTTGAATGAAAATTTTTGAAATCTTTCTTCAGGAGGCAGAGTTTGCCTATGATAAATTCAGGAATTGAATAATATAGATCGCTTGGTTTGGTTTGATATATATATATATATATATATATATATATATATATATATATATATATATATATATATATACGTGTATAACGTGTATACGTGCTTCACGTGTATAACGAGCGTTAAAACCCACACAGCAATTTCAAAGATGAAGCTACGCAAATAAAAGCACCACTCAAAAGCTTGATGAATATAATCTCCTGTTGGAATTATAAACCTATGCATAAGGCTTAGTTGACACTCAAATTAAAACCAGTGCACCTTTCATTAAAAGCGAGTGCTTTCCAAGATAACGGTTTTATTATACACATGTATCCGTAGATGGAGCGGGTCATTTACGAACTGAATATTTAAAAAAAAACTTTTTTAATATGAATAAATCACGCTGCAACGCATTAACGCATTTTGAATGCGTTGTTGGGTTTCTTATTTTAATTACCGTCGTGAGGTTGTGAGGTCTTGTAACACCTAAGAAATGTATATATTGAAGATATATATCATATTATATCATATATATCATAAGATATATAGCATATTCACTCTCATGATACAAGGAGTAAAAAACACATAGGTACATATCATTAGATGCAATACCCAACGTAGGCCAAAATAACTCTGATTTTATTGAAACAAAATTATCCAACAAATTACCAGATAGGTCTACTTTTAAAAACATAACTCCATCACAAAATTCAAAATTTTACTAAAATCATTTCTGATTATTGAAGCATATTACTCGGTAAAGGAATTCTTAGAGGTCAATATCATGAGCTATGACCCAATCGACTCTCAGAAAAAGCTAATTAACAGAAATAAGTTAATAGATCAATTGAAAATTAAACAAAAATTTGTATCTGGAAGAACTCACAGGCAATCTAAGGTTCACATATACGAGTATTGTTTACAATTATCAATATAATTACATATCCGTATTCCTAAATTATACTGTCTAGCCTAGTTTTCGAAATCTTCACTTCAATTATTATTCATACTTTGTACTTATTTTTAGTTAATTTCACTATCAACTTTGAATAAAATTATCTGCACAATCCGTCAATGTATACCCGCTGTAGACCCTATAACACTTGAAAAAACATTTGCCAATAAATGATATCTAAATATCATACATACATAATCGTAGGCCCATTCACGATTAAGGAAGAGGAGGCCTTCCACCAACCACCTGAATATAACAACTCGTGAGCAAAATAACAATTTCGTTCCAGCTTTAAACATTTAGTCAGCTATTTCATTTACTCATTACAGATTGTTCATAAAACAGGTGGTAAGTATTACTATCATGAAATTACAATAAAAAATACTCAATAAAATTATACTTTGTTAATTTTTTCTTAACTCTCTTCTTAAATCAAGCGATTTTCGTTATGTTCTTCATATCTTCCTTCAATGCATTCCATTCCCGCGTCGTCCTTTGAATGAATCCATATTTGTCTTCGTTTCGCCAAATTTTCCCATCCCATTTCCTCAATCATTTTACTAGGTCTTTCTATAACTTTTTCAACCACATCCTTATCGTTCCTGATAATTTTCCAACGCAATTTGCCCCAAGACCCTTCTGCAGCAACCCTTTCAAGGTGGACCCATGAGTTTTCAAAATATCGGAGTTTTCTTTTCTCTCAGCGTGATAGATGAAATACATTATTTGAAAGCACTTTTTTAAAGGAAAAATTCATTTCCCGGGACATAATTCTTGCTTCGTTGTATGCATTTCGATTAGTTTCAGTACTTCTCGTGGAACGTGTCAGGAAGGACGTGAAAATACAGAATTTTCAGAGCGAAATGGAAGAGAGAGTGAAATCAGAGTGAGAGAAGACAGAGTGAAATGAATTTTTTCAGATTGCTCTTGACTGTAGGGCATCACATATAATGACGATATTTTCCTTTATAACTTCAAAGAAAACTAGAAATCATCATCTCGATTTCAAATGTTATTCTTTTTGAGACTTGAACTCATAACGTAGACATCACCGATTATGTATAGAAACATAAACAGAATCAGTAATGTCTACGTCACGACTCAGAAGGAGGGCCGGATCCCAGAGGACAATTGAATTGATGAGACACTTTGAAATTGAGATGTTGATTCCTAGTATTATCTAGAATTGGGAAAATAAATATCATGATTATTCATTAAGACATTTCAGGGTTGAAAATTTGATCAGCCTTTAAAAGCTGATATATATATATATAATAATGAATATCTTATTATCTTACCTGAGCAACGAAACCAGTGTAAACGGCATACAAATCAAACACAACGTAATATCCGATATCGTGAGATTGACTATGTACAAATTCCGCGCCGTATGCATCTGAGTCCTGCGCGCTACCACAAAACTAACAATACAATTCGCGGCCAATCCGGCAACAATCAAAACAGAATAGATCGCAATCAACAATATCTCGACACTCGCGCTCACGTTCCGGTTATCATCCCGGCGTTCCCTCAGGATATCCAGCGCGTCCTGGAGGCTGAAGTTGATGTACATCGGGGGGGATAAAGAAGAGTTGCGTCTGCCCTCCATGGTGAACAGACGTTGGAATTGTTTTAAGGTGAACACTTCGTTGATGTGGACGCACGGGTGAGGGTTATCATTGTGCCCTGCACGGCTCATTGCACTGGTGTTGCGCGTTTGGCATGATATTAAGGGGGGCGGAAAACATCGCCGCTGGGCTGGACATCGTTTTTCACTGGATTGGAAAGAGGAGTAGGTTTTAATTTGTTCGGAAATTCACTGTTTATGTGGGAACATAATTTATTTTTCTATTTCTTCATGCCACAATGAGTTTTTTAACCGCATTATCGAAACAAGAAGTTCGATTATAATTGATTGTCAACAGTGAAAAATGAGAATGAAATATTTTTATGAACTCAATACACTGATAACAATGCAAATAATCACAGTTCCAACTTGATTGATGATAGTCTAAAAATGAAAATAAAATATGTCCATAAATGAATATAAATCTATGGAGTCATTGTTTACAGATAGTAAAATTCGACTTTAACCCGAAGTAAAGGATGCAATAGACACACGAACGCTGGACCGATCGAGCCACCGATACGACGTCTGTCTCGAGAGAGGTGACGACGAAATCTGACCTGTTAGACGTCGCGACGCGGTCTGACAAGCTGCTACCTGTTGAATGGGGATATAATGTTGTAGGTGGAAGCGTCGGGATATTGCCAGTGCTGCTTTCCTGCTGGCGACGCTTGTACTTCTAGCTCACTAGTGCTGCTATCTAGCCGGCGACGCTTTGTACTACCAGACATAGCTCATTAGTGCTGCTTTCCTGCCGGTTTTATCTGTCATTTTCAACCGTATTTCGGCCGCATATGAGTGACTTTTTCACAATAGAAAAGTAAATTGCTTCGATTCTCATTTTCAATGTGTATCTTCAGAATGCAATCACTTACATTCTTTGATAACTATTCCAATTTATTTCTATAATGGTGATTTAAGTTATATTGTTCCATCGGAGTAGGTAATACATCCATTTACTTAAGATCCCTTCGATAACCTCGGACCTATCACCATAGAGAAATTAAGTTTTTTTTAAGAACCTCCTTAATCTATGCTCTCACCCTAGTTCGAAGTCAGTAGCGGGGTAACGTGCCAAGAGTCGACAGCGAAGTGATTTTGCACCCATGTTCATGTCCGTGTACTTTGCCATAGTTGTCAACGCTTGTGGATGTTTTAAGCAAATATGGAGGGAGCGGGATAGAAAGAGCTAGAAAAGTAAGATGAGATGGTATAAAATAGAATAAAATAGAAGAATACAATAGTTGAAGTGAAAAGTGACAAGAAAACGAAATAAAATAAAAATGCAATGAGAATACAATCTTTGATGCAATGCATTTGTAAAATAAACGAAACTCAAAAGTAGGCCAATATCTTATATCCATATTTTATCATCTCAAATACCTTTTCAAATAATTGACTCCGTTGAATAATAATATTGATAATGGTTCTACTTCAATTGTTTTCTACATGTTACCAATGCAACATAAACAAAACTCAATAGTAAATTCACGTACATTGTCATGTTTGTGACATTATTCATTCGCTTGGCAACAGCGGAACTAATTCGTATTACGTACTATTGAAAGTTTGAGATCACGTGGATTAGTTCTTCGTCTTTTAGAGATACATTCGCGGTGAGTTCGTAACAATTAATTGGATTTCATTTTTTTTTCAATGCTGCTTAAAGACCCCACCAACAGCTAGGTCATACGGGAGTACGAATAAGCGGGTGAGAATGAAACGATGAAGTGATGAAAAGTGAAAGAACCTTCACAAAACGCATGTTTTATGCGGGTTCAAATGGCAGACACATTTGACGTTTTCTTCTATATAGAGTGGTATATGTATTTCTTCCAAATATAATGCAGATAATTCCTCAGCGAATATCAGTATCCAATCATGATCAGATGAGCGTAGGGAAGACTTCCGTTTCACATACCGAAAAAAATGGGCTTCGTTTTCATGTTGTTTTTTTTTGTAATTTTATACGCGGCATACAGGCCAGGAAAATTGACCAACCGAATGCAAACTTTTTTCGAATATTGGCCTCACATCAGAAAAGATTGGTATTGTATTTCAGATAAATCGGTAAAACGTTTTTTCCGGAAAAAAATTGGAAAATATGGAAAATCCCCATAAGAATAACCCGGGGGAAAATACTTCGAAACGAAACTTTTTCAAAACTTTCAAATTCATGCAAAATATGAAAACAACTATCATACACATTTTCAATAATTTGTACACTAATCGGATAAGACAACGAAGAAAACGCAATAAAAGTATACATTTCATCGATCAGGACCAAACATGTAATCCAAAGTGTATATGCGACAGGTTGCTCTATGAATAGCAACAAGGCGCAGGTAAGGTTTTTGCACATTTGATGTAATTCATGGTCTGTAGATGTAGATTTAGCTGACAGAATATTTTTTAATCCCACATTTCCATACTTCTACTCTCATCTCACAACGCACATTCTGCGTTTTCCTAGTTAGCCATAATATATATTGAAACTTGAGTGACTGTAAACACAACCATATTTCGAACTGCGTTCAGACCTCATAGTTTGAACCACGGGCAAACGCGTAGTGTAAAAATAACTTGTATGTAGATAACGTGCGCTGGGCTTGATTGCCGTCGAGCAATCGCTCGACCAGATTAAGAAATTATGAAAGTTGAAACTATCATCACCTGCTCTCAGTGACTAGTTTCTGTTCATACGCAGTTCTTTCTGCAATATCATCTTACTCAAGCAGTTATTTTAACTGAGCCAGTTAGAGAATCACCTGCTATTTAGTTCCAGCTGGTCCCTTGATCAGTCGTTAGGCTTAACCTTCGTTAACTAACAATAATAATAATATCAATGAAACACAAAATATTATTTTTTGCTTTCGTCAACTTTTTGATTATTTATTGCTAATTCCTGTTCAAAAGTATTGAAACAAATGAATCTTTCTTATGGGTATATTTGTCTGAAAACTGGCCTTGGTACGGAGGTTGACCAATTAGTGAGATCGGCAAATAATAATGACATGAAACATAATAATGCAGTCAGAAATAAATATTTTATTTGTGACCGTATAATTATATTTTCGAAGATCGTTACTCTTTGCATTCCCATTGATGGTAAACTTTCCGTTCTTATGTTGAACTAATTATTTGCATTTTTCTTTTCTTGAATACTGTTGAATTGTAGTTGTCAATATAATGTTCAGTCTTCAGACAGATATAACACAGAATGAAGGTTCACTATTGGTATCATTATTTGAGAATATTAGGTACTGTAATATCAAGCCCATATTGTTTTCGGAGTCGTATATACTTTACGTTTGATTTATATGTAATCATTATTGTTCATTAAGAAATGGTCTCGAAGCCTGGCAATTGATTCGACGATCAGCATGCAACAGGTAACAGAATATTACCAACAATTGTAACAAATTAAAGGAACTACCTGACTATGACGTAAATTGTACGAAGAACATTGGTTATAAACAGTAACCAGAAACTGAGAGGAGCTGTTGATAGTTTTAACTATCGTCATTAGTCGATTATGTTAACTCGATAAAGGGCTTTGTGAGCCCATACATCGTTAAAAATGCTTCTTCATTCCATATATGAGAATATTCGATCCTTGGCCTCAAGTTTTTGGGTCTGTAATAAGCATTTAAACTTCTGAATCGAATTTCATCTGACATATTGACGGCCATTTTAATATTTTGTAAGTGAGACTTAAAATTTAAGAGCTGCTCAAAGTAGCCCCTGAATAATCCTCCTCCTAGCGGTCTGTAAGTGAATCTTGGGCCACATGTGGGCTTCATAAGAAGCCGGGCCTTAGTGGAATGAAAACATGTAAATATAATTATTTATTTGTTTCTGATTGAATTGGAGCCTTGGATCCTCTTATCAGAGGCGAAGTGGAGTGATCGCATGCAGCGCCTTCTTGGTGACAAAGCTTGAATAAATATAAAAGAAATAAAAGGTAATTTGGAAAAAAAATCTATATAGGGCCTATATATCAATTCTTATTGATATTTGAAATAGTATCCTCTATATAAACACTCAATCCTTTAGAATTTCAAGAATCAATTTTTTAATCGTTTCACTATAGGCCTCACTTCCTAATTTTGTAATCACTAAATCTCCTTATTATTCTTATTATTCATTTTTTCTATTCAATAATTTCTTTCTTCATGTAATAATATGTAATATTTCCCTTCTATTTCTCTCTATTTATGTATATTTCATAAATTGATTGTTATTCTGTTTTCTAATGTAGTCGGGGACCGATTACGTTTTTTTTTCTATTCGGTGACAAGAACACTTCGAAGTCTTAAAGAACCTATTGAGATTGGGTTTTAATCGGTTTTCTTAAACTATCCGTTGCCGTGATTGACCATAAATGTTCGGATATGAAGATCACTTATGAACAATAAAATACAGTTATTTCAACTGTCTCATGCAGTCATACACTGGAGTATATCAATACTCATCAAGATTTTCATTGTCATATTGTTTTTGTTTACGACAAATAGATAAATAATACTTAAGAGTCCATGGGAGTCGATTTGGCGAAATATCAGTTTGTTGGTGATAACTAGGGCTATAGGATGTTTAAGACATATCCTTTTTTTTCGCTTTGTAGTACTTAAAAATGAAATATTGATACGTTTCATGCGTCCCTGAGTGCAAAAACATGTTTTTTTATTTTGCTTTGAATAGTATTTCTTTTTACATTATAGGCAAATTAGGTCTCTTTTCGGTGTTTTATAGGTCTCTTTGTCTTTTTTGCTCTACTTTCTTATTGTGAAGCCTTTCAGCCGATAATTGACTTCTCATTCATTTTTCGAAATTCATTTTTCATTTTTAAAACTCACATTCATTCAAAATGACTTGCATATATTTACTTCCTTATTTGAATATCCACTAGAAGTGTACAAATATCCACTAAAAGTGTACACGCAAGTTTGATTTTTGGTCAAAAAGGTGAAAAAAAATAGTATGCACAAGTAATTAGGCCTATAGCCCCATACATACAGAAAAATCAATGTAAAATCAAAACATTTCATAGGTACTTTTTTTATTAGAAAGGTCTTTTTCTTCACTTTTTGAGGTGCTATTTGCCTGCCTTTTTGGCAGTTTCAAAGGTCTTAAACATCCTAGCCCTAGTGATAACTTTTGAACGGTATGAGATCTAAGATCCCAATACGGAGGAAACACAGCTATTTTCAATACCTTGACAGTGAAATATGAAATAAAACCATATAACACATGTCGCATAATTGTCAAGCATATGCGACTAAAAACATGTTTTTCTCCAAACTGTATACTCTTGATAATTATGCGACATGAGTCGATTAGTTATTACTTACACCATCTTGAATGTATTGAAACTACCTGTGTTTCCTCCACGTTGGAATTTTGATATATCATACCGTTCGAAATTTATCACCAACAAACTGATATTTCACTAAATCGACTCCCATGAACTCTAAATCAATCATTCATATTCACATTTTTCACTGTCACATTACTGTGCAACTTGATAACCTCGAAATCTATAGTTTTATCTTCAATCTCCGCTTACCAATGTTTATCCTAGAATTACTTCTCTGATAATCTGAAATGTGTAGTATTATGTGCATTAGCAAGTCGATATCGGGTATGATGCATAATTCATTCCACGATATCGTTTTCATGATAACATTCTCAAGAACCTCAAGATAAAATAAGCACACATACATTGATTACATCGAATCAAAATATCAAATCAGTCAGAATATAATATTCAAATAGTCACACTGCGATTTATTACCTTCTGTCAGAATGAGAAATCTGCATATTTTAAAAATACTACTTGTTTGTTGTTTTGTCGTTACATCTGTGATCGGCAATGTTCAAGAAAATGGTGACGAACAATTAGACACGAATTGGAATAATATAATAAATAATTATATAATAAATCAAATATTGAAATTGTATGCATTCACAACAGCAACAAGTGAATTGTGCAGAAACCACAGTACCCAGTTCAAGACTGCTGTCAAAGCATTCGACAGTTGGGCGTTGCAAAGTGAGTAGCATTACCATCCTATTGGGTTCGTACAGTGATTATACGCAATCTTGTATTCAATTAAAGAGCTTATGAAGTTTAGTTGATATAGATAGTTGAATATTGGTTGTTTTCTGATGGTCATCATGGTCAAGCCGGAACATGCAGAGTATAGTGGTTAACGCGCTCGCTCCATGTGATCCGGGAGGCGAAGGGTTTTTGGACCAGGTTCGATTCCCGCCGCCGTCCATCTTTACAGGTTTTTTTTCGTGGTTTCCCTCTGTAGTCTAGGCTAATGCCGGGATGGTTCCCACAATATAGCCCACAGCTGCTTCCTTCACAATATCCTTCCCGTTACCCAAGAAACCTTCATCTCATCATCTCTTCATCTCATTAATCATCCATCCGACGCCAATAGATATGCGCTATCATAAACCCAATATAATATATGAAAAATCGTAGTCAACCAATCAACCATTCACTGCCACCTATAGATATTTTGTTGCACTTCCCGATAGCTTAGTCGATAAGGCAGTTCATCTGGCTTACTTTACCGGGGTATTATATTTGTTTTGTTTGCATCAACAGCTAGGTTATACGGGTATTGCTTGTTTAACGACAACTTAATTGTTGGGTTATTTGGGACGACGAGAGAGCGGGAATGTATGTTTTCACATAGAACCCATACCCTGTCCCTATGAAGGACTCACCATCACACAATAAAATCTCTCCTTCCAAAAAATCCTGAATGTGAACACAAAAATGATACACACCATTATAAATGTATATTTGATTCGATAGCCATTTTGAAAGCAATAATTCAACAGAAGTTTTTTATTCACCAAATAGTTGGAAATAATAACAGAAACGTGTTGGCGAGATTCACGGATGCCTAATTAATTAAGTTCGATCCGAATGAAGTATAATAATATTTTATATCACTCAAGGTGTGTAGAGTTTTCGATTAAACTTTATGTAGATATCTGACAACGCATTATTTTGCGTAATATAATATCATCGTCCTATATAATATAATATATTCTTATTTATTACTTCTCGATCTCGATGCAACAGTCAAGTCATCTCCAGGCTCATGTTTAATCGCTATTATTATGTTAATTTTTCACGTTCACAATATTATGATTCGTTCATAATGTATACATTAGTATGTCAATTAATTTTTCCATTGGTGTTTTGTTCCTTGTGATTCTTCGTGATAGTACATTCTCTGGTACATTCTATTGTGAAAAATGGTCCATTGTGAAAATTATATCTCTAATTTTGTATTCATAGTTGTCACTCAATTTATCAATCATATTCACATTTTCTTGATTACCTTCTTCATGAATTCAATATAAAAATTGAACATATACAGATTGTAATATTATTTTCTGGGTATCTCCCACAGTTAAGTCTTCCTTGCAGACTTTGTGGATTTTTTTACTGTTATGTGTATTTTTATATGTAAAAAAAAGATACCCATGAAAAAATTGTTTGTAATTGTTTCCCCTCAGTGTTCGACTCCTCGACTAAGATACCCGACGGCATCATGAACGGCATGATCAATCAACTGGGCAGCTATGACGAGTGCATCACCGTCGCGGCGCCCGACGCCGGCTATGGTGGCTTCACCGGTAAACACTGCTACGTGCCGTTACGTCTGACTGGACCGGTCAACAAGACCACCGGAAATAGCAGAGAAAACTTTCTGAGGGAAACTGTAGGGAGGGCGTCGGCTGCGGGAAACGCGATCGGAGGGATATATTATAGGGAAGAAGATTTCAGGAATAGTGTAAGGTATATAGGGCCTATTGTTCAAGTTACTAAGCAAATGTAGAATATGCGTTGTAAGATGTGCGAGATATCTATATAAAGTATGATAAAAAACTCTGAACACCTTGACCATAGGAAATATATTTCAATTTCGATACCAACGAATCTAGGGAGCCGTGAATCTATCACTTCAAAGATTTTTGGTATTATTTTCTATCTATTCGATGAACAGAAAACATGTATTACATTATTCATTACATAGCTCCGTTCAAATGATCCTGAATTTTCATTCTCCGCCTAAATTGGGAAACAAACAATGGCTTTATGTCAAGTTTTAAAGAATAGACCTACTAGAAAGACAAAAAAAGACGCATTCGTGTCTCAATCAATTATGGCTAGCGGTAGAAACTGAAATCAGGTCGGCAGTGGGTTTGAGTCCCGCATAAGGCATGAGTTTCTGTAATCGTCCTTTCACCCATCATCACATCATATAGTTTCATCACTCGCTCATTCGTACCCCCGTATAATCTAGCTGTTGGTGGGATCGTTGAGCAGCATAAAAAAATATGGAAATCTTCCCTTTTTGATCCAGGATGATTCAAAGGTGACTCTCCCGTCGTTTGTGCCCTCATATATCGGCATCCACGTCTCCTTCTGCGTGCCGTCCTCCTGTTCCTCCAGTGACGTAAACGCTCACTTGACCGGAGCTCTTGGGGGCCTTGGAGTGACTCCTGCCGTCACTGAGGAGGGTTGCCACACGATAGAGGAACCATCTCTCGGTGGGATCGATTGGGCAGCTATGTAAGTCACTCAAACAAAGTCAAACCTAATTTAACAACCCTCATTATGCAGCACCTAAATTATATAACCACTTGCCTACATTCTTGAAACAATTATTTCACTAGTTTCCACTGCTTCACTTTCATTCATACCACTCTGAGAATTGGAACCACCGTTTGGAACAGACAGCTCTGAAGAAATGTATCTGAAATCATTATAAAAATTCGAAAAAAAATTACGATATGGAGAATATGTTGAATATAATTGACTCAGTCAAAATTTTACGTTTAAAATGAACGTGAGTAACTCAAAAGTAAGTCTGGGACTCAAGTGTACTTGTTGTATATTACAGATCAGTTTTAATCGTATTCGGGTTGCTCGCCATCTCCAGTACCGCCTACGATGTGATAGTTACAGACCCAGGTGAGTGAAATATCAGTGAAATGATTCAAAATATATCATGAAGGCAGTAGAAAGCCCGTAAAATTTGCCGAGATCTCAAAGTTCTTCAATTGGCGAATGTGAATTTTGCGAAACATCACCGTCTTCGGTTGGCACTTGTTGGTCCACTTATAAGACGTTTTCCACCTCGAGCGAAGCAATTTGGTGTTTGTCCCATTACGATCCATCTAACTCCAACCCATCTCGAGATACATTTGTTCGAACATTCTACAGTGGTGCGACGGCACGTCATTTATTTCGCACGCTGATGAACTATCACACTCACATGTTGCCTTTTGAGGAACAGTTCCGTACCGGCAAATGTAGCGCAGTGGTTAACGCGCTCGCTTTGTGTGATCCGGGAGGCGAGGGGTTCCCGGACTCGGTTCGATCCCTGCCGCCATCCATCTTCACAGGTTTTTTTCGAGGTTTCCCTCTGTATATAGTCCAGGCTAATGCCGGGATGGTTCCCACAATAAGTCGGCCACGACCACTTGCTTCCCACTATTCTTCCCATTACCTAAGAAACCTACATCTCATCAATCATCCAGCCGACGCCAATAGATCTTCGCTATCATCACATTGCGTTGATAAACCCAATATAAATAATAGTAACACTTCCATAGTGCTACTGTTACACAATGAGCACTTCTGCATTTCCTCAGTCAAAATGACCGTGGACAGTCAAATGAATAATTGCTCGCTTCACTTACTATCATCCGTCAAACTTAATTCGGTCGCCACATCTACCTCTTCTTAGGCGATTTTCGAGACCCTCTTAATCTCATCTCCATCTCGGCGTGAGTATTCTGGCGTTTGTCCCACGTCGTACGGTTGACGCGTCATCAAACTGGTCACAAAATACACACATACCTATAGTCACAAACAAAAGGGCCACTCTAATTACATTAGACCCACGATTGTTTGTCACATATATTTAGCTTATTGTAAAATGTTCACTCTAATCACATACAATGGCTTGATATGAAACAAAATTCTCAATAAAATCATTACTCTATGAACTTTTAACAAATAATTATTTCACATACTATATGTGAAGTGCGTATGGGTGTATCCCAGTTAGCGTTCAATATCGGGACATTTTCTTAATGACGCATTTTGGCATTTTGATGCACTTGATCGATTACTTTATGTGACCGCAACAGCATATTGATTTTTGCTGATAAACAAGTCAAATACCGTCTCTTGGTGTAATGACGTATAGGTGTAATGCGTCAATGCAATTGCGATCTGCATTTCTAATCAGTTGCTATCATGTTGGACCTATAATCTTTCCGTCCTATATCCCCGTATCAGTAATGACGTGAGCCGGTGGGCGGCATTCATCTCCATAATGTTCTGAAGATATAACTACTCTTTATTGATTATTGTTGCTTAACGACCCCATCAACAGCTAGGTTATAAGGGGGTACGAATGAGCAGGTGAATATGAATTTATGAAGTGATGATAAGTGAAAGGACGTTTACAATAAACCATGCCTTATGCGGGACTGAAACCCACGCCCAACGGTGACTTCAGTTTCTGAAGCGGTGCCTCAGCTGACTGAGCTACCGAGGACGGCTGCTCTTTCTTATATTTATTCATTTTATTGTGATAAAGTTACTAAAGTAGCCTATAGGTATAAGTATGTCTCAAATTGGCTGGAACTCGATCAACCTCTTTCTCTTCAGGATTCAAAATACATCTCGACTCGTCCCGGTCGAGACGTCCCTTTTATGACATGGCTATGATCACACACACACACACATATATATATATATATATATATATATATATATATATATATATTATATATATGTATGTATATGTATGTAATGATATAATTACATGAGCGATAGTGAAGAATTCTTCCCCATGCAGTCTTACGGGCCTCAATCTGTGTTTTTTCTTGTTAGTTTCATGGTCACACGGTTTGACCGATCTGCATCAAACTTCTTGCAGACAGGCAGACTACCAACTAAAAAATGTGAGGTTCATCATCAATCATCACTTGGTACAACGGTCTCTAATAAATATCTTCCCATTTTTCTAGAATCTCGGCACAGTGCTCTTCTGTCTTTCTCAGTCATCACGAACGGTCACCGCCTACTCGATACCAGAAAGAAAACCGGAAGCGACGTTATCCATGTAGCTCACGGTATCCGGTTTCTCAGTATCACATGGGTCGTGTATTGCCACAGATGGGGCGTGGCCTTGGGTTTTCCGAGTGTCAGTGTTGACTTCTATAATAAGGTATACAATGTGATGACTTGTATTTTTCACCTTAAGGGGGTTCATGGACGGTGCTTATAAAAATAGAGAAATTCACCTGCACTAATTGGTTATTCTTTTCGGTAAAAAGCCAAGAAAAGGAGGGATCGAGACCCCCAAGGGATAAAAAAATAAGTGAAAATACAAAATTTAATTACAGGATGCATTGTTGTGATTCATACAGCTACGCGCAACTCCCGGTGTATTCCTGTACATCACTAACGGATCATTAGCATCAGACTCCTTCTTCCTGCTCAGCGGGATGATACTTTGTTATGTATTCCTCAAGAAAATGGACAAAGGACATAACTTCAATCTACCTCTCAGCTTCATTCAGAGATACGTAAGGTACGTGAAAGTTAAGGTAGAGAAATTGAAACAACTAAATTACCGTATTCTGAAATATTTTCAAAATGGATCAAGATGAAGGAGACTTATGATTATTACCAAGGACTTTAATTGGCGAGATTTTGCCTGGAATCCATTCTCACATCTAACCTTGCTATACAATAAAAGCTACAATCTAATACAAAGAAACATATCAAACTATAAACCCACACTAAATGATATAAGATGATGAGCCCTAGTTTTCTCTGAAATGAGGGAAATTAATATCGTTATTATTCGTTGACATCGAGTCCCATGTTTATGATGTCCTGTAATAATGGTTTTCCTTTTCGTCAACAGGTGGACACCAGCACTCGCAATGATGATATTCCTCCAAGTGTCCATCTTGAATCACGTGGGTTCGGGACCTGTCTGGAATTATGCCGGCTGGTATGTGAAAGCATGTGAGAAGAACTGGTGGCTTTCTCTGATCTATCTTCAGAACTACATCAATACAAACCAAATGGTATGTTTGTATGTACTATAAGTATCGTATCGATGGATAGAAGAGAACTGAAAGGTTATTTCAAACGTTTAACCTTATAGGAGATACGAAGACAGTTCACACAACGTTAAATTAGGATTCATACCCACTCTTATCCATTCTCATTTGTCTCAACCCTGCCCACACCCCTCACCCTGTAGGTACTACAGAGTATGTTCACCGCAATCACCGCTAAGAGTGTTGAAAAAATCGTTTCGGCGATTGTGCTTCAGTCGACGGTAAGACGGATGCTTGCCTGGGTTATCTGCATTTTTCTCGACTTGACTGATAGCAGTGCTCTAGGAATGTGTAGCGATGTTTGACGTAACTTCGGGTAATAATGAAAGGGGTTTGAATCTCGTAAAGTAGCTTACAAGGGACGTTTTGAGTACGGTATTCCAAAAAGCAACGGTGGAAGGCAACGATTTTTCCCCGTCGAAGTAGAGTCAACTCCAACTTTTGACGTAGCTGGCACGGGACGGGACGATCGAGTACCAACAATCGAATGTAGGATCGCTTCGTCGCATTTCCGTTCTATTTCGATACTCCTGTTATAGGCCTATAATCGCGAGCAAAATTACGTTTTTTTTTATATATTTTGAGGTTATTCATTCGAATGATGAGTTTCGTTCCTGAAATGTTCGTAGAAGCAATTAGAGAATATACCTTCCCAAGATAATGTCACGTTTGACCCTTTCATTTCGATGTTTGTCTTTAAAAAAGTTCTAGTTATTGCCGATTGAACGCATTTGTATACTTCCCGTGAGGGGAAAAGATGGTATAGGAACATGATTCTATTTCTCACCAACGATGCCATCCGATGTTTTGACGGTCGTCGCTCGGAAAAATCGTCACGGGAATCCAGCTTTACACGTTTGTTTACATATTACAGTGTGTGCCTCAAAGCTGGTACTTGGCCGCCGACATGCATCTGTTCCTGCTCTCCCCACTTTTACTGTTTCCACTTTGGAAGTGGCCGAAATACGGCAAAGCCATGTTGGGCGTGTTACTAGCAGCTGGAGTCGCTACCGCATTCACCATAGCTTTTGTCAACATGGATTCGGCAGGAGAGTGAGTACAACATGCATGATAATTATTATTTCATATTCATAATTTTGAAGAGTTCGAATATTTCAATTCAATCAATTTTTAGCACAGTGTATCATGAGTAATTTTCAATGTTTTTGAAAATACCAGAAGACCCTTTTCAAAATTAAAGAGCCATATCTAGCGGCGACGTATGAACTAGAGCGGGATGTGAGTAGGCCTTACCTGCGTTTGAAAGTCCTATGCTGCCAATGCTATTTAACACGTATGTATGATTTATACGAGTTGACGTATAAGTTGATTTCCAGTACAGTTGATTTCTATTAGAAATGGTTGATTTTTTAGGTTAATTGTTTTTTAATTTATTTTTAGTATATTTGAACAATCCCCGATTGAACCGCAATAATTATTTAATTTGCAGACAATTCCTCCAAGTTGGTACCTGGGCAACTCACAAGCGATTCAGTGCGTGGTTAATCGGCATTGGTCTGGGCTATTTGATGTACCACACAAGAGACAAGAGAGTCAAACTCAGCAAGGTGAATCGTCAACATCTTACTCTCTCATCAAACTGATGCTGTATGGCCCGTATACTATAAGTACAAGGCGAATGCAGAATATGCGTTGAGCAAGAGATCTTTATGAAGTATAATCGAAGATATTACACACCTTGACTCATGGCATATGATCTTACTGACTGAGCTAACGGGAGCTCAGTCGGTAAGAGCATATGTGTATCAAACACAGGGTCCGGGTTTCGATTCCCCGACGAGGCGGTATTTTTCAGTGATATCCATTCTATCAACATCACATGCTGTTGACCCAACAGAAAACCATGTAGCCTACTCATATATATATATATATATATATATATATATATATATATATATATATATATATATATATATATATATATATGTATATATATATATATATATATATATATATATATATATATATATAAGCTTTCGAATACATTCTGTGTGAATATCTCTCTCATCTGACCCCTGCGTTTTCCTAGTCTAATAAATGAACCATCAGCCAATAACTTCAGTCACGTTTCTTCCTAGTGGGCAGTTCTCGCTGGATGGTTGTTGACAATTGTGTTCGCGTACGCCGCCGTCTATATTCTGGGTCCGTTCCTTCCGAAGCCAGGCGCCACTCTGAACTACAGTCGGCTGTGGGAGTCTGTCTACATCGCCCTCTATAGGCCTGTCTTCGCACTCTGCCTCTCCTGGCTGATATTCGCGTGCGTTAATGGTTACGGAGGTGAGGCTTCATTTACCAAATGTTTCCAAATCTTTTTTCCAACCCCTCCTTCCCCTTCCAAGCCAAGAGGCTGCGAAGCTACCTCGGTATAGCACGATGCACGATTCCTCATTTTCTCTTTCTCTTTCTTTTTCTCGAACTTTTCACTGTCCATAGTCTCCGCATGATTTCACTACTGACTGGACGTAATAGTAACTGGCTGGTTATTGATTATTTCTCACAGTGAATAGGCTGGGGTTTTTCGTATTTCTTAAACTTTTTTCAAACCATTTCTGTCCTCTACTTTGATTACATTTATGCAGTGCTAACTTGACTACAAGCTCGTAAAACCGACTATTTAGACCTATAATGTGTTGGCAAGATTGCTCTCGTAGTGACTTCATATTACATTTCCAGCTTCCTGATATCATTTCATATTACAGTGTTGTTAAACTTGCTTTTGTTAATATTCCTTTTCCAGAATCTATCTGAGACTGATATTGTCCCGTCAGATCGATCCTACCTTATCATTACTATATCAAGTGAATGATCCTACAAAAATCATTCCATGATATTACTAGTTCATGTTTTCATTTCAGGTTACATCAACAGGTTTCTAAGCTGGAGCTTTTTCATCCCCTTGAGTCGTCTCACTTATTGCATCTATCTCACACATTTAGCGGTTCAAGTCAGTTTCCTGGCATCGATGAAGATGCCGCAATACTTCGACGCCTCAGTGCTGGTAAGCACCACTGCACTAACACTAACACAAACCTTCCTTATCACTATCACTAGCACTAACACAAACCTTATCACCATCACTAGCACTAGCACTATCTTCATCACTGGTACCAGCAATAGCACAATCACGATCGTTAGCACTAGCACTAGCACTTCCTCTATCAATTTTTCATCACTATCACAATCACTATCGTTTTCAGTAACACTAGCACTAGCACGTACACAATATTCATCACCAGCACTATCAATATCCACATCACGGTAGTGGTCTACCACTAGCACTCGTACTAGCGCAAGAAACATCCAATTTCTAGAATATGAATCCTGTAGTCCTGATATGAAAAGTCAAACTATCAACAATGATTTTCTATCCCATGCACGAAGCTATAGTGATCCGTTTATTTCTGTCGTCCTTTCTAAATTTCCATTTTCTATTGCAACTGCCGTGTAAAATAACGTTCCAGGCTTTGTCAGCTCCAGAGGACTAGATGATTGATTGGTTATTATTCTCTAAATGATCTGATACTGTAGCAAATGTCCATTACGTGTACAGTTTCATTGTTGGTAAAGCACAAAGTACTAGCACTGTTCATTAAGCGCAAGTTACGTAATGCGCCAAGTTTTCGCAGTCTAAGAAAAGTGTCTTTTTCATTATTTCCATGTGGACCTATATTGTCATGATATTCAGCTCTTCTAGTAGATATTCAACAATCGAATTCCACATGTAGGAGTTGGTAAAGGACGTTCTTCAAGTTACAGTTACTGTTAGGACCAGTGCATTTTGGCATTCTTGGTATTATCTCAGCATATTACTTTTCCCATTATTTGATTGGATATTGAGCTCATACGAACGTTAGTAAAATATTTTGATCTGACACATTTGATTGGTTCCAGGTTCCTGAATTTATGTCCGACATGACTATGACGATCGGGTTCGCTACAATTCTCTGGCTGTTGGTTGAAGCGCCTTTCGTAGCGCTACAAAAATATATCGCTGGAAAATGTAATAACACTTATAATTATTAGCATTTGGGGGATAAGGGCTTAATATGAAGAATATCAGTGTGTGATGGATGATACAGAGTAAGGGAAACAAATGATATGAGAAATAATGACGTGGGTAACAGGTTGTAAACCATGTGCATAGAGCACGAAATAAGGCTTTGAAGACTGGATATGCATGAGTTCTGAGAGATTCATCAGTAGATGGAACTTTAATTTCAAAAAAATACACAAATTCAGTGGTAGATCTAAAAAATGTGGAGAAATAAGACGTGTATTTTCTTTACAGGCCAAAAATTGTTAATCATGAATTGCACAGAAAAATGTGGCTCTTAAATGGAACAAACTTGATTCAGAATATGTATATGGACTTCCACAATAAGTTTAAAACAGCTCAATAATATCAGTCTCAGAGAGATTCTAGAAAAGGAATATTAACAAAAGCAAGTTTAACATCACTGAAATATAAAATGGTATCAGGATGCTGGAAATGTAATATGAAGTCCTTTTCAACTTTTTTATATGATTTTTCTCTTTCAGGGGGAGGTGAGAAGCAAGAAGAATTCGAACCCAGACCAACTGATACAATTGAAGCTTGGTGAAAATTACTATCAACTGTGAAATATTGTTTATACAATTCAAGGAAAATTTCGCCGAAAACGATTTCAACATTCACGTCCCATTATCAAGTTACATTTATATCAATTCAGGACAACATCATCATTTCTGTTCTGAAAGACTCATAAAAAATTATTCATAATCATCTTTTCAATTATATAACTTTGTTCAACATCATAGGCCTATTTTCATTCAATTCTCTCATCTCATTATCCATTGTTCATTTCGTTAAATTCTATCAATTTTCTATTTACATTTTCATTATCTAAATCACTATTCTATTCATTGTACATTTTTTATTGAGTAGCACGAAGGATCGTGTACGCATGTTCATCTCACCAATAAATTGATTTATCTCTATTTTAAATCATTCGTCTAATTGGAATTGAAATTATTGCCTTTGTGGTATAAGATCGCCCTTGTGGTGCCCCGCCCTAAAGATCCTACCTGGTCATTCCTAGCCTCAATTGAGAAACAACAATTTTGCATCAAGTTTTACGTACACGATGGTGAATAGGCCTACAGTTGAAATATCGAGTTTTGTATTTTTCAGAACAACGAATGGAATAATCATTCTATTTTCGGACAGTGTAGGCCTACTAGTGAAATATACATGAGAGAATATTGTACATAACTCACTATTGTCTATGTATAGAACGTGAATAAAGAAAAACTGACCGTACGATAAAAATAATTGTAGACCTATTCACTTGAAATAACGTAAATTTAGAACGTACCTATCGTATATTCACTATGTAATTATTTTAATAGCTCTTTATTCTCAACGTTATCAACAGCCTATAGGCCTACATGCAATTGACACAAGCTTACAGCTATCCCTGTTGGAATTTCAGTAGACCCCTATAAGTTGTCTTTATGTGGACATGTAGCACGGCAAGAAAAGTGTCACAAGAAAGGTAGCATAAAAGAGAACAAGGTAAGAATATTCTGCGTTTGCTCAGTATTTTACACAGTGGCGTAACGAGGTGTACGACGAGACCGGAGTGAAAAATGTATAAACAGGCTCTCCCCCTTTTTTCCCATATTTGACTCGAGTCACGAAAAGCACTCTTGTAGGCCACCTCTAATTTTTGTTATTCTCATTCAGTCTATAAAACAACGTATTCATTGCACATGAATTGAATTGAATAATTCCATTCACTCATTGATTGCTATCAAAAATCACTCGCCTTGCTTCTTGCTCTGCAATTTATTGTCTACAGCATCACCAAAATGAATTGATAAGACTGAATTGATAAGACAACAACATTTAAACATTTGAATTTTAAATTATGACTTGAGCAAGACTCATTGCCCCCCCCCCTGAAATAGATCCCATTTCATACGTCCCATTTCAGTGGAATCCCGTTTCGTCGACTGTCTCGTTTCATCGAAATCCCGATTCGTCGAAATTTCATCGGAATCCCGATTCGTCGAAATTTCATCGAAATCCCGATTCGTCGGAATTTCATCGAAATCCCGATTCGTCTACCGTCTCGTTTCACCGATCCCGATTCGTCGAAATCCCGTTTCATCGAAATCCCGTTTCAGTGAGATCCCATTTCATCGACTTTTAGCCAATGACGTAGGTGTTCGTTTCGTCGACTGCCTCGTTTTATCGAAATCCCGTTTCCTCGAAATCCCGATTCAGTGAAATCCTGGTTCATCGAAATCCCAGTTCGTCGACTTATTTCACAGTATTTACAGCAAAGTCGATGAAACGGAATTTCACTGAAATGGGATGATGCCTATTTACGCCTCTGATTGTACAGATATAAATTTGACGTGTCGTCTCAAACTTTTCTCTGAGTTTCTTGTATTTGTTTTGATTTGCAGATGGTGGATTGTCACAGCTTACCAATCCCCGTTCTGCAGACCTTCTTGTGCTGCATTGCTCTCGACGTAGGCTCTGTGATCATCGCGGGCATTTACATTGTACGGTTACAGTCGATACAGATCTCTCACTTCTCATCATAAATATAGTTTGACACCTAGTGATGGGTGAATTCCCGGAATTTATAATTTGGGGAATATTCACAGGAATTTTCCCCGGAATATTCCCAAAATGGGAATTTTCACGGGAATATATTTTTTGTTGTTTACACTCACTATAGAATGAAAAAGAAAGGATACGAAGAAATAGAACACGATAAAGCCTACTTAAATCTTTGGTGTATTGAGTCAATACGAAAAAAAAATTCATAAAACATACATTAAAACAGAAAAGGTAGGCCTACTATAAATCTTCTCGTCTGAGGCCTCTCAAGGCATTTTTACCACCAGAAGTTCAGCCTTGGATTTTGAAAACCCACCATTCAAAGAACAAATAAAATAAATTAAAATAAAATACACATAGTAGGCAAATTGCTGAATCATCTAATTAATAATCCAACTGCTGAACTCATTTTTGAACAAATAGATTCCCTGAATATAGAACTTATTCAAACATGGGAAATATTCCCACCAGCGGAAACATTCCCTGGGGAATATTCCCATGCGCCCATCACTATATACACCTCGGTCACTTCTTCTTCCTGATAATTCAACTCTTGGCTTTCTAACAAATTATTTATTCCCCAATTCTTTCACACCATAGATATATCATATATATATATATATAATACTTTAGCTTGCCTTCTATGGAATATAATAATATAGAAGGCCTTGCATTTAACGTCCAATATGGCCGCCAGGGGTTTTTCATGGTTTCCCTCTGTAGCCTAGGCTCATGCTGGGATGGTTCCTTCGCAATAAGTCGGCCATGACCGCTTCCTTCCCACAATCCTTCCCATTACCCAAGAACCTTCATCTCATCATCCCATCATCTCATTAATCATCCATCCGACGCCATTAGATCTGCGCTATCATAACAGTGCGTCGTCAAACCCAATATACATTTTTAAAAAATCTTACGTTTTCGAATACCTCAACCATCACTCTCCATGATCCAATGCTCTCTTCCTCTCTCTAGCATTTCCACTCTTGTTATACTCATGGTGCCCTCTATGGGCCCAACTATGTAGTAATACACTCCTTCTCGGAGGCTCTGTTGATAACAGAATGAATAATTTTTCTTCAATATTACATATGACTAGGAAAACGCCATATATGCGTTGTTAGACGAGCGAATAGTAATAGTATGGGTGAAAATGGGTAAAAACTGCTTCGAGTGGTACCAATTTAGCACATTTAATGTATTTTCTTCAAAATGGTCGACCCGATCGAGATGAATTTTTTCAGAAATGTGTATCAAAATGTAATTCAACTTCATGCAAAATTTCATTTTTTTGGAAAATAAAAATATTTTCTTTCTTTTCCGCCATGTTATTCTAATGGGTATTTTTGAAATTTCTAAAATTCATAAAAAAAAAATACCGCCCGATGATGCCACAAAACTATACAGATCCAAGTTAGATGAGGTTTCATATTGAAAAAAAGTTTGAAGTCGATAGCTGTAGCCGTTTGACCTGTGGAGAACCGACAAAAAAAAAACATAAAAAAAAAAATGAAAATGAAAACGAACACCAATTTTTTTCAGTATGTCAAATTGAATCCTCGCTAAAGCTCATCTAATAACACATAATGTGACATTCACTTATTAATAGTAATAATAATACTAATAAAATAATGATATTTCTCCGGTCAGTGGATTGAGTGGAGCAAGAAAACGAGTAAAAATGTTTGACTTGCAGGTGGGATGTCTTCTGTTGGCGATTTACAACGTCTACGCGAGCCAGCCGAGTTACGCCTGGCTGGACGAAGAACTGATATACCATTACTACATTCAGTCATTCACAGTCAAAAACATCAAATGCAAGTACACAGTTATGTTGGGAATAATCGAACGGGCAATATAATATATGGATGATATTTTTATTAGATGAGCGTAGCGAAGATTTTCATTCCATAATTATCATGCTTTCTATGAAAATGAATGATATATTTGTTTTTCAATTATTATTCCCTTTTCAGTAGCGACAACCACGATTCAAGTGTGTTTCATTCTTCTGGCTGTCCTATCTTTTCTACAACTGCTCATTAACGGAGTTCTCATATTCGGCGTTATCAAGGTACACATACAAGGTACTTCATAACACAAAGTGATCCCACTCAAAAAAATGTATCAAATATTCGGTTATTTATTAATGTATCAATGTTGAAATAGTATAATAACATTTTAAAAGTAAAAAAAAAGTTGAAACTCACGAGAAAAGTTTGGAAAAACTATTTGAAAAGTAAGTCAAACCGTTACATACACGAAATCCATTAGATAGTTAGCATCAAGATGAAAATCGACAAATTTGTAGGGTAAACCTTCCTCTATCAGCTAAGCTAAATCTCATGAGCAAACTGGTGACCATTTTCATACCGATAAATAATTTCGGTTACCTCGATTTACGAAAAATAAATGCGTGAATTTACCTGTTCTTGTTTGAGTACCAAACGCATGTGGTTGAAGTGTTTATGTTCAGCTTAGCCCAAAGCCAGTTATTTTACGAGCACATCGATACCGCACATGTTAAAATATCTCAAGAAGTAATCAAATGGTGTATGTAACGCGATATGCATATTTTGTTACCATTTTCAGTGTTACCTAAAGCATATATTATCGTAGTGGAAAACTGCCGCTCACCATTTAGAGAAGTACCTTCTAAAATATGTCCGATCCATAATAAACGTTCACAATATTTTCAATAGTAATCACCCTGGTGGGGTGATTATTAAATCAATTTAATATAATATGTTTCTGAAAAACTATCAAATTAGAATATGAAACCGCACTCCGTAGCACAGTCAACTACGGCAAAGCTTTAGAACCAGAAGCCACGTATGAGCGTTGGTGGGTTAATCCCACATGATGCATGCGATTTGTGAACATCTTTTCAGATATCATCACTTCATGGTTTCATCATCACCTGATCATTCGTACCCCCAAATAACCCAGCTGTTGAAGGGGTCGTTCTACTGTAAATACTCCCCAATAAGATAGAGGAAATACAAATGGTTACTAATTCCAACACAATGAATCAAGTTCTTTCCATCAATTTTCTACCAATCTCTATTCCAAATATGTTATTTCATTTCAGAAAAAGTCTGATTTCGTGTTCATATGGGTGGTTTCTTACCCTGTCGTTGTGCTACTGAACTTTGTTTTCAACATGCTACACGTAGGCTTGTACTACATCGTGTTCGACATCGCGCATGCGTACATGAACATCGCTCTCGCCGAAGGGTTCGTGCACTTAAGTGAGTATTGGAATCAGTCAAGAATATAAATATCAGTATTTTTAAGACTCTGCCATCACAAACAGTGGCAGCCATAAGCGACACTGACTGATGGAGTAATTGATAGATTTTTTTCCAATAACATCGAAACTTGATAGAAACTTGATTGATAGAAAAATAGAAAGAACCCGAAAATAGAAAACCCGGTCTCTTGAATGACAGTTCAGTCTGCTAGTCTCTCGACCATTTGCCTCGGTAGATTTAGCTATAATCCAAAGTTTTCGCCCACCTCTTTTCATGGGACCGTATCTCGAGTAAGTATTCAGTATTCACAAACTTTTGATGATGCCAATCGCTTGTGCTGGTTTGTGTCGTAGAAATTTTCGTTTGGGCTGCCCTCCTTGGCTCCTTCTACCCCAAAATCGCATTTCAAAAAAAACGGTGCCAGGAGTACGCAACGATTTTGGGGCAGAAGGAGGGCAACACAAAGTATAATGTCAACAGCTCAAACAGGAACAAACGTAGTACAAACGTTCGACACAGTTGCATTCTCAGATTCGTTGAAAGGGGGTGCTAGCGTCCCCCTAGCACCTCCTTTTCTGGGATTAGATTTCGGGGCAGAACGAGTGCACTTCAAACGAAACTTTCAACGGCATAAGCCGGCACGAACGTGGCACAAACGATTGGCGTCACCAAAAATGTGTGAATAAAGAAAGATGGTGCTAGGGTCACGGACCTTCTTTTCATCATGGTTCAATCACTTCATCGAAATGATAATTGAACTTTATCGTTTTCTACAACATTCAATCCAGATCAGCTGAACAACGTTATGATTTGTGTATCGGGGGGGGGGGGGGGGGGGGGGGGGGGGAGGGGGGGCGCAGGTTACATAAATGAAATGACCGCGGCCAAATGGACTTCAGCTGCAAGCTAAATGGGGGTTTGGAGCCCTGCAGTGAATTTTTGGGGAAATTGTCATTTTTCAAGTAATTTCTGCGATTCACAAGCAATTCTGGAGTCTAATAATCGAACCGTCATGGACATTTCCGAGGTTATTTCCAATATTTCAATCATTATGGACATCTTCGAAGTTATTTTCGCGATTTCTCCCACCAGAATATTTTATTGTGTCTCTATCTGTAAGTCAACTAAATATGTTCTCAAAGAAGGATGAAGAAGGCGCAAATGTCGATTACCAACCCCAAACCCCCAAACGTCGTTCCTGATCCAGATACGTGTCATGATTCCAGTTGTGTCGCTGTACTGCATGATGGTGGTGAGGAGTTACTACTTGTCCGTGACGAAGAAGCCGGAAGAAACAGTTCCTTTGGCGAAGAAAAAAAGTCAGAAATCTGTGAAGTCGACTACAACCACTGTTACAACATCCGAAAAATCTTCTGAAGAAGAAAGTAAAAATAAATAGACACTGAATCCAAGAGAAGGAAAATGGATAGATTTCGTATTTTGATTTTTGTGACGTACAAAAATAACACGTAAAGTATATTTATTTAGTATTATGTATTCATTCAATTTACTCATTACAGATTGTTCTTGACACATATGTATTCAATAACTATATTTCATGTGTATTAAACAATCATATTTCATTTACATATATCAATATTACCAATTTCATTTCTTATTGATTTTCATCCTGTGAACTTTTTTATGAGCAAGGGAACAATAAAGGTTAAATATAAATGGAATTTTTTTAACTTGAAATCATATTCATTATTGTTCATGAAATCATATTGACAAATTCACCAATAATAATAACAATTAGCACGTTCAACTTGATAAACCTTCATTATCACATGTGAATAATTATTTTAATCGTACATAAATGAATTGTACCCATTGAAAGTAATTAGCTTTCCACGACTTATCTATGTAAATTACTCATATGATATACGCAAGTTGTGGCCTCACGACCTCTAGAAATTGTGCAAATGGAGTAAAAATTGAAGAATGAAAAATGAAATCACTCAGAAGAATTACTTACTTATAATTAGTTTCTCAAATTACTTGAAATTGGAAAAAAAAATGGAAATAAAAAATGAAATAAATTCACGAAAACCAATCTCAACCTATTCTGATGTGACACCAATATGCAGAAAAATAGTTCCAAGTCGATTGAACTTTTTTCCTGACCTGTAGGCTTGTACAAAATTACAAGAAAAAAAAACGAAGCCCGTTTTTATATATATATATATATATATATATATATATATATATATATATATATATCCATAACTAAATATGCCCAAAAGTGAAAAAGCAATTCCATCAATCATTACTCATAGCTGGAATATTCGTTTTATATAATCGCAATGTGAATATTACCAATAAATAATATTCACATGAGCGAACAGAACTAGAAATCTTCAACACTGGAACATTTTTCTTCGCAGAATAGTTATTCTAAGACGAAACAAGAATTTAACTGGAAGTGTCGCCTAATTTTAATAGTTATATTCAAGTTTTTTCACGATTTCATCATTGATAAACTCCACTGGAATGAAAAACACAATATTTACATCGACAGAACGTCAATTGAGGAACGGCTGCTTGAAAAAATAGAGAAATTTCATCTTTACTATTTTTTCTGTATGTTCACTAACCATGCAGTGTTATTGAATAAAAAGTATATCAGCCCCAAGATAATGTTATGTTATTTCATTTTCATGATAATATAATTTTAACATAATTTTATGTATTCAAGAAATAATTATGTAAATCATTATTACTAACAATATAACATTATTACATAATGGATACATCATACATATGTGATTGCTTGAATATAAGACTGTAATCAAATTCAAACTCAAGGTTATACAAAAAAAAATGTGTCATTACATGCGTGATATGTGATATAATAATAATAGGATGAACGTAGGTGGAGACTTCATTTTTTCCTAACTTCAAAAATCAAATTCTTTCTGTTTTTTGTTTGTTTTTCATTTTGTACTCTACAGTTCTAGCGAACAACCAAGTTCTGATGAAACTTGGTATGAATTTGATCATATTATCTATAGGCTTGACACTGTATACTATTCGTACAAATACGGTTCAACTCTTTCGATAGAAAGTATAATGACATTTTGGAAACTCTCATGGAGAAAATATCTTGACAAATCTCCAGAAATATATATTTTGATTAATTCAGAGTCTCTCAATCGTGATGGCTCAGAGATGAGAAATTGTGGCACAGGACTCAATGATGAACAAATTATCTACGATTTCGATTTGATAGTAACTTACTTCAAAATCAAGCCAAATTAAATTGTCTTGCTACCCGAAATAATTGCCCACAGAGTTACTATAACTGCGAGCTAGAACCGGTTTCACTAACTCGGACTTCGGGAACACTAAGGTTACATAACTCGATGGTTACATCACGCCTTATTTGTGTTCATCACATCCATAACGATCAGTTAAGTTTTCTGATGTTGTTCCATTTAATACCTAATTAATATCAGCAATTTGTATTCCAAATTTTATTTTATTGAATTGGATATTTATTATCAATAATTTTTTAGATGAACTCTTTATCTCTCTCTCTCTCCCTCGGCCCCCCTCTCTCACTCTCTCTCTCTCTCTCTCTCTCTCTCTCTCTCTCTCTCTCTCTCTCTCTCTCTCTCTCTCTCTCTCTCTCTCTCTCTCACTCTATCATGGATGAAGAAATAACGTCTTTTTTAAATAAGCCTGAGGTGAACTGCTCATGACTAGACGGAGCCGACCGACCGTCTCTTCAACTAACCAGCACTGCCGATCGACCGTGTCGCTCCACCAACTATAGTGAAAAGTCGTATAACCAATACAAGTATCAAGTCACCAACACTCAACAGTTGATATACCTGTTGATATAGCGATGAAGGCCCGAACCACCCGCGCGCTTATGTTCTTCGATCGGGAAGACACTCGATCGCTTCCTCCTTCTCTCAGTAAAAACATAATATCATCACAAATATGGAGCGAACCACCCACGCGTTAGTGGTGTGCTGTAGGACGGACGGACGATCGGAACCTCCATATTACGTAGATACAAATGAAGTAACATATACGAAGGATCAAACCATCCGTGCGTTAGTGATATAATTAAGGAGAAACGTCCAATCGGAACCCACATTTCTCGTGGATACAGCTCTGAACAACCTATTGACTTGTTAACCCAATTAATCGTTACACATAACTACGTAATCACATAATCAACTAGCAAGTCCTAAGATGTATATTGTTCCCTCCTCTAGAATACAAAGTAGATATATATTTGGCACACTTAATTTTAGTGTCACACTATATGGAGTCACCAATATGAATGTGCGAACCACCAGCGCGTTACTGGAGTGGAAAAGGGGAACTGTCGATCGGTACCTTCATCTCTCGGATATACAAGAATAGTTCAGTATAAGATTAAACGAAACACCAGCGCGGTAATGATGTATAGTAGGGGGAACGATCGATCGAAAACTTCTTTAAAAGTAGAAACAAGTATAATCATAAATTTGATTGAGCGAAACATCCGCGCGCTAATTGTGTGTGATAGATAGGAACGGTCGCTCGGAACCTACATCTCAGGTGGAAATAAGTATAGTCACAGCCATGTTAAACAGCTGACTCGACTATATTATCAATATCAAGGGCAGAGCTTGCCTGTTATTATAGCTATGGACTTAATAACACTACCCACTATCTACCGTGAAATGTTTTGTTCAGACAAACGTACCGTGTTGGCGAGGCTCTTTTTAAAGAGCTAGTTGGAAACATTAAACTTTGCTGATATTTAGTTTTGTTAAGTGAGAAAAATGGACGTTTCGGTATTTTTATAAATAATCAAAGTAGATATTTATTTCAATATGTTCAAACCGTGCTGTTGTCTGCCTCTGCGAACTGGGTCGTTGATTATAATAATGATTGAAACGGTAAGTAAGCTATATTTGTAAGTGTCGTTGATGTACTGGATTGGTAGTCTGTAGGACCCGGGTTCGATTCCGGTCATTTAGATCGTGTTCGGTGAACGGTGCATGTGTTCGGCCCCTTTCTCCTCACTTGTTGACATCCGGTTAGCTTGATGGATTGAAACGGGTGGATCAGTGGCTAGAGTATAAGGGAGTCAATTTAGCAGAATTGGCCTATCAATTATTTAGTGATAACTTTCAAACAGTACTATATATCGAAATTCAGATAAAGAGGTAACGCAGATATTTTCAATGAACTCGATATGGTGTGAGTAATAACTATTCATCTCATATCGCATAATTGTCCCTCTCTCTCTCTCTCTCTCTCTCTCTCTCTCTCTCTCTCTCTCTCTCTCCCTCTCTCTCTCTCTCTCTCTCTCTCTCTCTCTCTCTCAAACATTCGAAAAATCTTGCAAGGATTGAAAAAAATCTGTGTTTCCTTCCCATTGAAATTTCGATATCTCGTATCGTTCAAAAGTTATCACAAAAATTGATACTCTGCTAAATCGATTCCCTTGGGCTCTTAATCGAGGAGATTGGGGCTCGATTCCCACCATAATTTAATATTATATATATATATATATATATATATATATATATATATATATATATATATATATATATATATATATATATACATATGTGTGTGTGTGTGTGTTGTATGTATACATATTCAATATGTATAGGACCACATTGTCGATTTCATCCAAAAGATCTACAACACCTGAAATCAATTCAATATTATGAACAGTGCGTACATTTTTTCTCAGGCTTCATGGCATTTCCACTTCACGAATTGATCTCACCTCAAACTGTGTTTGTTTGTGTTTGTGTTTGTCTCAAGATAGAGTTAATTCAATTAATAACATAACACGTTTATTTACTCATCAATTCATTTCTGTTTCTACACACTGAGCTCGGTACACTGTTGTTCGAAGTAGAGATCGAGAGTATGGAACGAGAACCCTCTTACAACATGTGCCGTGCCTCTATCACTACGTCAACATTAATAATCTAACAATTAACAATAGCGAATACAATTAAAATCAAACACTATACAATCACGATAACCTAGTCATAGAACTACATTACATATGTAGGCTTACATGATGATACTATGATAAATCATAACTCACACTTACACAACTTACACGCTCTAAGGTGAACAATATGATCGCATTTACAAATAGGATATATAAATATATATATATATATATATATATATATATATATATATATATATATATATATATATATATATATCAATTTTGTTCTTGGAACGCTATTCGTCCATCTAAAAATGAGAAAATCGACTTCTGACAAATAACTATATTTGGGATTTTCCAATTCAGAACCATTGAAGTGAGCTGATATTGAACTCAAGAAAAATTAACTCAATTTTGTCCCGTTTTTTCACGTGTCATCAAAATGATTGAAATCGCTAGTTTTTCACAGGAATTTCACAGAAATTATTGTATAAGCACTTTTGGAACTTTTCAAAGTTGATGTTCAAACTAATTGGGCATGTCATCAGATAGTTATAATTCCCAAAAGTATTGTCGTTTTAATTATATTATGGTTTTAGTTGCCAAAGAAGGATTTACAAAATTGTACAACAGTAAATCTGTATCAATAGAACTGCAATAGTAATAAATATCCATCACACGGTTCCATACAAGTCAGGTCGGGGGGTGTCAAGCACCATCATCTAGGGCAGCTCAAATAATGCCGGCTGACCAATCCTGTCGTATCATCATCCTCTTCTTCATCGTCTTCTTCACTTTCTTTCTTCATCTCTACTAATATTCGCCATGTTTCCCGATCTTCCCACAATCTTTCCTTCTCCACATCTTCCCATATAGCCACATCCTTTTTTTGTCACGCTTCCACTCATCTGATATCTCCATCTTCCTCGTGGTTCCCAGCTTTTCTTCTGCCCTCTAATACTAACTCTCTCAAACTCTTTCAAACAACTGCGATACTCGAGGAAGTTCTAATTATCTCATTATCTGATGAACATTATACCTTTGGCAAATTTCAAGTTCTTACAGTTATTTATATGGAATTCCCGTATAAAACGAGCGTGTTCAATCATTTTTCCGGTACACCATAATATCGGGACAAATATTCTGATTTGATTCTCCATGAGTTCATTCACTTCAATGGTTCTGCATTAGTGAATCCAAAATATTGTTATTTGTCAGAAGGACAGATTTTCTTATTTTAGGTGGATGAATAGCCTTAAATTCTTTACAAAGTTCAATTGTATAAGCTGGAATTTTCTCCACTTTTTTTTTGATTCCTTTAATTTTGGGGTTTTGTTTTAATGTATTGTCATTTCCAGTGACAGAGTACGACACTCATTCAGATTACTCAAGCTCAATATATAGAAAAATATGATCCTATATTCTATCATAAGCTTACCGTACTTGTCTATTTATTTATACTCTGTATTTTGACTTGCCAAATATTTTAATTCTTTAAAATGCCAATAATGTGGTGGATGAAGAAATCTAAATATAAGTTCTATCTGATTTTCAGGCTATTCTGATTGCCGTGTCCCTGGCTTTTACCACGTCAACAATCTTGCCACCATTCTCCATGTCGATTGGCACGACCATCACAACACCCAACGGAACCTCGGAATACGTCTTAGTTGGACACGGTAAATATTTCATTCACTCCTACTACATCCTTAAAAGACACCACAACTGGATATCAATGAATAATGGCGACATTCATTTCCCTATACATATTGAGTTTAACGACGCACTGTAATGATAGCGAAGATCTATTGGCGTCGGATAGATGATTAATGAGATGGTGGGATGATGAGATGAAGGTTTCTGGGAACCATCCCGGCATTATAGCCTATGTACAAAGAGAAACCACGAAAAAACCCTCCCTGTGAAGATGGACAGCGGCAGGGATCGAACCGGGTCCGAAAATCGCTTTGTGTAATGTCAGACCTGGTTCGATCCCCACCGCCGTATATCTTTACAGGGGATTACCGTGGTTTCCCTCTGTCTATAGGCTATAATGCCAGGATGGTTCCCACAATAGAAGCCCTCACCGCTTCCCCCCACTATCCTTCCCATTACCCAAGAAACGTTCGTCTCATCATCCATCTTCTTATTAGTCATCCATCAGACGCCATCATAACAGTGCGTCGTTAAACCCAAAATGAATGGAGCATTTAGAATGTGAGCTTCAGTCGTTAGAACTCGTGGGCAATCTCGGCTTTGTATTTCACCTTGCATTTTTTGATGTTTTATGATATCTTTCATAAATGTGAAATCATCCTGGTGGAAAGATATTATTATGTGGAGACAGAAGACGCAAAATGACATCATGGTTTCCCTCTGTAGTCTAGGCTGATGCTGGGATGGTTCCTACAATAAGTCGGCCATGACCGCTTGCTTCCCACTATCCTTCCCATTACCCAAGAACCTTTATCTCATCATCCCATCATCTCATTAATCATCCATCCGACGCCATTAGATCTCAGTTATCATAACAGTGCGTCGTTAAACCCCATATATATAAAAAAAGAAAATACAGATTTTTAAGCATATACGCCTGACAATTAGATGATGTGAGATAAATAGTTATTACTTAATAATACACGATCTTCAAGGTATTGAAAATATATGTGTTCCCTCGTTTTCAGAATTTCTATAACACCAAAAAACTGATATTTCGCTACATCGACTCCCAATGACTCTCAACCAATGACAATTTGTTTGTTTTTTTAGTTGTTCCGATAACCGACAAGCTGGTCAGTACGCTGCTCGTGATAATATGTGATATTCAGCTGATAGTCAACGGTGTGGCGATAGCTGGAGCTTACAAGGTATAATCACCTCGCATTGTTACAATTCTATACGCCGTCACTTACCTTGCTCATCGAATGATACGTAAACATCCAAAATATTACGAATAGTTTACTTTAGGAGTCCGTGGAAGTCGATTTAGCTGAATATCAGGTTTTTGGTGATAACTTTTGAACGGTGTGAGATATCGAAAGATTCTGGAAACGAGGAAACACAGATATTTGTAATACGTCAAAGACGGGGTAAGTAATAACTATGTACCTTAAATCGCCTGATTGTTAGGCGTATACGCTTAAGAATACACATTTTTTAACCGTATACGCCTGACGATTATGTGATGTCTGATGAATAGTTATTACTCATCATCTTGGAGGTATTGAAAATATATGTGTTTTATCGTTTTCAGAATTCCGGTATCTCATTCCGTTCAATAGTTATAAGCAAAAATTTGATATTCCGCTAAATCGACTCCCATGGACTCATAAGGGGGTGCTTATGAAAAGGGAGAAATATATCTTTACTATTTTTGTCCATGTTCACGAACCAGTGTAATTGAATAAGAAGTATATCAACTCCAAGATAATTTCATGCTCTTTGACGCCGCTCTCGGTAGCTTAGTCAGCTGAGGCACCGCTTCAGAAACTCAAGTCATCGCTGTGTGTGGGTTCAAATCCCGTATAAGGCATGGGTTTTTGTGAATCTTCATTCACTTATCATCACGGCATAGTTTCATTATCACCTGCTCATTCGTACCCCCGTATGTATAACCCAGATGTTGGTGGGGTCGTTAAGCAGACAATAATCATCATCATCATTAATATGACATTCTATTTCGGTGAATTCAGTCAGTTACGATAATGTATGTCAATAGATTTCTCCTCGTTGTTGGTATTCATTGACGTATTACCTCAAAACTGATTGAATACATACGAAAATTACATCAATGAAAAAGCGTGAGATTATATTGGAGTTCATGAACTTTTTACCATCATTTTATTATTAGTTGTATAATTTACTGATGGCAACTCTTATTATTCTCATTACATCTTATTTCTTCTCATTCTCATTCTATTTATTAAATCAATCAGAGAATAACAATCCTTAAAATGTATAATTCCAGAGAAATGTCTCCTATCTATTTCCATGGCTGTTGCTGCATTCGATCTACTTTGCCCTCGGCATCAAAGTGTACATCGGGGTGATCCTCTTCGTTTACCTCAACTTGAACTTCTTGGCAGCGATCACACCATTGGCTATAGGCATTGGTTTGATAGGCAAGTATACAGACATGGGCTGTATCTGGATACATGTATCTCAAGATACATATTTCAGTCTTTTAGATACATTCATATCTTTTATTTAGTATTTCAAATAGATGTAGGCCTATATTATATTCTGTACTTCGAATACTCATTTTTAATGTATCTTTTATCGTTTACAACCTTTTCTAAATACAAGATGCATTTTTTTCCACCATTCAAAAGTAATCCGATCAAAAATAGTCAAATGATGTCTGCTGGGCTCCTGGGTGCTCCAGCGTGAAAATGCAGACCACTGAATCAATTTTACAAAATATCGACTGAATCGTTTCGACTTTTATCGACAGTCAAATTCATAATCAGTATTGCGATTTTCGGAGATCGATCCGATATCTTAACCTCACTTATACTCAACATTGCAGACATCAGGAACCACCCCGTCCACAAATAGAACAACCGCCTCTGATTGTTCGTCTTGTTTGATCGATACTTGATACTTGATTATGTTGGTTCTCAATCTATGGCACTTTAAAAATACGTTTTAATTTGTTTCAGGTTTCTATGGTTACTTCATTCTAGTAGTCAAAAGTTACTACAAAGAGATCAAGACTATGCATGAATATTAAGAAAATGAAAACAAAGAAATTCATAATATTCATGATTAACATCAAATGCAATATTTTATTTTCATGAATCTGTTATACAAATCATTATTATATTTACAATACAGCCCTGAGAAATGGTAGTGTATATATATATATATATATATATATATATATATATATATACATACAAAATTAAAAATTGAATCTCGGAAATGCAATAGCTGAATGTTCTATCCAAAATGCCAACTGAAAATAAAATAATATCTGTGATACATTTACAATTTTGTTCATACCCGAATTCATAGGATTCTTCTTCTATGTAAAATTACATTCTCCTAAAATATTATACGACCATTGATAAGTTCAGCAAAACTCTTCCCTTGTGACGTTAGCGATGTTCTTTTCATTGCTCGACGTTTCGTTCAGCTGCAGCAACACGATCTCATACGTCACTATCGTTCCAGCCAACTGTTCAAGAGACAAACATTTCGTCATACAACAACAACAACAACAACAGCAAGGATTGGTTGTACATGCGTTCCTTGAAGAGTTCGTTAGATTTATCAACCGATTAGTCAAGAAGGTGCATGCACAGTGTTGATAGAAATAGAGAATTTCAACTTCATTCTCTTTTTCATGTGTTCACGATCTAGTGTAATTAAATAAAAATGTATGCCAACTCCAAGATAATTTTATGTTCTTCAATCAATATGACATACTATTTTTGTGAATTCGATCAGTCGTAAGATGATAATATCAATGAAAATGATGAATTTGATGAAATTCAATAATCTATTATACTAATACTGATTGAATTCCTCAAAAATAGATTGCATAATATTAATGAGAGCTCAAGAAAATGTCCTGGTGTTGATACTCAATTACATTGGTTCATGAACATAGAAAAAATATTGGTGACAAATTTTTCTATTTTTATAAGCACCGTTCACGCACCCCCTCAATGAAATGACACATGAGAACTAATGGATTCAACGAGTTCATCACTTGTTAACGGACCACTGGAAAGCCGGTGCTCGAGGGAAATAAGAGTCAGCATCACAGTTCATTACTCTCAAAGGACATCACAACCCTGAAACTAGATCCTAACGAATAATGACGATATTTATTTCCCTGATTTTGAAAAAAGCCATGACTCATAATCTTAATTTCAGGAATTATAATCGATTCATTTATTCTCCAGGACACATCTCTCTTTTTCTGAGTCGTGACGTGTGGACATTATTCTGTTCTGTTCTCGATTATTCTGTATTTGAATTAATCCAAGTAATCCAAGTAGCAGCTGTATAAAATACTCTTATAGTCCAAATAAACGCTACTTGAGAACAGATAGTGAGTGGATGAGTATGTAACGCTGACATTGTATCATACTCACTGTGAGTAGCAGGCTTCTTGTGACGTGGAAGAAGTGGAGGCCTGACAGAGCCACTTCGTCAGTCAGCACTTGGTTCAACATTCTCTGCACCTATGTCAGCAGACATCCATATCATATTGGCAACTATTCATATAGGACCTACAATACGGAAGTGGCCATTCGCCAGACCGGGAGTCGGTTTTAAATTAGTTTTAGCAAAGGTTTCAGGGTTTAAATTTGGATTGGATTAGTTTAGGATGTTTGTCTGGTCAGGTTAGATGGTTTAAGCTACTATTCATGGGCTAGGTTCAATATATTGGTTAGGTTGGGTGATGGCGATTAATTTAGATTGCGCAACAACAACAACAACAACAACAACTCCTCATGTTGTGACGCACACATAGTGGTTCGGGGAATAGAGGCTGCCATAAAATACACTAGTGACCATATGAGATCCAACTTGCTGCGTGGATCCAGTTTTACGAATCCTAGTTGTAGGACCACACAACCCTGAATTATGACGATGAATATATTCCCAATTTCAGAGAAAACTGGAAATCATAATCTCAATTTCCGATATGATGATTTATATTTCTGTCCTCCTGAACCCAGCTCTCTGAATTGTACCCAGCTTACAGAGCTACAATCACTGGACCAAACATCGTGTAATTTCCAAAATCTACTTATATATATATATATATATATATATATATATATATATATATATGTCACACCTGTTACAGAAATGGTTAGGGTAGGCCTACTGATTATTGTTTGCTTAGAGACCCCACCAACAGCCAAGTTTTACGATGATTCGAATGAGCGGGTGATTGTGAAACTATTAAGTCATGATAGATGAAAGGACGTTTACAAAAACCCATGCCTTATGCGGGACTCGAACCCACGCCCAACGTGCCTTCAGTGTCTATGAAGTGTGCCTCAGCTGACTGAGCTACCGAGGACGTCACGTAGGCCTACTGTTAGGTGGCTGCCGTTACTCACTATTTTGATATCATCAAGTAGTACGATTTTTCAACACGGAATTATAAATCCAGTGCGACATAACTAAGTTATATACAAATTCGTGATTATACCTCAATGTTGTAGCTCTCGCTTCCCACATTCAACAGTACGTTCCTCGGTTTCTTGCTCTCTTCGTTGATTCCTGCCGCTGTCAATGCCACGCTGATTGTACGAATCAACAAGTAGCCGAACGACAAGTAGAAGTAGAGCGTTGCTTCCCCACTAGTCTTAGCTCTGAGAACATATGCCTTCGAGGTAAGCATGCTGTTTCTGTGCTTGTCAGCCTGGACTTGTCAGTGACTCGACAGTCAAATATTTCAAACCATAATCAACAGTTCAACTGATTTTTGACATGTTTGATAGAATGTTTAGGACATGATTCAGAGCATTCATTCATATATTTCATATACTCATTCATATATAATATTAATCATTTTTTATCCATATAGCCTTAATTGGGTAGCAATGATTCTGTATAGTGTATCGATGTTTAGAAAAATGTGTATGTATGAACCCTGAATCACTCTATCACAGATCGAAGCTGTTCATCAACATACATATATCATTTTAATTCAACAATCACAATGACTGACTGACTGACAACAACTTTGATCCACAAATATAAGAACCCTCTGGTTTACTACACTTACAGTAATTGATTACTCCAACAGGGAAAAATTATTCTCTCTATCAAAGTTCTCAATTGAATATTGTGAAAAATACCAATTTGATCTGAATTTTGTTAAACTGCGCATTTTAGGCTAGTCAACTTGAAAAAGTTCCTATAGATACCTTCATTATCAGAAGTTCTGATATTAGAATGTATTATTATTGAAAGTTTATGAGGTAAATGACATCTTACTTTGTGCTGTTGAGAAGCTGGAGGCAGACGAAGAAGATGTTGTTGGCGAACGACAAGAATACGAGGTGGTTGATGTGAGAGTCGACAAGTTTCACGATATACGACAAGCTGTTGAAATCCTCGCGGACTTCCCGCCAATATCTCACGGGAGTATTCTACAAAACACACATAGGGGGTTTAATAGATCCTTTTCGAAATGAAATAGCCATCTAGCGGCAATGTTCGAACTAGAGAGAGATGTTAGTAAAGATATCAATAGATCCTTTTAGAAAAGAAAAAGCCATCTAGCAGCGACGTTTGAACTAGAGCGGGGTGTTGGTACACGCGGTTGAAAGTCCTATGCTGCCAGTACTATTGTAGGAAAACGATTCACGTCGATCAGACAAACCCTGCGACCTGTGAATTAAGTGCTTACAAACAAACAGACAGACAGACAAACAAAAACAAACATACAAAATCTGCCGTAAGAGTGGAATGGAGGTCTTCGCTGTAACTTATCTAATGAAATCGTACCTATTAACAGAAATAGTCTGGTTAGCGGTTTGTTAACATCAGAATCGTGGGTAAATATATATATATATATATATATATATATATATATATATATATATATATATATATATATATATATATATCCCTCTCCTCTCCCTCATTTTTTTTTGAAAAATTTCAATTTTTGTAAAAATTCTATTTTAGAAAAATTTCCACTTTCAAATTTTTTTAATTTTTTAAAAAATTTCAGTTTTCGATTTTTTTTTTCATTCTCAATTTTTGTCTTCTACGTTCTGTATTTTATCATACCGGAAAACAACGAACATAAAGGTATCTCAGAGCAACATAAACCCACACTTCACGTACATCTCAATATAAGCCCGTACATAAACAGTTCATACTTACCTTCTGTTTGAAAGTTTCTAGCCGCATATTGATTTGTTTGAACCGTTCCGTCAGCAAAACGCTCATCGCGATGATGAAGATGTCGATGTAGCTCCACGCGAATGTTGCCATGGTGTCGACGATCAGGACGAAGACGGAGAGTGCTGGAGAGTACGTCATATTGACGACCATAAACGGGTAGTATTTGGAGAAAAAAGTTTCCAGCCAGTCTCGGTTTGGGCACTGAATTGCGCCACGGAGATTATGAACCTTGGCTAGGATATGCTCGACTGGAAAAACAAAATATATTTTTCTAAAAAGTTGATATTAAAAATTTATACTGAATCATTCTGCAATTGAGGCTGAAATTGAAAGGTAGGATCGTTCGGATTCGGCATTAGTGATCCTATCACACGAGAACCCTCACCGCGACTGTAACTTGAAGGTTTAGTTATGGAAACTTCGAATTGAGGTTCAATATTTCAATATTCTCAATATTACATCTTTCGTTTGCTTCTCTATCAACTATTTTTTTTCATTTTTATTCGCAGAAATAATAGCCAACCAAGTCATATTGGTCAGTGGTCACGCAAGAATTTATGTTCTTACGCGGGTTTCACATATTATACTATTTTATATTCCTGTTGTTCATTTCATTTAATATTCTTCTCATGTATGTTATCATTGTCTATATGATACTATATGATACAGCCTATATTATTCAATTGAGACTTGTGAATAAAATTATTAAAGAATTGAACTAAAATTGATAGTTTTTGAATATTCGTTTTGAATAATCGTTATTTTTTTCGAAACTGTTCTGACAGCTATTATTGAATGTGTTGAAATCGATAATCGTTTATGACGATTTGAACTCAATTCAGATTGCTTGCGTGTTATATCTATATCAGAGTTCATTGTTCTCCGATGGAAATGTGTTGATTTGAAAAGTGCATAACGCAAATATAAATTATATAATGCTGATTAAATGCTTTTACATGAAACTGTAATGCTCGATCTGAATCATTAACAGCTTTTAAGGGGAAGCCACTCACAGCGTGAAATTATCGAAGTCAATAAAACATATAAACAATGGCAATGACTTTTCGAATGATCATATTGTAGTGAAACTGCTTCACACCGTGCAGAGAAGTGTTTTATAAAATAATGGCGATCCATAGTGAATATTCGGAAATTGGTACGCGCTATTTGTATGTAATGGTATGCTGTGAGATAAAAACGATGACAAAAATATCGAGGACCATACAAGTAATCTTTCCACCTTTATTACTAAAAAATTTTACTCATTAGCATTTTGACTCATTAACATTTTTACAGCAGCTGATGTAGTTTTTATTCTGTATTCTGCACTGTTGAACATTTATGTTCATTCATATCTCTGAAATCGTCCTGACGGGAACTGTTTGCCCTACGAATACTGAGGACGCGTTAATCTATGATTCATAAACAGCTGTCATTGCACAATTTAAGTAATCAATTATTTTTCTCATTGCTGAAAATAACGCTTGATCGGATTCTTCCAAACAACGACTTCAATAAACACGCGAAATTCAATTTGTCATCAAATCAGCGCGTTATTTTTTTTAAATTCATTTTAGGCTTATCAACGCACTGTAATGGACACAGATCTATTGGCGCATGTGACTTTTGAATAAGATGATAAGACCAAGAGAAAGGTTATTTGATTAGTTGATTTTGGATAGTGGGAAGGAGCCGGTCGTGACCCAATGTGAAGGAGCCATCCCAGTATTGACCTGAACGACAGAGAGTAACCATTAAACGGTTAAAAATGTCGATAATCGACAGTGACGAGAAACGGTATTCAGTTCTAGCCACTCGACCCATGAACGTTCAACGCTCTATCCTTGAATTAATACGAATTATTTATATACGCCTATTACTCTTATCTATTCATTTGTTCTGCTGTTGTTAGCTGATTCTACAATAATTATTATTCGAAAATTAAAATATTCAAATAGGCTGAGTTCTCATCATAATGTTGCACACTCACCTAACGCAAAGGTCAGTAAAACCAGTGTCCAAAGTTTGATCTTCTTAGCCAGGTATTTTGGATAACCATAGTTTGTGTTCATTGCTATTTCCACGTGGATCAGTTTACGGATCAATACCGGCCATTTTGTTGCTAGTTGTAAGAAAGACAACAAACTGATCCCGAATGTTCCGTAAAATACTATTATAGCTGGAACAAAGAAATTGCTAGATACTTTGGAAAATGTTGTTTTTATCTTCGTCTTCAATTTAATTTGTGTATAAAAAGATATATATATATATATATATATATATATAGTTTCGAAGAAAACTTTGAAACTTTCACGACTCATTTTGAAATAATAATATATTCGACAGGAAATCATAGTTGTGTATATTGTGAAACCTTTTACTGTCTCAACGTTTTAACCATTATGTTATGCATGGTCTTTTACAAGAGAATTATTTGTAGATGTTAAACTCTTTTCTCGAGACAACCATTTTTACTCTTTTGGATACAGTTGTTGGATCTGAAGAGATCCGTTGCTCCGACGTTTAGACAAGATCGCACTTGTCATCTTCAGGGATCCGTGTTGTGAGGGATCCACGGATTGCTTGCATCTTCTTTTATATTTCATTTATTTTTAGAAATATATTAGATATAATTATTGCGAAATTTATATTGGTAACAAATGTATTACATCACTCCGCTATTATCTTCATGCAATCAATACTAATTATATTAGGATTATGTATCATTATAATTGATATTGATCTTTCATCACTGAATATTAGCATCATTATTTAGATTGATAATTAATGTTCCATTAATATGGGCCTTTATGTATTAGGATTCAAGAAGTTAGAGAAAATGATTCAAAATTGAAATGATTGAATATTTGACAGAATGTAAATACAATTGAGAATCAATTTGAATGTTCAACTCACAAATAGTTTTCACGGTGACGGAGGTGTCTAATAATGTTATACATCCGCATATTGTGATGACTGATGTGCCTAGAACAGCAAGGCATGTGTACAAGGTCCGAAGACTCATCCACTCAAACCTGAAGCAAATATATCAGACCAATACAGTTTCATTCTATAACTAGGAAAAAAGTCAGCTCATTTGTTCTACAATGAGCGAGATATACGTATACAATTTACTTGGACAATGCAGGAGATCCAGGAGATCGAAACTATCAAGTCTAGTCATGCATACACTGCCCTTCTTGAAAAGGACACCCGTTGATTCTGAGCTAATAAAGGTAAAAATCGATATTTCCAATTTTTTTCGATTCATTTAACTAAAATTTTAGAAAAATGTTGAATGAGAATTTTCACAACTTGGTAGAAACATGTAGTGAATCAATGACAACATTCTGTGAGAATTCAATTCTCATCAAATGAAATTGAAAATTTGAAAAAATTTCACCCAAATCAAAAAGGAAATTTCACATCTTAGCTGTCTGTATCTTATTATATTACTATCATTACCATTCATTTGAAATTATTCAGTGAATCGACTATATAGTTACTGAAAACGTGGATTCTCGTTCTAGGTTATACGTCCGGAAATTTCAATTTAATCTAATTATCTCATTTCTGATACATTTAACTAACTTACGTGGCTTCAAATGAAAGTGAATGAACATCAAATTTCTTTCGTATCTCATTGATAACTATTTTTAATTCTTGATTCCATTGATTACTGCACCAACTGAACAATTTTCAAAAATTATTTTTCATCCAATATGAAGCTGGACAAATAATTATTTAATTTCAAAGATAAGCCTGCAATTCAGGCTTTGTGGAGATTTATGTGAACTGTATGTACCTGTCTCAAATTGCATAACATAAAATAAATATATACATAAACATAATATTATTATAATCACCTGAGATAAGTAGAGTTGTGTCCAGTAATGCCTCGAACGGGCATGATGCCAAAGAACTGGGCAGTCAGTAGAACTGAACTAAATGCCCGATGGGCCGAGTTAGGGTCGGAATTATGCACCGTTCTTCTGTGTTCTTGAGGATCATTCATATTCTTCACAATATTATTTATTGTATATATTCTTTGGTACCACTTCATCTTGGATGGTTAAATTCCATAAATTATCTGAGAAATTCAATGATTTATAATAAGGTCGGATCAGTGTATAAAGAGAAGAAAATAAAAAGTAAGCAAGATTATTATCAAATCACGATTATTTTGTTATAAGTTTTTCACATATGACAATAGCAGCTAGAAAAACTGACCCAAACAAACTAATACTGGAGTTGTAATTGGAGAACACAATTTGAGGGACATTGTTGTCCACTCATCACAACAATGTGTGACATCAGCTCAATTAAAAAGTATGGAGACTCCAACAAATGAGACGAACACAGAATGAATTGCGTTTTTGTGTAACTGTTTTCAGCCAAGGAATTAGGTTTTTCTAGGATTCACAACTCTTCCGAACTGTTTTGTTGCCTACACTTTTCTACGAAAATAAACACTCTACCTGAACTTTCATACAAATCCAAATACTCAATAATAATAATAAAAGAACGAATTAATTGGACATGAGATAATATTTTTTCAAGAAGCATGTTTTTATGATGAATAAATTATTATGAGTCCATACATTCTAAACTGTGATGTTTATCGTACCAACTGTCTAAACTAGTGAACGTGAAAATGAGGGTTTGTGATTATTGATTGTGCTTATAGTAGCTTTTGATGAATGTTAGTTTAGGGTTCATTATGTTGGTACTATTATATCAGGTGTTCATACGAGTCAATGGCTTCAATCAAATTCAGCATCACAAAAAGAAGAAATAAAAAATATCAGATAATGTGTGTGATGAAAAATGTGGAAACCAGCCTTAGGGCGAAAAGAAAAATCCTGGGTAACCAGCAATAATGGGAACATATGATTTTTTTTATTATATTGTTGTAACTGCTATGTGTTTTACACAAGCTTCGAGTCAGATTAGTACCTGATTCAGACGAGAGAGGTCTGTATTATATACAAATAAAAGAATAAGAACAATAAATAACAAACAAATATATTCAAATATTATCATGTACCGTAACCTAATAAGTATGAAAATGAGAACGAAGGAAAATCAATCATAACTCGTTCAGTTTCACATATATAACCATGAAATATTCACTCAATGAACTCTCAGGTTTTGCATGATACACACATTTTACATCCAATTCTAAAGTTTTCACCTCAAGACTGATTTTCACATTTTGCAACACATATTAAGAATTTCCATTAATCTATCACTACAATACAGACAGAAAAATAATACATTTGCTCATCGTACCTGTACTCATTATGGTTCACTGCTTACAGCTTGCTAATTAAGAGATAATGGAATTATTCATTTCCTTTGGGGTGGTTTCAGAGCCCAATTCGACTGATTCCACTTTGTCGAAAACAGTCATATTCAAGGTACATTGCCATTAATAAGTTGACAGAACATTGATAAGTTTAACCTGTACGAACAATAGAATCACAGTGAATGCGTCCGATGAAGGCTTGCCTACCTTGTTGATGATATGCACAGCTGACGTTCCAGTAAATATTGTTACCAGTACTGATACCTGATAATCTGATAATATCAAGACCAGGTCAGTTTATGGATAGGCCTACGTGGAAACACTTGAGTGATAAAAGAGAAAAACACCCTGTAATATAAATATTTGTCCGGACGTGAAACTAGAAGCAATCACATAAAAATAAAATATACTAAATACTATAAAAGTATTTTTCAATCAAAAATATTATATCCGAAATTCTTCATCAAAATATCGGAAATGAATAATTGTGTCTATTATCTGAAAACCTGAATTTCAAATTTGATATTATATTAGTCATATCGACAGAAAAAAGCGGGAAAATTCGTATATAAAAACATTCTGACCAAACCGAAAACAGTTTTTGTTTCAACAAACTTTCAATATGACTCACAACAGAACTACACTAAAGAACTGGACACAAGTACCGGACCTAAGACAATTAAAAGGACCAGATTTGATTCACTCGAAGACTCATTTTGATGATTATGAACAAAATATATGTACCTCCCATTCCGAATTCACCGCCAATACTAGGTGTCATACACTACACAATTTAGTATTCCCATGAAGAAAAAGCAAATAGTCCGAATTCAAACACCAGAGCAAGGATATTATGTCCCGGGATTTGGGGGGGGGGGGGGGTTTTACCCTTGAAATTAGTTTTTTCGAATAATGTATTTTGTCATTGTCACTCTGATGGAAAAACTTTTTTGATATTTTGAAAACTTGAAGTTCCAACTTAATGATGATTGCTCTTGAAGATAGCCTCTATCCAAGGTGGAGGGATATATGATGGTGATATTAATATGGGAAATGATATTTTTCATGATAATTCGGAGAGTAATGATATTATATTTGGGGATGTGTCACCACATTTCAAACCACGAGAACTCATTGGCAGATACAACTTGCTCTATTATTAACAACAATAACAATAACGTGAGATCTTCATTTTTATGATTTAATATGAGAACCAACATATAACTGGATACAGAAATAGTAGATTCACCAATATATCTATAGATCTAACAAAACAACGTAACAAGTATATGAATATAGATATATAATGTTTGATATAGTATAACAATGTAACAAAATCTATATGTATTATAAATAAGTATAAATAGTATGCCTTGAAAACACCAACTTACAATCAAAAAAATCACTCCTTTAATCAGTTATGTAAGAAATAGAGTTTCTCATGTTTGGGTTGGACAACCTGCCTGTAATGTCTCTCACCATTGTCTGCTCTCATCCTGTAATCAGTATTGTGATGATGGGTCAACATATTGACTACGTGTTTGGCAGAATTGCTAATGTAATAGTCGATACGACTTAGAGCACTGACTAATCTGTCGACTAAGTCGTATGTCTGGTGTCGACGCTCGGCCAGAACTAAGGGATGGAACTGACCGAGTTTATTATCAGTTCCTGCCTCGTTGATATTTTCTTTCTTTTTCAAGTCTAATAAGCTGATTTGTCGTGAGATTAGTGGTTTTCTATTCCCTACTAACGCGGAAATTGCTGAATTTATTTCTTTTTCGATTAGAAAATTATCTTTCAACCGATTTGTTATCATTGAATTTGCACTTCTGACTTGAATATCTTTGCCCTGTTGTGAATTTGATTCTGTTTCTTCATTCATTAAACTATTAATTTCTTTGTTTTTAAAAATTAAACTCTTTTTTCGATCTTGAATGTTACGGTTATTCAATGTTGGTATCCTGAAAGGAGGTTTTGTGTCACTTGCATAATTTTTTCGAGATTTTCCTGAACTCGAGAAATCTCCAGTTGGAATATTTGGAAGAGACTTCATAATACTTTCATCTGCTTTGAATGATTTTAGATATCTGTACCTTCCTTCACTTTGTTTATTATTTCTTGATTCTATCTCGTTCAATTTCGTTGAGTTATAATCTCCTTTTGACAATCCTTCAGGATTTGTATAACCCTCGTGAAAACTACTATCATTCCTCATATCGATACTCAGGTTTGATATAGAACTATTATCACCATTTTCAGATTTATTTTTATAACTTTGTTCAATTGGCCGTGGTAAATTTGACTCAAGATTCGTTTTTGCCATGCCAGTTTTTTCCACTTCTAACAATGTTTTTCGTTCCAAAATCGAGCCACTATCTGATAACATACCGTCTCTTCCACCGTCAAATGTTTCATTATTCAATTCATTCTTATTTATTTTTCTCAAATTATTTTCGTCTATCAGTTCTTTGATTTCACCCGAAAATACTAGATCGTCAGTAATTTTCAGACGGACTTTTTCACTGTTTCCGTTTGTTGTTGGTGTTTTGTTGATCTGGATTATGATGTCGTGGTCTGTCGAACGCAGGATTCTAATTGGCTGTATACCAACCGGTGTCGATATAACAGTCTCCGATGACGACACTTCCGGTGACAGACGTCGGTGATGACGTATTGGGGCTGCGTGTAGTACACGGGAACTGATCTGGACGTGGAAAATAATCACGAATCAAAATAAAATATAAATATAAGAATTTAAAAATAATACACCATTCAGAATTATGAAATTATATATGAATTAAAGTGCTAATCATATTTTAAATTGGGATGGGCGTGATATTTAATCACTCGACGATATTATATTTTAAAAATATAAATTGGAGTGATTTTAACAACATAGTACGGGAGTCGATTCATCAGAATATTGGTAGTTTGGTGATGATTTTGAAAGAAATCAACAATTTCAATAGGCCTACTGAAGAAACACAGATATTTTCCATACCTCAACAAATTATGGGATGTAAAATTATTCGCTTTGGATCCTCATTTGCTCCATCATGAAATTATTTCCCAAAATTTGACTAGATACATTTAATTGTGAGGGTATTATTCATTGATTGCAATTTACCGCAAGTCCATAGTGTTTGTAGTTTTTGAGATAAATGTTGCCAAAGTGCACCCTGTAAATCTGTCCAAGATGCGGGCTCTTATAAGATGTGTGCAGTTTGCAAACAAGAACTGTAATCCCACATTTTCACTGGTTATTTTATGATTTTTTTTTTTTTTTTAATAACATCGAAACTTGATACAAAATCATTGTTCCCCAATTAAGGCTAAGGATGAAAGTGAGATCGTTTGGACGGGGCACCACAAGGGCGATCTTACCACCCAATTTTATTATTATTTTAATTATTTATTATTATTTTATATTATTTTATTTTTATGATATTGAATTGAATCTCTCACCTGTAATAAAATAATGATGTACGTAAGCTGATTCTTGTTAGGTGGCATTTTGAAGACACTGGACTTTGTTCTCGTGGTAAACCTGGCTCGTGAGTGTTTGGCGATTAAGAAACAGTTTCACATTCTTTGTTAAATAAAAGCCGAACTAAAAACTATAATATAATGCATTCCTCTGATCAATTATGAACTTTGTTATTCCATAAAATATAAATACGCTTACTCCATTTGGTTATAGAATAATATTTACTAGATAAGAATGTAATAATATTTGAAATTCATTTATTCACTCATATTGAGTTTAACGACACACTGTAATTGTGGCTGAGATATATTGACGTCAGCCAATGATGTATGGGATTTTGGGATGATGGTGTTTTATTAGGTGTAATTGGATGGTGGGAATGAGTCGGTAGTGGCCTGTTGTTGAGGAACCATCCCAGTAAATACTCAAACGACAGAAGAAAAACATGAAAAACCTCTGTCAGAATGAATGGTCGACCATGGCGGGAATCGATTTTTGAGAAGAAAACATGAAAAACCTCTGTCAGAATGAATGGTCGACCATGGCGGGAATCGATTTTTGGTCTCCTGAATGACGCTTAGTTGTCAAAATATACATTTGTCACATATACATTGAACATTAATCATTTTAATAATTAAAATTATTTCATGATTTTAATACCCACACAAAGGTTGCAAAATGGTGAAATTTTGCCCTGGAAAATCAAGTCGACATGGTGTGCCCTTGTGAAATATAGACATCCCACTTACCTAACTTTGATAGAATAAGTAATGATAAAAAAAATGGAGAATTGAAAAATAATTGAAATGTAAATCCCTCACACTTCCGAATGACATCTTCAAACACTGACATTTCTATTAGATGCTCGAAAGAGTTCAATAACATATTACTGAGTTCATTGAATCCGGAAAATTGTATAATAAATACAATAAGTGTCGACACATCATAAAATATCACAACCAATGTTGATTCAACAAGGAACCATAAATAACATGAACAAATGTGAATAAAATGGAAACAACAAATTATCACGATGCAAGCAAAATTCTCAAAAATATAAATTAATAGAATAAATAAATAAATTAGACTCATGCATATAACCCTGTGATGTTGAATTTTAGGTAATTTAAACAATGTTATAAAGCCACTGTTTCATACAACTTCCTTCATTCTTGTTCTATTTTTCTAGCACACCACGAAAGATTGATTTGCTACAAAGCAAAATGATTTTTACGAAATCCGCATTATTCGTTGTGATTGTAATATTGGTCGTTGACACGTCAAACGTGAGTACTGAATCACAAGTATTTATTATAGCAAACTTTTAAAAATCTCATTTGGGAATATTCTCCTTCATTTGTAATAAGTTATTATTAAAGTGTATATTGAAAGATTATAATTTCATAATCGGAATAAACTTAATAGCAAATACAAAAAACTAAGTGGTAGTCACTCAGTGTCCACAAATTCCCGAGAGAGTTTGACTGTGGGATGAATATTCTCAAATATTATACGGAAAAGTATATTTCTGCAGAATATCATGAAAATCTCAGCCTATTTTTGGGAAAATTTGTGAGAAAACATGTAATGGTCACAGTTATAAGGATGATGAAAATAATAATAATTGTCAGCTATTTGATTCAACATTGGCAAATATTAGACATGTCAATTTTAGGTCAAATTGGAAGATAATTGAAATTGAGATTAATTTATATTAGAATATTCTAAATAATGTTTTCTGAATTGGAATTCTGAATCTGAATCTAAATCTGCACGACCATTCTGAAATCTGAAATTATGATTTCTAAATCTATACTGGAATGGTTCCTGTTGAAAAAGTGCTTACACTATAATAAAAGAATAATAATTCAATGAAAATTATTCCAATCAACATTTAAAAGTTGGGCCTCATTATTGTTTTGAGAATGTAGGCAAGTGATTATACAATTTAGGTGCTGCATCATGAGGCCTGATAGTTAATAGAGATGAATTATGTTTTTGCAAAAAGAAAGTTATTGATCTCCGAAGAAAGTACATTTATAAAGTAGGCCTATATTGAAATAATCATTAATTACCAAATAAAATGGAAGGCAATTATAAATATTTTGTTTCGTCAACTGTCCTACAAATCAACTGCACTAAAAACCAACTGACATAAAAAAAAATACCAAACTGTACTGAAAAACAACTGATCTAGAAACCAAGTGACCCAACTTATATTTCTTGAGCAAATGTACAGAAGTAGAATTAAGGAGTGTGACTCCTCCCCTCTATAAATTGTTCTCACTCATTGAATGTTCTATATGCTCTAGTGATGGTTAGGGTTAGGTGGGTAAGGTTTGGGTCCAATTTCTGAAGGGGAAGGAGCCAAACCTCTCATATCCACTTTTTGTTCAAGAATTAAAACTTTAGATGTTTAGGACAGTTGGTTTTCTGCCGCTAGATTTTAGTACAGTTGGTACCTTCTCGTGGTGATGAGCCGCCATGTTTCGTTCGCGAAATGTATTTTACCAATAGAAATTGAATGTCAACTTATCTGAACCCAACAATCAAATCAGAACTAGTAATTATGACAGTTGTCACGACTGAATACTGTCACAAAGTACACGATAGTCATACTGAACCATCTGTAGAATTACGTGCGCAATATATCGTATAATATTATTACTAATTTGTGAAAGAAAATCAACAATAAAGGCGTGGAAAAAAAATCAGATCAATTTCCTATGAAATTATTGTGATTTGCCCTGAAAATTTTGATAATTCTCCATCAAGTTGATGAGCCACAAAAAATTGAATGACGTACCGCGGGTTGACCACTATTTGAAATGTATAGGCCTAGTTACTTACTTATAATATATTGAAAATTCAATTTTGGAAAAGTAGATTTGATTCATTGTGCCCTCTGTGTATCAGGGGTTATTGAAAATTGTATGGGTAGTCATATATCCCGATTCAAAAATACCTAATTGATAATGTTGAGTAATATAGAATGAATATTGAAAATAAGAACTGAATTAATCATGATTATACCTCTCCTTTCAGTCCGCAAGTTGTCGAGCGAAATGCCTGAAAACTCGAGTTCTCGTCTCGTCTCCGGACTTCGGTCCAGACGAAGTGAACTATGAACCTAACAGCTATCGAACCGCAATCTTCAGTCCAGCTCAAGTGGAGTACGCCATCAACACCTATCACACAGCGCCACAGCAGACCATCCAACCAATCAGCACGCTGTATCACCGCAAGCACGTGCTACCACAGCCTTCTTACGCGCCTAAGCCTCAGAAACCACAGCCTTCTTACGTGCTCTCTTCACAGCCTTCCTACGCGCTCTCTTCACAGCTGTCTTACGCGCCTGAGACTCAGAAACCACAGCCTGCTTACGCGCTTTCTTCACAGCTGTCTTACGCGCCTGAGCCTCAGAAACCACAGCCTTCTTACGTGCTCTCTTCACAGCCTTCTTACGCGCTCTCTTCACAGCTGTCCCACGCGCCTGAGCCTCAGAAACCACAGCCTGCTTACGCGCTTTCTTCACAGCTGTCTCACGCACCTGAGCCTCAGAAACCGCAGCCTTCTTACGCGCCTGAACCTCAGAAACCACAGCCTGCTCACGCGCTCTCTTCACAGCTGTCGTACGCGCCTGAACCTCACAAACCTCAGCCTTCTTACGTGCTATCTTTACTGCCTTCTTATGCGTCTGAGTCTCACAAACCACAGCCTTGTTCCGCATCTGAGCCTCACAAACCACAGCCTTCTTACGTGCTCTCTTCAAAGCCTTCTTACGCGCATGAGCCTCACAAACCACAGCCTTCTTACGTGCTCTCTTCACAGCCTTCTTACGCGCATGAGCCTCACAAATCACAGCCTTCTCTTCATCCTGTACCTTCTCACGCCCCTGTAACATCAAAACCACAACCTACTTACGCATCTGAGCCTAAGAAACCACAGCCTTCTTACGTGGCCAGGCCTCAGGAACGAGAGTATTACGCATTAGAATCAAAACAATACAAGCAACAGCCGTCGTACTCGTCTGAGCCTCAGGTATCACAGCCTTCTCACGCATCGAAACCAAAATCAAAACAATACAATCAACAGACTTCTCAATCGCCTGAGCCTCAGGAACATATTGTTCTTTCTTACGAACCTAAGCAATACGTTCTACAGGCCTCTTACGCGTCGAAGTCACAGAAACCACAGCCTTCTTACGCGTCTAGACCTCAGGAACAAAAGCCTTCCTACGCTCCTGAGCCACAACAACCACAGCCTTCATACACGTACAAACAACACAAGTCACAGCCTTCTTACGATGTTGAGCCACAGAAATCGAAGCCTTCTTACTCGTCCGAGCCTCAGAAATCACATCTGTCTTACGCTCCTGAGCCTCAGAAACCACAGCCTTCTTACGCTCCTGAGCCACAAGAACCACAGCCTTCTTACGAATCAAAACAATACGTGTCACAATCTTCGTACGCTCCTGTGCCTCAGAAGCCACAGCCTTCTTACAATCCTGAGTCACAAGAACCACAGCCTTCTTACGCTCCTGTGTCTCAGAAACCACAGCCTGCTTACGCTCCTGAGCCACAAGAGCAACAGCCTTCTTACGCTCCAGAGCCACAAGAACCACAGCCTTCTTACGCTCCAGACCAAGAACATCGACCGAGACCACTTGAAACTGAATCAACTGGAAGAATGTCGATCTACCTACATTCTAGTAATCCTGTGTCTAGTCTTTATAAATAATCGTAGCCTTTTAGGGCACTATCTGAAAAAAACAGAAATTGTCAGGGTTGCTGAGCTAGGTGACTCTTGGTGAACATTTTCCGTACATGTGACCCGGTATTTTTAAGTTACACGTTGGAAAATACTCCAAGAATACCGTTTCATGGGAATGGGAATGGGAATGATATAGTTGCAAAATACATATATTTGTGAATGATATTGAACTTGTAACTGACGAATGATTGAAAAACATGAAATAATAATGTTTCCCTGTCAATCGTAATTGTTATGGCTTTCTTTTTTTTCAGAAGGAACTAATACCACTTTACACGATCATCTAAAATAGCAATGCATTCCGGCAATGTATTTTTTGTCGTGTATTGGATCCTAAAATGTTCATTCACTGCCAGAGCCGTGCCAGAAGCTTAAACTTGAACCAATTACTCTATACTTGAACTAGCGAATGCCAGTAGCGAAACCTATACCTCGAATCACTAAAACTTAGATCGACAGTTGCGATAAAAATACTAATCGATTAGTATTTACATAATATAACATCCACGATGTAGTGATACCAACTTACTTCATCATAATATAAAGAAGGTGTGCCGACTCAGCCTTCCAATTGGAGGACGTCCGCCGTCATAGAGGGCACATTTGCCTGTAGCGCAACTATCGCTTTTATATCGAACTATATTGAACAACAATGCTCAACAATGCTATACACAGCTCAGTAGAATTACTACGTTGTAGGTAGTATTTGTTTTTCACGAAAATGATAGATTTTATAAGTTCGATAATGTCACCGGTACCGTAGCCACTCAATCTCATCTAGTTCACAAGAGAGTCCGCTAGGATAAATGGGGGATTTGGGCTCTGATCTGACGGCAAGCAAACAATAATACCCGCCATGTTATTAGTATGGGAGTCGGCACACCTTCTTTATATTATGATGAAGTAAGTTGGTATCACTACATCGTGTAACATCTATTGGAATTATTGGAATTTGGAGATCCATATAAACATAACCTGAAAATAACTTATCTTCTGGATCACTGAAAAATCGTCTGTATTGAAAATGGTCAGTCATCAACCTTCGATTCTCTCACTCAATGATTGGCGTCAATAGAAGCTAGGCAGTCAACGGAATGTGACGTTACACTTCGTTGGTCGCTGATTGGTTGGCTACTAGCAATATTGCCTCGAAATTTGAGCGTATTCCTACTCGACGAGGCACTGTTGACAGCAATAGCAATTTTCATTGTAGTGTAAACGCGAGATTGGAAAGGCATGTATTCTACGAGGTAGAATATATTTCAAAAATGCATTGCTAGGGATAAGTTGATCGTATAGAGTATTGGTACTAGTTTCGAATAATCTAGTGTTTTCAAAACAATCCTTACTGACCCAACCTAACCTAACATGACTTGAAACTAGATTTGCTGTATCAATGTTTTTTTAAACTGCAGTTATAAAAACTTTATTTTTCAGCAGTTAGATCAAACATTTTGAATTTGACGTTGATTTTTGTGCTCGTGGAGGTATCAGGGTGAAATGCAATTTACAAAAACAAATCACTGAATGTGAACACAGGAAAGATACACATCATTATAAAACTGATAAATCGATGAATAAACTTCCATGCGCTCTTGATAGATGCAGTTATATCGTTTTACCAAGTCGAAAAGTTGTGGGCCTAAGCATACCGGAAGTGCTTAAGAAGTGTCATCAATACTGATCATTGTAGTTCTGTATAATTAATTGATGACTTATAATAATGAACTATTTCTATATTAACAAATATATTCTAAAAAGCTTATTCCATCTTATTTTGCACACCTATATATACGGAATCTAGATCTGGAATCTAGTATTCAGTGTGCCTGTGACATCCAGATACGCAGGATGGTTCGAGTAACAAGACTGATTCCAGTTGCAGTGGTGACTTTGTCACTTATTCTGGCCTACACACAGGTAAATCATACTTCAAATTACTTACCAAATATTTCAAATGTTAGCTAATTCAATGTTTTTCGAATTATTATCAATACCTCGTCATTGTAGTATAAAGCGTTCCACGAAATAAAGAGTGAAAAATTAATGCTATCATTATTTTATCAATTATTTCACTTCACTTGACACTAATTCGAATATGTATTGATGGATTTATTTATCATATTACACAAATTCATTTTATTCTATACGAATTTGTTCCTAGTTCACGTAGCATCATAATACGTTATCTTTATTTTTGTAAAAATGAATTAAACCAAATATTGCTACAACACATCTATTTCGAATATTTATTAATTGAACTAATTCGTTCATCTGAGAAACAAAATATAATCATACCATCACAAACTTTTGACAACAAAAGTGCCAATGGTATTTAATTTCAATTCTATCACATTCACCTTAACGTCACATCTACGTATAGCCTATAAAAAGATGAAAGATGAAAGAATAAAATAAAATATATACAAAATGAAAAAATAGAAAAGATAAAAGATTTCAGCAGTGGCTAACAAGGTACGACGATAAAGTGGAAAACGTATGGATGGGCATCATTTTTTGTTTACATATTTGCCCCAAGTCACGAAAAGTACTCTTGTGTCTCCAATTTACTATTAATTCTATCTACAATTCACTATTTGACATTTGTTCTTTATATTCAATTTTATAAAAATTTGATTCAAAGTTTATTAGAATTCTTGTCATTTTCATTCATTCTATAGAACAACGTAGAATACTATTTATTGCACGTAAATTAATTGAATTATTTAATGCATTTGGTATTGAAATTCCTTCGCTGCTTTTTGCTCTGCAAACATATCTACAGCATCAGTAAAATGTATCCACCTCGCTCATTCGTGTTCAATAAATAAGATGAACCCGTACTCCGAGTCGCTCGTTTTAGTCCTCCAAAATTCAAATTTCAGCAAATAACGCCAGTCTCTGTGGGCCCCCTGAAAAAAAACAATCGTGAGCCCCTGTACGCCAGTACATGTCCGTAATTCAAGTTATACATGCATTTTAAAGAATAATTTTTTTCTGTCAGGCATTCTACATCGGTCACAATCCGGTTGCTGAAGAACAGCAATGCAACGCCGAATCTTCAGAACTTCAGAAACGCTCAGTGCAGGAAGCTGAAGTTGAAACGTCACCAATTGAGTCTACTGAAGATATTGAAATTGAATCACCGACCAAATCAAAGCGAAGCCTTGGCAGCACAGAAAGAGTAAATTTTAGAGGTCGAAGCAGACATCGTCAACGCAGTAGCAGCGTTTCTGAAAGTGATGTACTATATTATTTCGATAACATAGTACCTGATTCTGCACCGAAGCATGTATTACCTAAAAAATTATCCGACTTGGTTTCACTTACCCGAAATTATTTGGATTCTCATCGTGGCAAGTGGCAATCTAGAAGAGGATCTTCTAGAAGTCGTTCACGAGCAAGAAGTTCTTCTATAAGTCGTTCACTGGGAAAAGTATATGAACTTATTTCGCAGAGCATAGGAAGGTCTAGAAGTAAATCAGGAGGAAGAGGAGGTAACGTCATTATTGACCCACGAAGAAAGGGAGATTTCAGAAATGATCAAGGTCCGCGAAGAAAGGGAGATTTCAGAAATGATCAAGGTCCGCGAAGAAATGGAGATTTCAGAAGTGGTTCGCGTGGAAGAGCAGATTCTAGACTTCGTACAGTAGTGAAAGTACTTTCTAGAAGTCTTTCACGAGTAAGAGTACTTTCTAGAAGTCTTTCACGAGGAAGAGTACTTTCTAGAAGTATTTCACGGCCAAGAGTAGGTTCTAGAAGTCGTTCACGGGGAAGAGCACATGCTAGAAGTGGATCGGTCGTAGGAGTAGTTTCTAGAAGTGGTTCAGTCTCTAGGGTAAATGTTAGAAGTGGATCGGCTGGTAGGAAACATAGAAGTTAATCACCCGGTAGAAAACATCCTAGAAGTGTGTCGCGTAAGTCAGCGTAGAACAGCAGTTTTGCATGCCGTTTTGCAACTGATAATTCTTATATGTAATAAACTGATAACTTCATAATTCATAGATGAAAACAGTCGTCCAGTTGATTGTTTCTTCAACTAAGATAGTATATTTATTTGTTCTGTTGAATTGATTTTTATCGTAATATTTATTCCATTTTAATAAAAAAGTAAATGTTCTTGGAATTTATTTTTATTTCACCCTCATTAAATCCATTGATATCGAATATTCCAGAAACCACTCCATTGTTATTTCATACTTATTTTGATTGAGAATTGGTAAATACAACTGACAATAAGTTTCAGCTTTTTCTACCTAATCAGACTAATCCAGTCGTTACCACGTTCGATTATTGTGATCTGGGGAGTGAGGGGCGTATCAAAACTCAGTTCGTTCTTCATATTCCAGCTCATCTTCACAGGGGTTCTTCTCGGTTTTCTCACAGTAGTATAGGTTAATGCCGGGATGGTTCATATAATATAGGTCACCACTACTGCTTCCTAAACACCATCATTCCTATCACCTAAGAAACATAAAGGGACGACAGTGGTGAAATTTCTAACTTCTCCAATTGGAACGTAATTGCTTTCAAATTTTCTTTTTTCGAATTTTTTTCTTCGATAAGTCAAATCAAAAATCAAAAAATCAAAAATTAAAGTTGGTGTACAAGAAGTTGTAAAATTGCAGTACCAGTAAGCAAGAAAATTAAAATATTAAAAAAACGATCTTTCAGTTTGTGCATATTACAGTAAGTCAGGAATGAATTAAATCGCACAGTAACTTTCAGAGTTACTACTTTTCCAAAGTTTTCCAAAGAGCTTTTCCGAAGCTCCTTCAGCAAGCTTCTTCGCTTCTACTTTTTTTGGCTTTTGAATTTTACGCCAGAAAACGGTTTAAAATCACTGCACCATCACACGAAAAAATTAGAAACAAGGTGATACAAAGATGACGACTGATACGAAGATTTTTTCATTGTAAAAAAAGAATAAAACAAACCAAAACATGAAAAAAAATGAGGTACAAATCTCAACAAATTTCACCATTGTCCTCCCTTAATCTCATCAACCCATTATCTGATTATTCATTCATTTGCCACCAATAGATCCAAGTTACCATTAGGCCTACAATGCGTGATTGAAAGCGAAATTGATTATCATATAATAAATACGTGATCAGAATATTGAGATCTAAATACAATGTTAAATTTGAGAAAAAGTCGGCCATGTTTGTGAAATATTATTTTTACTCTCTATTGCATGCTTCACGTGACCTATGTCGAACTGATTTACTTCAAACTCCACAAAATAAAAGCTTCTCACAAATAATCATCTTACGATCAATTTTGATGAAATGAGTTTATATTTTATTCATAAAAGGGGCGCCTGAAGAGCGTATACCGGTATAAAGTTGACTCGGTTGTGTAACATGGGTTTGGGTGTCCAACCTTACTTGAACCCTAACCACATTCCATTGAAAAGTACCTCGAAGCCCATGTCACATGACCGAGTCGACTTTATTTCGGTATTCGCACTTCAGCGTCCCCTCATGAAAAAATTGGAACAAATATGAACATATCTTTATCCAATGTTGGACAGAATACGAGAGTATAATTATGAAATTATCAGAAAGAAAGTCACGTTATTGATTTTTTTGTACATCCCTATAAGGTTTTAACGACTCATTCATCGGCCATATTGCATTTATAAACGCATTTTGTTATTTCTCGTGACGTATATATGACGAAATATACCTTTCATTGAGGTTGCGGCGGCCATGTTTTTACCAATAGAGCCTTCCCATTCGCGAGTTATTACTTGACCTAGTCATTAGTAGCTTATTCAAATTTTCTCCTCAAAGTTAATTGCATATGGAAACTCTAATCACGTAGACGTAAATGGCACACACCTGCCTACATCTTCATCTGTGTCTACATAATTATGAGGGATAATAGATATTAAAGAAGCGGTGGCCATGTTTTTGCCGCGAAAACGTCACTGAATGCCCATTCACTCTCTTAGTATGGATAGGCTCCCCATGCTTCGATATAGAGTATATATATATAGAGAGAGAGAGAGTAGATATGAGGAGATATAGAGATATAGATTAGATATATGGAGATACAGATCAGAGATTTAGAGATATTAAGTAGAGATATAGAGATATTAAGTAGATTTCGCAATTGGATCACATTTATATTAGAGTAAATTAGAGGCACACGAGTGCTTTTCGTGACTTGAGACAAATATGGAAACAAAGCGGGAGAGCACATTAATACATTTCGCACTCCTGTCTCGTCATACCTTGTTACACTACTGGTCTTGATTATTTCTCAATCAAAATGTTATCACAATTATACCGTTTTCACTTTGAAGAATGTGATGACCAAACCGGAAATTATAAGACATATCACCACTCAATATTACATTTCAGAAATAAAAATTGCTGAATAAGAATACCATGTTCATTCCATGTTATTATGCATATGTTCGATTTTTTGTTGCTAAGAAATATTATTTCACAATATTTGTCAGCGTTCAAATAAAGTCGACTAAATTGAGAACCCAGTATGCCTGTGACATCCAGATACGCAGGATGGTTCGAGTAACAAGACTGATTCCAGTTGCAGTGGTGACTTTGTCACTTATTCTAGCCTCCACACAGGTAAATCATACTTCAAACTCCTTTATAAAATATTTAAATATTTGTGAAACATCAGAAATCTAAACTCATGATTGCTAATGTATAGATATTCCAAGGACCAGCGGATCGGTTGCTACATTGCAGCTGACACATATAGCTTAACAATCTTTAATATACACACGTCTTTAATTCACCATTAGGAATAGAACGTATAACATGCTAGTGCTAGCTAGCTCCAAGATGCTACGACTTTGATAGGTAATATTTACTTTAAAAGCTACCAACAATGAAAAAGCTCTACATTAAGAAGAGTCACGGTCTCTTGGACTGCAATAATACATCACATTTCGTAGCCCATCTCAAGAACAGGTCTAGAATTTTGTGCTGACAACAATGGAAATACACAGAGACTAGAGATTTTGCCATGACAGATAAGTTTTGTAGTCGATATTAACCAATCATAGTCCTATAATCTTGGAGCAACCAAGCACTACCACGGAATATATTAGGTAATGGTCCTCTTCTACTCGTCGAATATTTCAATTTTTCCAATATCTGATTCGTTCAACCTGTTACTATTCATAATGGCAAACCTTCAACCAGTTTTTCCAACTATCAAGCTTGTAATTATTTCTAGTTTACCGCATATGAACTGAGCCATTGAATGAGAAATGTTATCTTTGCCAGGGGTTTTACATCCGCCAGAATCCGGTTGGAGAGCAGGGATGCACCGCCGAATCTTCAGAACTTCAGAAGCGCTCAGTGCATGAAGCTGAAGTAATTCCATCACCACTTGACTGTCAAGAACCTCACGAGCCATCTGAGTTACATAAGAGAAGTGCTAACAGCAAAGAAAGTCTTCCCAAAGCTACCGAATGTGATATTAAGTTCTTGCTAGATATAAAAAAACTATTAGAACAAAAAATTGAAAAGAAATATAAAATAAAACCCACAAGCTTGAGTGATGGTGGTGTATTAAAAAATGTCAACGTTGGTAAAAGCGTCGAAAACTTGGACTCAGTACTAAATGGCGTCTCGGAAGGCCATCTACGAGGACGAGGCGTCTCCAGGAGTTCTTCACGGGAAAAAGGCGGCTCCAGAAGTCGTTCACAGGACAGAAGCGTCTCCAGGAGTCGGTTACAGGAGGGAGGTGTCTCAAGAAGTCGTTCTCTGGAGAGAAGCGTCTTCAGGAGTCGTTCACAGGAGAGAGGTGCTTCCAAGAGTCGTTCCCAGGAGAGAGGAGTCTCCAGGAGTCGTTCACTGGAGAGAGCCGTCTCCAGGAGTCGTTCACTGGAAAGAGCCGTCTCCAGAAGTCGTTCACTGGAGAGAGCCGTCCCCAGAAGTCGTTCACTGGAGAGAGCCAAGTCAAGGAGTCGTTCCCAAGAGAGAGGAGTCTCCAGGAGTCGTTCACAGGAGAGAGGAGTCTCCAGGAGTCGTTCACAGGACAGAAGCGTCTTCAGGAGTAGTTCACAGGAGAGAGCCGTGTCCAGAAGTCGTTCACAGGAGAGAGCCGTGTCAAGAAGTCGTACACAAGTAATTCTCGTCCCCAGAAGTAATTCACAGGGAAGAAGCGTCTCCAGAAGTTCTTCGAAAGGAAGAGTATATTGCCCATGCCACCGCAGAGAATGCCGTCATTATTGTCAAAAATATCGAAAGACCCAATAGACCTTCGAAAGGTTGATGATTCATCTTATCATTCACGTTTCATATGAGTGATAATCTGATCACCGTTATTGTCTGATATTCCGGACAGCTGTTTTGTCGAATGTTTCTTCACATTAGATCGCCAGAATACACATTCTTTTCATAATATGCATATATATATATATATATATATATATATATATATATATATATATATATATATATATATATATATATATGTATGTGTTTTTATGTATGTATAATTACTCGATTTTTCATTAATTGGATTTCTTATTTCTTGTGATTTTCACTCATTTCCAATAAATCTGTTTAACAAATGTTCTAGGAATTGTAACTATTTTTTTTCATTTCCGATTTTATTTTTCATTTTGGTAGGGTTTCCAATATTGAGTAGATTAGATTGTAATTCCCGTTCAACTCTTCCCAGTTCATGTTATCCACATCTTACTCGAAAACCTCGCAAATTATTCCGTCAGTGATAACTAACAATTAGATAACTTTTACGTAGAAATCAGTAAAGAATATTAGCGAGTATTAGAGAATCTATAATATTCTTTCTCATAGTGAGACAAATTATTATCCATATAGACTTGAGTCATCTTAGTCATACAGTAGCCTATACTGGCGTCTGAATGTCGAACATCAATAATTTAAAATCCAGAAGAACCCACTAGGATATTTCATAAAGGAGACCGGATACATCAGTCACCATGAGTAAATGAAATAGTTACCACGATAAACACTTGATCAGCAGTCACTACAGCTAAACCTCTTCGACTGAGTTTTTTAGTTTTTTTGTGAAGTATAATAGTATAAATCAGACGAATTTGAAAGTTTAATTCCTTCTCGAGTATTACTGGGTTACCCACTTGTATTACCCAATTTATTTTTACTAGGAAGACGCAGTATATGCGTTGTGAGATGAGCATAGAAGTATGGAAATCTAGAACGAAAAATATTCTGTCAGCTCATTCTACATCTACAGACGTTGGATAGCTTCAAATGGCCTTACTTGCAACTTGTTGATATTCATAGTGCGACCTGTCGCATTTACACTTTTCAAAACTCGTTGATCCTGATATTCAATCAGATGTATACTTTTATTGCGTTTTCTTCGGTTTTTCTCATCTGGTTGTTGTGAACATCTCTGAAAATGTGGATGATAGTTTTTTACATATTCAGTAAAATTTTGAGAGTTTCCGAAAAAAATTGGTTTCTTAAGCTCCTTCTTATTCTTATGATAACTCTCCGAACTTTCCGAAAAAAATCCCTGAAAAACATTCCCAACCATTGGTTCATTGGTGGTCCAATGGTCCATTGGTGTGACATCAATATACAGAAAAAGTTTCAAGCTGATTGGTATTTTTTCCTTACCACTAGGTCTATGCCGCGCACAAACTACCGATTTTTTTTTTAAACAAAGCCCATTTTTCTGCTATATGAATGGAAGTCTTCGCTTTGCTCATCTATTTACCTGCTTCATATATTTACACTTGAATTTCCATACACCTACTTGTAAGTACCGGGCAAATGATGGTACTTTTCTAGCTAGTATTCACTCGAGGTGAAAGTTAATCCCTATCTATCCCCACCTGTTACTGCTCAGATGGTTCGAGCCAACGTCTTCTTTGGATGCACGTTTGCTCGCTCATATTTCTCCATTTCCAAACATAACATAATCAAACATAATCAAACTTCAACGAAGGTTTTCTTTTTTATAACATCGAGACTTGATCCAAAATTACAAAATTAGTTGCCCCATCAAGGTTATGAATGAAAAATGGGATCCTTTGAACGGGGCACCACAAGGGCGATCTTACCGCCCAGAAGAATAATTAAAAATCAGATACCCCACTTAAGAAACAATGAATCTTAGTGGAACCCACCCATATAAATGTTTCAGATTCTCTATCATTTATTGATGTATTAATGCTAAAATGGTATAAATTATACAACATTTGAAAAAAAAATGAAAATTCCGAATTTTTTGGGGGGAAAACTAGTTGAAAAATGCCTTGAACTGTTACATACACCAAAACCAGTAGATCGTTAGCATTAAAATGACAAATTGACACACTAGTTTGGTAAAACTTTCTCTATCAGCTAAGCTAAATTTCATCAGCACACCCATGCATATTTTTCAATATTATGGGTCCTCTTCAATAGTCAAAGGAAAATCATTTGGTCCTAATATAATGAAATTATGTTTTCCAATCTTTTATTCAAAATAAACAAATGTATTACAATAAATATATAAATATTATTGACGTTCCACATAGTCTTATCGCTGTCTTACAAACGAATTCAATGGATGTAGTTGGCATACTCATTTCGGTGTAGGTAGACGAATTCAATTCACTAGTAATCCCATACGTCAACACCATTCAAACCACCGCCATTTTCCGATTCGACTTCTCCAGAGCGTGCTTTACGACGTCTCGAGCTGGAATCTTCCCTAGAACTAGATTTCGTCCTGGAACTGCTCCTAGATCTAGAGCGGCTCCTAGATCTACTATCGGCCGTAGGTCGAAGTACTTCGTGTTTGTTTTCAGGTAAAGAAATTCCGCTCACTTCCTGTGCGATCTTGATAAGCTGATCGGAAGTCAACTTTGACGCCGCATCACTTCCCAAGATTTCAACTGCAATATTTCTGAATCTCTCGTTTTTTTTCAAGTGTGTGTTGAATTGATCGTCACTGTACTTGGTGGGTTTATGTATTGGGTTAGTTGGAGTAATTCCACCGGTAAGCGGTTTTATTCCGGTTATATCATGACTAATCCGGTTCATCTGCTCAGAGGTAAGATAAGATTTGGATGATAATATTTCTTGAGCAATCGCTTTTATCTTTTGATTTGTGAGTGCATTCAAATTGACGGGCTTATGAGTGAAAACGGTTATTTCTCGACCAATACCTTCCAGTTGATTGTTGCTTAGTTCAACATTTGAATCAATTATTTTTTTTGAAATATTTCGGAGTCTCTCATTGACGACTGAGATGATTCCTTTTGCTTCTTTTGTCAAGTCAGCAATTCTGTCACTTATTTTGCTAAGGTTTTCCACAGTTAGATGGTCTTTAGATACTAATATTTCTTGTGCAAGTTTGTTAAGGTGTTCTCTAACAATTTTGCTGACTTGTCCACTTTGTAAAGAAGTTAATTTAATTAGTTCTCCTGCGTCTTTTTCGGATACTGAAGTTGATTTTGGTACATCTTTGACAATATTCTTCGATTTGAGTATCTGGTCTATGATTTTGTTGACTGTAGCTAGTAGGGCGAATTCACAGCCTTTGGCTTGGGTGTGGATTTGTACTCGATCTTTACTGACACTTCTTGAATTTCTAGTGGGATCAACAGGAGAATCTTCATCTGTAGTTTCGATTATTTCTGTTTCAATTTCATCCACTGATCTCTTCTGACTGTCTGAACACTTTTCGCTGCATTCAATTTCCTCTAGCGGACTTGGTTTGATGTAAAACGCCTGGCAAAAAAAACATAAATTATTAGAAACTGGATTTTTTAAAATGTTGGGTTTAACGACGCACTGTTATGATAGCGCAAATCTAATGGCGTCGGATGGATGATTAATGAGATGATGGGATGATGAGATGAAGGTTTATGGGTAATGGAAAGGATAGTGGGAAGGGAGCGGTCATGGCCGATTTATTGTAGGAATCATTCCGGCATTAGCCTAGACTACAGAGGGAAACCATCAAAAACCCCTGTAAAGATGAACGGCGGCGGGGATCGAACTGGGTTCGAAACTAGCGAGCGCGTTAACCACTGCGCTACATGTGCCAGTAATAGTGAAATAGTTCTCATATATTACTTGACCTGGAATCTGGGAAACTTGACGTGTATTATTCATCCCATTTTACAGTGATCTATTATTATTTTATAAACTCTGACACAAAGTTGTTGCATCCCAAAAATTGGTAGGATCGTTTGGACAAGGCTCCACAAGAACGATGTAAAATGTATTTCATTATTAAGTCACAATAAGTTTATTATGTAATCTGATGAACGTTTCACAGAATGGAAGTATGAGAATTGGAATTCCATGACCCCAACACTAATGATAGAATCGTCAACTATCCCTTCTTTCATTATATCATTATTAAAGGCTTGTGAATGGCATTCATAAAAAATCAAGATTAGGTTGGGTAAGAAAATTGTAAAAATAAATTATCTTCAAAAAAATACCCTGAATGTAAACACAATAATAATAAACAATACGCACATTAATGTGCAATTCGGACAAGCCGTTTTGAAGAAAATAATTTGATAACTTTTTTTATAACTTATTCATCAAATAGGTAGAAATGTTATCAGAATTATGTTTTCGAGATTCACGGCTTTCTAAATTCGATATTTACCCAATGAAGTATATTTTATTTTATATGAATCAAGGTGTGTAGAGTTTCTGATTATACTATATTTATATATCTCCCTCGTTTTACATTGCATATTCAGCGTTTGCCCAGTTTATAATAATTTAAGTCATGATTGTAGGATGATTATTCCAAAGTTTAATTTACCTGTGTGTAGGCCAGAATAAGTGACAAAGTCACCACTGCAACTGGAATCACTCGCACCATCCTGGATAGCTGGATGTCACAGGCTCACTGAATATTATATTTCAACTTGATCGGAATAAGTTTATTGAAATAATTGAGTAATCAAAATCGATTGAAAATAAATTCACAATAACTGCTATATCAACGAAAAGTTGCATTATTGTAAAATATTTTAGAAACGATTACATCATGTCTGTTGGACAAAATTCTTGTTGAAATATTGTGACGTTAAACAATTGCGCTATAATGACCAGTTTGTGAATTGACATCATTTGACAGAATTCAATCAAACTAGGAACTGTCTAAGAAGCGATAAATAATTAATTGTTCATCTAGTATAGATGTTTTGATGAAAATCTCAAAATGAAGCTGACAGATCAACGTTTCCTACTCACGGCAATATCTTTATTCATCAAACTAGCACAGGTATGATATTTATAAATACTTGTATTCATTTTGTCTCTTTTCATATTTTTTCTGTAGAATTGTTCATAATATGAAGTAATCAATTATTCACATATATTTTAATGAACTTGATGATACAATATAAATTTGAGTGACGTTATTGTGATATATATAGAATTTATTTCTTGAGAAGTTTTCATCAAATATATCATTGATTGTTTAACAAGCATTCATTTTTAATATTTGAATTCATGAGATATTTCGCAAAACAGATAGGCCTATAAATCAGATCAAATCATGAATATAATAGAAAAGATATGTGACTTTATGGTTGAGGTTCTTCAAAGATAGATGCTAAGTGACTATGAAAAATATCATCCATCACATATTCAACTCGGCCAACTACCGTTCATAATTTCCTACACTGTAGGCTTATAACCTACATTCACTCACATTAGCCGAATAGTTTATAAATAAATCTAAATTTAAACCTATCCGAAGCCTTCTAGAAATGATTTTGATTGATAATTGATACCAGAGTTTGAAAGCACAATTTAAAGTCCAACCATCAACAGAACGGATTTAGTACCTAATTATATTTTGGATTTGATAGTAATTCCAAATGTGATGGATTTTTTAAATTTGTATACGTACAACATTGTATTGAGTTTCTCATGTGTTTGACCAGTAGCATCTAGCATCTGCAGAACCTACTATTAGTAATTGATTATGTTCATGATTCATAATAATAATATATATTTTTTTCATGATTTTTATTCATGTTTTTACATAGTTTTGGGTACAATTTTGTAGACCCGCAGTTACAAAAAGTTGACTTTTCAGCGAGTCCACTAACATTATATACATAAGAATAATACAGATTAAAAGTAAATATCAAGTCTGAATAATTTGAAGGAAATCTATATTTGGCCCATAAGCTAACCAAAATAAATCGAAAAAAGTCTTCCTTTTTGAAGAATGAGATATAAGCCCAATAGTGGAAATAAAAATACACTGTTCTGTCTCTCAGTGTTATTAGAAAAATGCAGAAAAAAATGAATTGATAATTTTATGTTCATATAAATTCTTAAAAAAAAAAAAATGAAGAAGTTCTATTCAATCCGTCGAAATGAAATGTATCACGTACATTTCACACTTACGTACATGCATTTTGATAGTAATCGTGATAATATATGTGATAATGTATGACAAATAGTCATAATGATAACAGAAATGAGAATTAGAATGATGACAATGAAAAAAGTATCTTCTTGAATAATTTGAATCCAAATTTTCCAATTGTAAACTGTTTTCAGTTATTTGGAAATACATATTGTAAAATGAAATAATACTTCATATTATACAGATAGGTATTGAAACTGAGAAAACTGTCGCGAATTTAAGCAATATCTATTGAAATAGAAAGATGAAATGAAGAATTATAATAATAATAATATCACAATTCAATTGCTACAAATTCATATAACCTTCGTATGTACAATATTATACTGTCGTATAAGTAAATTGGTACATTCATTTAATGTAAATAAATAAAAATAAAAATTTGAGTACCAAGTTGATATTATATTCGCAGGCACGATGTATAACTCAGATCTCAGCCGCAGGCACCAACAACTACCAAGGTCAAGTCAAGAGGCCAGTGTCATGTTCAGGGTGTCAACAATCGTCTGATCCTGAACATATATCACCTCCGTCAACTTACTCGCTAAAACACTCATCATACCCGCAAGAACAAACTTACGAACGGACGGCTCAAGAACAACGATCCTACTCTGAACAGAGAGAATCATACCAAGCACGGGCACCATCGTACTCTCAAGGGCCCCAATATCACAGTCAACAGCCCTTAAATTACCCACAAAAGGCTGCGTTTCACCCGGGCCATTCATTAGATCATCAAAAATGTGCATATTGCCAAGAAAAACCGTTATACCCAAAACGACAGCCATCCCACCCAGAGAAAAAAAATCATCTGATGAAGACAACATCTTGCCTGGAGAATCCCCTGCTAAATTTCCGAAAGTTACCGCCTTATTACGAAACTTCACCGTCTCACCCCGAACAAAAGTCATCTTACCCAGACAAGATCTCATATTACCCAGATCAGCCTACGTATATCACAGTAGACTACCACGAAAACAAAGAACAGCGCCCAGTTAGTCCAGAACAGTCATCACCTCACATGGAGAATTTAGAAACTCAACCAGAGTACATTCCTTGCTCGAAACCACTTCCATCTTACCATTCTCACCAAGGACAACACTCCATACCCAGAGAAGAAAATCCATCTCATTCAGAACAGTCTATATCGCCACCAGAGAATTCCCAAACCTCTTCTGGGTACCCTTCTCACCCAGAACCACCTCAATGTTGTCGAGCTCACCAAAAGCATTCCCCCATGCAAAGACAAGAATCTTATCCAGAACCGTCCCTTCATAGTTCTCAAAATCTCCCAGAGTACCCTTCTTACTCAAATCAACCTCCATATTACCTATCCCACCTAGAACATCCCTCCATACAAAGACAAGAATATCCATCTCATCCAGAACATTCCCTTCCTAGCTCAGAAAATTCCCAAATTCTCCCGGAGTATCCTTCTTACCCAAATCAACCTCCATATTACAGATCTCACCTTGATATTCCCTCCATACAAAGAGAAGAATCTCCGCCTCATCCAGAAGTGTCCCCATTACATCCAGAAACAAGCGTACTCGGTAATTATCCAGAACAGTCCCCAGATAAGGGATCGACTAAATCAGAAGTTAATGATTTCGAGAAACGTGAACTGCAAACTGAAGAAAAAGGAAATTCCGTCAGAGTAGATACCAACGTGAACAAAAGTCCTGGTGGTAGTGAAGACGATGTTGAAAATATAAAGCAGTTATTATTATTGTTGAATAATCTCAAGAATGCTATGAAAAAAGATATTAAAAAGTGAAGAGAAAACATTTGAATGAATCGAATCTAATATAATCGGATATTATATTTCATCTAATATAAAAAATATAATATAAAATATAAATAATGAATAATATGAAAAAGTTATTGATTATTTGCAGCTTGCCGATATGTATAAATAATTATGTTTGATTTCAATGAATTTCAACCATCTCTAATTTATCAATATTTATAATACTGGAATCTACACTTTTTGTATTTATGATATTAGTGAAACGACGAAAATATTGTGGAGAGGAAAATGATATGTTTGAAGAAGAGGGATTATTTTTTCTCGAAGGGAAGTGACAACGCATTTTCACGGCATATCATGATAATGTTAACTTATACGCTGAGTGAATAATTTAAATAATAAAGCATGTATATATGTGAACACAAAAATATTATAAATTACTCATGATACTCCTGTGCCGATTCCTATTCATTCCCATCTCCATTACACTGATGTCGATTTTCAATGTACTTGTACTTCAGTCTAGTTGTAATAATGATAGATTCTGAGTATCCATTTTCGCAAAAGTACGAATGACTGCTGATAGCTTGGATAAAAAAATGTCATCATACATTTTTTCATCAAATCAGCTGATACGATTCACGTAACACTCAATAACGTAACGAATAATGTGTGGCATTATCATATACGATTCATTTATTCATTCATCGATTAATTCATCCGGAGGATATATTTTACTCAATTTTCTTCTCTGTGTTATTCTTATGGGTTTCAATAAAAAAATTGAAATGGATTTCCAGAAGTGATGGAACCGATTAAGCCTGAAAACAATATAATATCGAGTATATACAATATAGCATCATGATGATGACACATGTGAATGCTAACTTCAAATTGAATTTGTAATTACTCGCGTTTGACTTGTGGAGCGTAAACGAAAAACAAATTTGAAAAATGTTTTTTTCCAGTTGATACGTTGAAATTGAATCTCCCCTTGCACATCCAATCATAATGTGAACAACGCACCACTCCGTTTGTAGATCCTTGCATTGCACACCCATAAAATCAAAATGATAAATGGAATTATTCGAACAAATCAAGAAAATAGAGCCATTGTGGAATGTGGATTGAAATGTGGAAAAAATAGTGTTGTATTTCAAAACAGAACCATTCATTACACAACTCAACATATTATCATAATATATATTATTTGATAGTTCATAAATCCATAGTTTTTCAGCTTCGACATGAAAAGTTAATGTGGTGTAATAAACTTGGTATAATAAATAAATTAGTTTACTTAGTGAGTAACGGTATAAAAGCAAGTTAAGCAGATAGGCCATTATATTACTGATGGAATGTAAATAACTTCATATTTGAGTCAGTATTGGGCGTAGTGGTTCTGGTGCAACGTTGCTGAATCGCTTCAGAAATCTATCAAATCAAAATTCATTGTAATTTTTGATATCTCCTTTTTTTTATTAAAGACGACAGTACAAATAATTGCAAAAATTGTTTTCATTTTGAATTTGAATTTTGCAGATTATTGTAGACAGGTGTAGTTGGGCGAAGCAGAATGACGATGAATCTATCAAGAAATCAAATTTTGCCAGTGTTAGTGATATTGATGCAAATAATGAATATTTCAAATGTTAATACGGTAAATAAAATTTGAATTATCTCATAATTCTAAACAGGAATATGCAGCAAAATGCGTCTTAATATGAGGTAGAGTAGAGGACAGATGAAGAAATTGAAATATTGTTCCTTTTCTCAATGACTGCTCCAATATCTGAATATCTCTCTCTCTCTCTCTCTATATATATATATATACCGGTATATATATTATTTTTTTTTTTAATGATAGAGAACAATTGCCTGAACATGTTGCACCTTCAGAATATATTTTTGTCTCTTATATTATATATGTAAATAATTGTAGATTTTTTTTTTACGAAAACCCAATTGATGTATTATGAAGTGTAATTGATTAGGAAATTGATGTAGAAGATATTTGAAGTATTAATGAAGCAGGTCATTATTTGCAGATTACATTAAATCAATATATTTTCATGTAACTTCAAAAATAGAGTTTCACTGACAGTTTTAGTAGGCCCCTACAACTGTGTGTGACATTCGGTGTGCCGTGAACGCCGTAAAAATAAAATCGGGTAATGCGTACGTCACGAGGCTGAAAAAGGGGTGTTTCTTGAGTAGTAATTTGACGGACAAATAATCATTTCTGGGATTAAGATGATGATTTCTAGTTTTCTCTAGGTGAAAACTTTTCACGTTTTAGGTTTTCAGGTAAAAAAAATAGCGTCATCACTCATTACTTGATACAAAATTATTGTTCTTCAATTAACCCTATGATGGAATGATATGATCGTTTGGACGGGGCACCACAAGTTTGATCTTACCATTCCGTCATCAGTATTGATAGAAACTGTTTCCTGTGTTGTAACGTCCCTCAATCATGTTCTTGTTCCCAGGTAAACGGCCATTTGCTGCTAAACTGCCACACTCGGGTCATCCATTCCTCGCCACTGAAACTCTTCCCTCAGTCCACTGAATGCGATGTTCCAGAATATGAGTCCTCAAGAGAAGAAGACCAGACACAGGTCGATGTAAATAACAATCATGGTGGTATACTTTTCCATCGACAGAATGCTGAACATGCGAAGAAGCAAGACGTTTTCGAAGTTGATCGCTCGAACTCGAAGATAAATGAAAAGCTAAACTTGTATTCTAATGATTTACTCGTAAAACATAAAGCGCATGATGGTCCTCCTAGAGAACATGGAACTAAGTACATCAATATTATTATTTGAGAGGCACATACTCACGGGGTAATATTTGTACTCTCAATTTCAAGCATTCACAGTGACTTTTCGTTCGAACATATTTTATTGAAACTGATCCACACAACACATTTTATTTTGTCTGCTACATCACAATAAATGAAAATAATCATTTTTACTGGGATAAACTTGTTTGAATACACTGTAAAAAGGAAATATAACTAAACGAAATATTAAAATGAATGAGAAGTTATCATGAAAATACTTTATAATACATGAAAAATTGCTATGAATAAAATGTTACAATAAATAAAGTGTTGAAATGAATGGAAAATCCCTTATTTTAATATTGTGGAATGGAAATCTTCCATGTTATACTTTCATGGTACATTTTCCTCGTATTTCCTTCGGTTGTGATATGCCTCAGAATATAGATATTATTTTCAAGTCAGTGAAAGAGAGGATGTATCTGTATTTAATCACCCAGTTGAGCGTGTTTATCAGTCGGCCGTCTAGCGAGTGTATGCGAGTGAGGGTGCAGGGCAAAGTGACGGTCCATTGGGACCCTGTACTAAACACCGTAATTTGTACACTTTGTTGAATGAGCTATTACTATACCCGACTATTTCTCCGGAAATGTAAGATCGCCCTTGTGGTGCCCCGTTGGAAGGATCCTAAAATTTCATCCTCTGCCTTTATTGGGAAACAATGGCTCCACGTCAAATTTTAGATGTTGATAAAAATGTGAGAAAAATAATTTACTCGACAAACTTTTGCCATCCAAAAACTTGGCCTTATGATATTGATATTATGATTTCATTTTCTGTCACTTTTATTGAAACCATGCTTACTAACCTCACCAACAGCTGAGTTAAACCAGGGTCACTGCTTATGTCGACTCTTTTCATATATATATAATCACGTACCAAACTTTTAGTGAGTAAATATTTTGCTATACTTCTCTATTTAGCCTACTTTGAGGAAACACCAACTCTAATGTTGTGAAATTTGATTTAACAGTTTTGCTATATTTGATACTAAACAAAATAACATGAAGAGGCCGTGTATTGAAAATGGTCACAGCCAAAAAGTTTTAATATATACCACTACAAATGACATATTCGGCTGATTCATTTTTGAATAAGTGGCGGTTCATTGTGAGTCTGGCAGCAAAAGAAGGAAGATGACTTTGACTAGAGTTGTAGTTATTATTGGATTGTGCGTTACAATCGCTCAGGTAAATCTAACATATATTTATGTAGCCTTATCCGTAATGAATTGGATGAGCGTAAGCGAAACTGAAACCAGTAGTTCCTGAGAAAAAGGGACATGAGTACAAAATGAAGCAATATTTAGATATCGCAGATTGAAAGCTGAACCTCAATTCATTACCAAAATTGAAAGCGCGAGTAGTTTAAAATAATTCCTATACAAAACTATCCGACTCGTACGTATTGATATAACAATGAAATTGACGATGTCAATTTTATTTATTTATTTATTCTCATCCAATTTGGAATTACATTGTCTCTCTTAATACATAGTAAGAGTAAGGTCGAAATCTAATTCATAGAACCAAATATATGAAAATGAAAATAAGAATCAAAATAAGAAGTTCAATCAATTCGAATTGAAATTAATGAAAGGTGTAACTTATTTATAAATATAGTTTCACCAAACATACATCACAATGATATCAAATGTCTCAGAAATGTTAAAATGTTACGAAATGTAACAATTGTTATGAATGAATAATAATACTGATCTAGCATTCAATACTTAAATTTACATTGAACAATATAATACATCAATTATAATTAATCCACTCACACTTATGGCAATATTCAACAAAAAAAATCAGCTTTAATATAAAATGATTTTTCAATTGGAAATTGTTTAAGAATAATTTTAAGGGATGTTGAACGTTTTATAATTTCATATAAACTGGTGAAGCAATTGTACTGTATCATGCTATTATATTTCGAATCTTGTTGGAAAAGAGTTGTTTTATGTGATAAGCCACGAATTTCATTTCATTCGATTGATAATTATATTGAATGATTCTTTGAAGCACAATTCAGATGAAAAAATGATTAAAAATATAAAAATGTACAAAACTAACCAAATCTCAAGTATGGGTCTCCTCAAATTCTTTTCAATTTCCCAAAAAATTATCAAAAATGTCTGGTTCATTTGCTCTCATCATTAGCTGATCTCAGTGATCGAGTATCTGATTCATGTTCTATTGCATTGTATTTATCAGTATTTCATGTTACACCAATCAATTTGAATGGCAACTTACATTACATTGAACGTACAAAGGTTATAATGAATTGTCACAATTGAAATTAAATATGATGATAATACTACTATTATTAAAATAAAAAATGAACGCAATAAATTACTAATACTAGCTATGTATATGCTACATGCTATTGGTCGAACTTATATAATCTAGAACCAATATTGAATGTAAATATTTACGTGGGTCTATACGTCTGAATTATGAAATAAAAATTACCATAGAACAATAAATAATAAGAAAGATTACTGAAACTCAGTTCTGTCAATACGAATCGTTAGATGTAAGAAATTTATTCAAACTGTAGAAATAATTGTTGAAGACAAACATTTTCGAATCGGCTTTCGACTTGTTATCGACTTGTTATCTCTTTAAAATTTTGTGGCATTTTTTTTTTTGTTGATTCAACATTTATCACTATACAAACAAAACACATAGGCCTATTCTCAGATGCATCACACAGAATTCACAGAATACACAGAATTAAATTTACATTCAAGTACTTGGAAAATAATAAGTGAAATAATAAAGCTAATGATTAATTGTAGTAATGAGAATAAGTATAATTTTGTTATTCAAACGTTTGAAAATAATGATTACAGATCTTTGATCTTTGATGTCTCATCATTTAGGTGGATGCTGCGATCCGTCGAGACCATCAAGAAGACCGTGAGTTCGTTAACCGACAAACACAAGAAAAATCAATTGTACCTCAATCCATTCATCCCAATTTGAATCAAGCATCGAACAAGTTTATCGTGCCCGAAGGTCATTCGATCGTCCTGACTTACGAGCGACCCCCGTTCGCGTTCGGCAGGAAGATCGAGATCTATCCTCCTTTCAGGACGCTCGTACCCGACGACGTCGTCAAGAGTACAGGACACTTCAAAACAATTACTAGACTCAATGATCAGCCGATATTGATTGAAAAACAGCCAGTTCCAGAACAAGATAAATTGAAAATACTTTTGAATTTGTTGATAAGTATGCAAGATAATCGTGTCAAATTTTTGAAAAAAGATAATTAATTCAATGTATAGGATTTAGAAGTCAAAGGGTGTAAGTGACAAATTGATGAGATAATTAGACTCGAAGTTATGGAAGGCTTGAAAAACTATTGAGAAGGAGTTACGTTTTAATGGTTCGTCACTAGATTCAGAACATATTGACTATGTTATTCATTTTGAAATTAGTTGTGAACATACATGGTTTTTCAATTATTCCTCACCAAAGTTGGGTCATGTTCAACATTTTGCATTGGAACTCTTCACTGTAGACTAAAAATATCACATTATTGTTCATCTAAGTCAACAATAGTGAATATAAATAGTAGTTATGCGCCTTCAAAGTGTGAATGCCTGCAGAACCTTCCTGATGCCATTCTGCAGCAAGCATAGCAAAACGACGCTCACATTCTATTGGCACTTGTCAAGAATGTTTTTTTATTATTGGTGTGAATAAATTCACATAGAAGTAGCCACATATCTGGAATATCACTTAATACTCTCTGGCATCTGAAACTTGACTGACTAAATAAGCTAACGCAGTACATGCCTCAATTCATTAAAAAAATTCACACTTTTTGGACTCATGACCTCCTCAATAATGGACGATTTTTTAAATCGAACCATTCAATTAGGAAATAATATCGTCCGTGAATTCACGTATACATTTTTCAAATTTTGACATTGAGTTTGTTCAACTTCGATTCGGAGTTAATTGAGGAAATATCATTCTGAATTTCATCTAAATGAAATATGAAAAAATATAAAAATGAAATATAACAACATATTTTTAATGAATTCCCATCATAAAAGTTATGATTGTCGATTCTTATCATGCTGCATTTTACAAAACATCGTAGGTGTAAACCTTATTTTCAATCTATGCACAGACATATCTTACATAACCAATGGTAGAAACAAGTTCATCCTATTATAATTTTCACTTGGTCGTATGGTGGCTGTTTGTAAGTTTTGCCATTGTATATTTTACTCCTGCCATAATCTAAATAATATGTCATGGTTAGAATAATTTAGAAATTCACATTCAGTTTTGAAGATCTATTTTCATGTGAAATGTAGCATTTTGTAGCCAACTTAATCATAGCTCTCACCAGTTGATTTTATATATGAACACACTTATCGAAATCAAATTTTCATACAATATACAGCTCATTATGTTAAAAAAACGTGCATGTTTTCACGAAATAGCTCTCTGAAAATACATGAAGAATAGATAAAGTCTGAAAAATACAAGAGAGTGAAATGGAATTCAATACTTATAAATATATCGAGAACCATGTAACACAAAGAAAACCAAAAACACATATCCTTATGGAATATTCAAATTTGATTCGATTAATGCCAAATTCCTACAACTTTAGTCATGGTTTAATTGGATAATATTCTATAATTGGAAGAATATAATTTCCCTCTAATTTCAATCAAATTTCAGTGAATTCATAATGTGAACAATTTATCCTTCCCAAAAATAACTTGATGGATAATTACCTAATTTTTGTTATGACATAAACTGTGTGATATAATTCCATACTGCCATTCAAATAATTCATAAACATAGGCTTGCAACACAATATTATGTAGTTTAAAAAAATAATGAGATTCAGCGGAATAAATGTGTCTATAATAAAATATCTGATGATTCATGACATAATATCAAGTAGGCCATAAAATATTAGGTATTTGACAAAACAATGCTAGAATGACACAATTTATTTGATTTTACATAATAAATATAACAAAATATTTCTTTATATGTAAAACAGATTGCGTTATTCCTGGTATAAAATGGCAGGAATATATTTTTATTGTCACATACCAGTATTAGGAAGTCAAGGAATACTTAGTCTGACAGTGAATCGAGTCTGAAAATGACTTCACCGAGACCTAGGGTGATCGTCACCTTGGTGATTGCATCGCTCTTCATCGCGACTATACAGGTAAATAAATCAGCAAATAAAATATAGACAAACAAAGAGTTAGTTACACTTATTTCACATACTTGATAAAATTGAACAAAATAAATTCAAATAAACTTAAATTAAATTAAAATAAATGAGAATTGAATTAAATTGAATTTAAATTCAATTGAATTTGAATTAAATTAATCTTTGTTATATTCTTGATATCTTCTTCCAATTAATGCCATAAGAATGAATGTCTTCGAGAAATGATTGAATTCGAAATGCAGGGAATTGAAATATTGTTATCACACTATAAGAAAGTTAACTACTAAAACTCAGTGAATCCGTTCTTTTTTATTCTCAATGCAATCTAGCAATTCGAGAGAATATTAAGTGAAATTATTACGTTTTATTACGTTTTTCATAACGTTTTTTATTATGTAAGTTATCACGTTTGGCATTCATGCGATATGAGTCGAATAGGCCTAGTTATAGCACATTCCATCATGAAAATATAAAAAATGTCTATGTTATCGCAGCATTATAATTTTGATATCTAACACCGTTCAAAATCAACTCCCATGCACTCCTAATACAGATTACGTGCATTTATTCCAAAAAACATTGTATCCCAAACTTTCACGGAAAATACCACCAAAAATTAACACAGTTCCTGACGCGTCATTATCAATAATATTCTTCCTCTCGTTTTCAAAAGTATAATGATTCCAAACTATAGCTTCACACCACATTCACTGTAGTGTGGAATGATCATATTGAAAATTTGCATTGTTTTTTTAATTTTGAATGATTTCTTTTCTGAATTGATTGATGACTTCTGAATCAGTGAACGTCGTTATTTAGTAGTATTAGTATTAGTTTTTATTCCTCTAACCCTCTTTCAAGGAAATCGGTTAACAAATGACATATTTTACAATATATTTATCGATAACATTAAATGCTTGAGTGTGGGAGTAGGCTACCATCATTTTTCATCATTATCATTTTTTCATTGTTTCATCGCCATCATCACTTTTCATCTTACTTGCTATTCTTCTGTATTCACAAGTACTTTTCGTGTGACTGGTACACAATATTGCATACATGAAACATTGCCTGTACACTTGAATCAGAAACGTTGTTAGATTAGGTAGTGAATGTGTATTAATATCAGGTTCCTATTGCTAATCAATTCAATTAACTGATGTGAGGACTGAGAATGAAAAATAAAATACTCCAGCTGAATAGGTATGATATTATCAATCATTTCAACGAATCAACAATGAGAGAAATACCAATGATTCGAGATAATTTAAAATTATTCACTTTTTTCTAATCTAATTTATTCACTATTCCAGGCGAAGAGCTTGAGTTCATATGATTCTCCCTCATCTAATCATGAGAAGAGTATTCATGTCGAAACTTGTTCAGCGAACAAATATCCAAAATACGAGAACAAGCCAGCCAAGGAAGAACAACACTATGTCAAAGTTCCATCCTATCACAAGGAGGTTCCAACTTATGTTCAAGCACCACTCTCACATCCTCAAAAACCAACTTATCGACCTCAAGAACCTACATATCATTCCCACGAACCAACTCAAGTGCCCCAGAAACCTAAATATCATTCCCATGAACCAACTCAAGTGCCCCAGAAACCTAAATATCATTCCCATGAACCATCTCAAGTGCCCCAGAAACCTACATATCATTCCCATGAACCATCTCAAGTGCCCCAAAAACCTACATATCATTCCCATGAACCAACTCAAGTGCCCCAAAAACCCACATATCATTCCCATGAACCATCTCAAGTGCCCCAAAAACCTACATATCATTCCCATGAACCAACTCATCAAGTCCATAAAGTGACATATCATTCCCACGAACCAACACATCAACCCCAAGTACCCTCATACGAACCCCAAAAACCAAGTTATCGTCCACAAGAACCTGCATCGTACGCCGTCTCGAAGCCAGTCTGCTCTCAGTGTAAAGAGAAGAAAATTGTGTATGAAGAAAAACCAGAAGAAAAATCATCGGGAGGGGTAGATAATTATGTGCCTGAAGTCTACGTTCCATCAACGAAAGAAGTGAGCTACAGAAAAGAATACACGTACCATACAGATAAGTCGTTCGAACCAAAACCAGTATACGAGCAACCTCCACCCCCTCCGAAACAATATGTCCAACATACACATGTTTACGAAAAGCCTCCACCCCCTTCAAAAGAATATGTTCAACCTGCTCATGTTTACGAGAAACCTTCACCCCCTCCGAAACAATATGTCCAACATACACATGTTTATGAAAAGCCTCCACCCCCTCCAAAAGAATATGTTCAAACTACTCATGTTCACGAAAAGCCTCCACCCCCTCCGAAACAATATGTCCAACATACACATGTTTATGAAAAGCCTCCGTCCCCTCCAAAACAATATGTTCAAACTACTCATGTTTACGAAAAGCCTCCACCCCCTCCGAAACAATATGTGCAACATACACATGTTTACGAAAAGCCTTCACCCCCTCCAAAACAATATGTTCAAACTGCTCATGTTTACGAGAAGTCTCCACCCCCTCCAAAACAATATGTTCAAACTACTCATGTTTACGAAAAGCCTCCACCCCCTCCGAAACAATATGTCCAACATACACATGTTTACGAACAGCCTCCACCCCCTCCGAAACAATATGTCCAAACTGCTCATGTTTACGAAAAACCTGCACCCCCTCCGAAACAATATGTCCAACATACACATGTTTACGAAAAACCTCCACCCTCTCCAAAACAATATGTCCAACATACACATGTTTACGAAAAGCCTCCACCCCCTCCAAAACAATATGTTCAAACTACTCATGTTCACGAAAAGCCTCCACCCCCTCCTCAGCCTAGTCAACCGGAACCGGAAGTGAAACAACCTCAACCTTCTTATCAGCATCATCACCAAACAGAGCAATCTTACGAAAAACGTCCATCTTCGAAACACTATAGCCAACCAGAGCCAGAAGAATATTACAAGTCTATAAAATCTCACGATCATGTGCACTCTTCTTCGAATGATAAGAAATCTAAGAAATACTATTGAAATTCCAGAGTGTAAGAAATATTGATGGTAAACTTGAAAACTACCACCTCAATATGTCAACCTATGTATTTTGAGTACTTAATAAATCCTACTCATTGGAACAATGTTTTTCTCTATATACTTTGTGCATTCACTATTTACAAATGTGTCAGTAATGATTAACCCCTCACACCCTTTCGTTTCCTATTTTTTCAAATAACGTCAAAACTTGATACAGAACCATTGTTCCTCAATTGAGGCTTTGGATGAAAGATAGAATCGTTTGAACGGGGCACCACAAAGGCGATCTTACCACACCAAAGAATATATGAAAAATATAGCTCATTCAGCAACAATTGTAAGGTCATAATTTCAGGGTTGGAAAACCATTCGAACATGCTCAGTGGGGAGAAAAACATCTTGACTCTTCTCATTATCTTGACTTTCTTATTATTATCCTTGGAAATTGATTTTTTCTTTTTGCATCTGTTATTGAAATCAACGAATAACCAGAATATAAGAAAATATGACAAATTTATGATAGAAAAAAGATGAATTCACTGACCGATTATTAACGGTATGAAAATATATATATATATCATAATTTACATTACAAATTCAACTTTTCTTTCTCTAGATACGTGGAATTTACCCAGATTACAAAACCACGTATCAACATTCCATTCAGAACCTTCCCTCTTGACATTTTCTCAATGTTCATTCATTTTCATTTATGAATTTCATTAACTTTATCTTCCTTTCCCACACGCAGGCTTCGGTTTATGTGAGTTCTGTTTTTCAATCATACAATATAATAAAGGCTATCATTAAAATAAATTCTGTATATTTTGAAGCATTTATTTCCAGTTATTATTATCGTGAGCTAATCAAGCAATCTCAGACCAATGTGTTATGTATTATAATTATGTTCACTATGGTTAGTATAATAATATTCATGTATCCATGGCATGTATTTATATGGAAAACATTCAATAATTGAAAATAAAAAAATTGCAATTGATCACTTTCAACGAACTTTGAAAATAACGTGCCCTAACTGGGAAACAATAGCTTCATTTGAAATTTTTGATGACAAAAAAGTGTAAAATTGATAACTATCAAAGTTCAATCTGTTTTTCAAACAGCATTAAATTATCAACAATGATTCCGAAGTCAGAGAATGTTTGAAATTTTTACGTTGACTAAGATCTATTGGCTCACATCTATAGTCATTTTTTTTTGTTGACTGTATAATGTTGTTATCAATTAAAATGTTGAGCCTTGGGCTCCTAAACCATGACACTGCTTCATGATCAAGTTATCAACCTTTGAGGTCAAAGAGCAACCTACATGCGACGCACATTCGGTTGCATTTAATCTTTCAGAAAAATGCATCCGTAACATCAATCAATCTCTTCTGACTACTATTTGTTTGAAATTATTTCTGGTATTTTTATTTTTTTGATTGATGAATTCCGTACGAAACCTTGAATAAGGGACAAAGCAACCCTGGGGAATTGATTTGAATGAATGATGGCGTAATTTTCCCCCCTAATTTTGAAGAGAACTAGAAATCATTATCTCAATTCCAGAAATTTAAATAAATTAATTTTTTCGTCAAATTACCAGGTTGGACCCGCACTCTTTTGATGCCTTATGCTCTTTATTGGTTTTTGGAAATGCCTACGTCACGTAGGCATCCGATTCTGTTTTTCAGCGTTCACGGTACATCGGATGGCACGCACAGTTGCACTCAAACTGTCACAGAATCTCTATTTTCAAAGTAATATGAAAATAAATTGATTCTTTGTCATCTGCAAATATTGACCTGATTAAATAATATTTCGAATATATTCTACATAACTTTCCTGATTAATCACATTCCATTTTGAAGTACCTAGTTTTTCTGTCAAAAAACTTTCATTTCGGAATAATATAAATCAAACTTGAAGTGATGTTTGGGAAAGGAAAACGAACTCAAATTTGTATATAACAGATTAGAACATCGACGGATAGGTTAGTAGGAGGACATGTCATAAGAAGGGTCATGGAATTCAATGTAGAGCGCAATTGTGATAACTCTGGATTCGAAGTATGTCCTTCAGCTGAATTCTTGAAAAATATTTTTAATTGATTGATAAATGATTTCAAATGATTTATATTACATTGACGACTTGTTTTTCAAGATGCTCTATATAAACTTGGTTATCTATTCCATGAATTATATTTTCATCACCCTTGGTGTTTCAGATCAACGTCATCGATGATGTATAAAAATGTTTTATAGGACTTTGTAACGATTACCAATTCAACGAATCATCTATTTACTTTATTATGTTTGTCTATAATCAAATCGAATTCATGTTCACCAGACAACAAACTGGACTGAAAATGTAATTGTTTTATATTTTATCAACTAAAAGACATCGCTACAGAAACTGAGACACTGTTGGGCGCGAGTTCGTGTCCCCGATAAGGCATAGGTGTTTGTAAACGTCACTAATCATCACTTAATCGTTTCATTATCTCCTACCTATTCTTGCACCAAAATAATACGACTGCTAGAGGTGTCAGCAAACAATAATCATAATATTAAAACAGAAAAAGATATTAATGTCTTATAAATGATTTATTTTCGATTGATTGATTTAATCGCTATTCAATGAAACTCACAAAAAATGATCTATAACCAAATTTGGGAAAATCTCAAGAGTAAGATGAAACTTAATTACCAATTAGAAAAAGTAATTATTCACACTTATAATAAGATAAAAACAACAGATTCATTCATACTGAACTCAATTTTATTTCAACAATATATCCCTTCCACTATTATTCAAATAACTCAAGCAGCATGGGTCGCCTGGTGTTCTTCAATGGCCGTCTTCACCTTCGTCTCGACGTCTTTGCCGATATTGACGACCTGTTCAACAGCCGTACGAGCGAGCTTGTCCAAGTCTTCTTGAACTGCCGACGCCTCGCCACCAAGAGCCTTGGCGAGCTTGCCGGCCTCGGCGAGGAAGACGTTGAGGCCGCTGGTGATATCGGCTTGGATCTCGGACGCCTGCTTGGTCACGCCGGGGGTCGACGATTGGAGGGTGGCCACGGTCTCGTTCAGACGTTGGGAGATGCTCTCGAGGATATCGCCGACGCCACCGGAGTGGGATTTCACCTGAGATAGGGAGAAGAGGAAATGAATTACTTGATAGTAAAAAGTAGCAGGTATGCTGGCACTGGCAAACAGTGGAACAGTGACGAAACTTAACATGTAGGCTTACAATGTATACAGTGAATAAAATTATAAAAGTGATTAAAATTGAAAAAAATATTCTTTGGAGCCACTTGTACTATGTGATGATTAATGAATTGAGCAAAAATTAGCAAATTAACGTGTTATTACCCTTGGATTCATAAGTTATTTTTGTATCTTAAGTAATGATTAACTAATTAATATTCAATCATCAGTTGGTACAATCGGCTCTAAGTAGTGTCGTAAATATCGGCACAGGGACCCATGGCTGAATTTACTCTATAGGGAGACCCACTGAGACTGGCATTATTTGCTTAAATTTATGATTCATACGCTTACAATTTTTTTTCACTCCAAACGAGAGACAGTGCGGGTTTAGTCTTAGCGATTGAATCGAGAGAGCAAGACGGATTCATTTTAGTGATGCTGTAGACATTATTACTGAGCAAAAAGCAATGTGGAGGAATTTTTTATAGAAATCAATGAGTGAATGGAATCATTCGAATAATCTATGTGATTTAAATAGTATTCTATGTTATTTTAATACTGTAGATTTCACTGTAGATTCGGTAAGCGTCTTTGCTTTATTTATCGCTTCCATTAAAGATTTTCTTTGTAAAATCAAGTTCTCAAACATTATACATTGCCTTGCTATTGCGTCTTTGAGTGCTGAGTGCGTTCAAATATATAAAGTATGCATTACTTCAGTCAACTTGCTGAAAAACTGTTGAGCAAACAATCAAATTGCCAACTGGGTCAAATGTAGAAACACGATTGACTAATATTAATACGCTGATCATATTATGTTGAACGTATTTTATGGAAGATGTTTCGTAAAGATATAATCGAATTAATTTTATTGCAACAATTATTATTGTTACCCCACCCCCCTTTTATTTCTCAAAACGAAATCGAATCAAGGGGGCTGTGTATTATTTCGACAGTACAAGTAGCAGGTACGCTGGCAGTGGTAAACAGTGGAACTTGTGAAAAGTCACAAAATAGAGCTCGCATATATCTCAACAATGTCATTTATTAGAAAAAAAAGGAAATTAATAATTAATAATCACTTACTAATTCGCAAATTATTAATCCCTCAAATCTTACTGAACACAAAAGACTTGATAACAATATCATAGCCGCCCTCGTTAGCTCAGTCAGTCGAGCTAACAGACTGAAGTGAACCGTTGGGCGTGGGTTCGAATCCCGCATAAGGGGTTTTTGTAAACGTCCTTTCATTTATCATCACTTCATCGTTTCATTATCACCTGCTCATTCGTACCCCCTATAACCTAGCTGTTGGTGGGGTCGTTAAGCAAACAATAATCATCATCAACAATATCATACTTCCTGCTCGTAAAAGAGTACATGGGGCTCGATTCAGCGTGATAATACGTATAGGAAACACAGGTACTTCCAATACCTTCAAGATGGTATCAGTAATAACTATTCATCTCATATCGTCTAATGGTCACGAGTATAGGGCCTACGGTTGAATAAATACAGTTTTAACCTATACGCCTGACAATTAGTCGATATCAGATAAATAGTTATTACTTATACTGTCTTGAAGGTATTAGAAATATCTATGTTTCTTCTGAATGGGAATTTCGAAATCTCATACTGTTGGAATTTTATCACCAAAAAACTGATATTTTGCTAAATTGACTACCATGGAATGTTAAGTAGCCTTCAATAGGCACTTGTTTACCAATTACACGCTAGCAATCGCATTGCTGGTAATTGCTTACAATGACAATTTCATGGTTATTTGCCCATCCATGGCTTACAATGCATTATTTGTGCTCACGTTGCAATTGCTTAGACTGTTATGCAAGGTCGGCTAACTGTAGCGTGCAGACTTGATTGTTATTACTTCCGAAATTAATTAATCCATTATTCAAATCACTTATTGACAATTGAGAGGAGATTGTATACACAGACAATATTTTAAATTTTATATCAAAATTATAACATAATATTTAATTTCTTTAATTTTGTTTTCATTTTGTCAACATTGTTTTGTATTCTCATTAGATTCGGTTTGATAGACAAAATTCATAACAACAATAATAATAATAATAATAATAATAATAATAATAATAACAGAATAGATATCCGTATAAGGTAATCTAAGAAAATATACAGAAAACTCCCATGAAAGAGAATAAGGTACCGGTAAAAAAATTATGAGATTTCTTGAAGTCACGTTGCTAAAGTATCGAAATTATTAGAATGAACATTTTTTTCTTTTATTCGCTGACAATGGACATTCATACATTTTCATAAACAATATAAACTTATATATAATGAAGCAATCGGCGAATGATATATTAGATGATGGGATGATGAGATAATAGGTTATAATAATGGGTGTTTTGTGATAGCGCGGGAAGGAGTCGGTCGTAGCCTGTTGTTAAGGAACCATCCCAGTATAAACCTGAACGACCGAGGGAAACCACGAAAACCCCTGTTAGGATAGTGAACCATGTCGGGAATCGAACCCCGGTCTCATGAATGATGATTAAGTGTATTATAACCACACGTCTCAGTGATCGTATAGGCCTATTATCGTCGAATTACAATTAGAATCTAATATAAATAATTATTTAATAGAAGTTTCTCTTGAATCCAGTTCGCCGCCCTGCATTTTGATGATTATCTCTCATTTTAATCAATTACGAGGGCAAATAAGACTTGATTGATAACCTTCGACCTTTGTACATCGTTCTGCATTTGTGAGGATGATGCTAACATAGATATACATTGATGTATGATTCCATCCGTATTGACGTATGATAGTACAGTATGGCTCAATATTCTTAGAAATCTCTACAAGACATCTATTGGTGAGAACCAGATTATGATATTCGTAATTATACAATCTAATAACCAATTAACGAGCTCTTGACGAATTGCTAGTTAGCTATATCAATACTTAACTACGAGTCCGTGAAACCGTCTCTGAGATCTGGTCTCACCATAACTGATGGTTAAGTATCAATTGGTTTAACTATAACCCCTCTGAGGTAAAGAAATAACATGTGTAACTAAGGATGATTTCAAGGTAATTCGCCGATTATCAATTGTTATAAAGTGTTATTATTAAATGAGCGATAGCGAAGACATCCATCCCCATTTGCCGGTAATGAATGAAGAAAATGTGGAGGTAAATTTGTCATACTCGGTACCTATCGCTAATTTTGCAAATTTGATCCTGAAAATGGTATTTTCTAATGAATAAACATTAAATCTATCGAAAAACGGCGCATGACAAATAAAATTGTTATCCTAAAATTGAATAAAACAGTCCTAAACAATATGAAATAACACGGACATTGATCACATCAGCCATCTTTGGAGGTTAGGACACCAACCTTGACCAACTAACCCACCATTTGGTACCGAGTAACACAAAATTAATAATATGGAATAAAGAATGTTACCTCCTTGTTGATATTGCCGATGATGTCCTGGATCTTGTCTCCTAGTGCCTGAGACTGAACGTTCAGGACCCTGACAACTTCCTCCTTGTCAGGGAGGTTGTCCAGACCGAGCAGGTTGGTAACCTGGCTGGAGACGTTGGCGAGTGTGTCCTGGGCACGGCTCAGAACATCCTCCAGCAGGACTTTCTCACCGGTAGTGGTGGTAGCGTCCCTCGGGAGCTTGCCACACATCACCTGGAACATCGAGGAACATGGGAATATATTTAGAACACGCACGATCAATTTTCGTTGCATGAAATTTCGAGAATTGCAAGGAATAATTTCAGTGTTGTGAAGGCGCTTGCAATTTCTGTTGCGAAATTCTCATTTTAGTAGCGATACCTGTGGGCAACATGTCAGCTAGGTGAAAGATTACAGTAAAGTTGAACGTATTTTAACTTTGTGAAATTCTGGCATGCAATTTGAAAGATTTCCGTTCTCATGTGTAAGGTGAGTATTCAACTTTTCTGCAATTGATTCCTGAAATCAATTTCAGTGATTAATTGATCGTGTAAACTGGCTTTAAATGGAATGTATGAGAATTATTGGAACATTTAGAAAAGAGCATAGATTCTTTCAATTTTGATTCTCGATCAGGTTCTTTTCGGTACGATCACAAAGTGAATTTTTCCCAATACAGATCAAAAATAACAAGGTAGGATCGTTCGGACTGCAAGCTAAAAATTCAATCTCATTGCCCCAAAACGTAGGGAAGTATGCAATAATGTCATTCTGTATTGTTGAAGCTCCAATATCACCAAGTATTGACATTTGTATCCATAATAATTCGAATTTTGACAAAATAGGCCTATATCATATTTTATACAAACTAACCCAATTTTTAGGTGAATCTAGGAATTAAGATATATGAATGATTTTGTCGTTATATATTCTCTATTATTATTTATTTATTTGATATTTATTCTATACAGTGAATATAATACGTAGTTATCATAGGCCTAGTGATAACACAACAATGTGCTTCGTAACAACATATGCTGCACAACATGCATAATTATATAAAAATGAGATATCGTAATTCTAACAGAGTGCAAACACAGATATTTTCAATATCATCTTCAACTGATGTTGTCAGGTGTATACGGCTAAAAACATTTTTTAGCCGTATTCGCGTGAAAATGAGGTGATATTAGACGAATAGTTACCACGTAGGCCTACATCATATTGAAGACATTGAAAATAGTGTTTCCTTTTTTTTTTAAATTTTGATTCCTCATACCGTTCAAAATTGTAAACACCAACAAATTGATATTTCACTAAATGGATATTTCACTTAACTACTATGGATTTGCTTATGCTATTCATTTTTTCTTTCTAAATTCGCTGAAATACTTCGTTAAAATGAGTCTACGAAAATAATAGTTCATAGAGCGAAAGTATATAAAAATGAAATTAAACCATTTGGATTTTTTTTTCATTTTCGTCCAAGTGGATTAACAATATGAATAGAACATTCTGAAGTAAATCATACAATCATAGTATTATGTATTACGATTGATAGTAAATCAGTTTACCTGCGCGAAGCAAATGGCCGCCACGACGGCGAAGATCATCTTAAGAGCTCCAGACATAACTGATGTGATGATTGGGACACGAGTGGCTGGACTGACTCGTGGCTACATGCATTTATAGACTCCGCGTTACTCATCTCCCCCATCCTTGTCAGTGTCCAGTAGCATCTCTCTATCTCTCTCTCTCTCTCTCTCTCTCTCTCTCTCTCTCTGTCTCACTCTCTCTCTCTCTCTCTCTCTCTCTCTCTCTCTCTCTCTCTCTCTCTCTCTCTCTCTCTCTCTTTCTCTCTCTCTCTCTCTCTCTTTCTGTTTCATGGATCACCATACCAGGAAAACGCAGTATTTGACACGAAAATTAACAATAGAATGCGCTTCTAAATGCAATATGGCCGACAAAAAGGAACACAAAATCAAGTCAGCAATATAATATTTTAGACGAGTGGATTTCGAAGAAAATATTCGAGATGGTTTTGACAATTGCATGATAAGGAGAAGAGTCGGGAGACCAAGAGAAAGATGGCAGACGTCAAGGGAAAGAAGAGAAATGGTGGGAGAGTAGAGAATCGTGAAGGGAACTCATAGGAAGAGCAGAGGAAGACGATAGTAGGAGTGAAGATGAGAGAGAGAAAGTAGTTACATAACTCAGAACTGGCAGAAACTGGGTTTTTATTGGAATCTGCCCCAGACATTTTGGTGTGTGACGTTCTAACTCATCTCATTCCAAACTCATGTCATTCCGAACTCATCTCTTTCCAAACTCATCTCATTCCGAATTCATTTCATTTCAAATTCATCTCTTGTCAAACATTTACTTGGTTGATAAAATAGATTATGATGACGTGGAGAAATACCAAGTGATGCCAAGTTGCAAAAAGAAATCCGCAATCAATTAACTCATTAGACGAATTCCGAATCAATATTGTTATTGTGAAATTGACGATATAGAAATAGGCCTGAATGCTATAGTTGAAAATATTCCTATGAGTAATTTGCATAAAATTACATAATCGTGTAACGTAGGCAATAAATAATTGTAGAAACAAAATTCTTGGTAATCTACTTTATCAATTACGTCTATATACTGAATATACTTCACTGTGATTTTTTCGTGTTGAAAATGTCGGTGCCAATCCTAATTGTTGCAGTTATCAGTTTAAATGTTCTACTTTCACAGGTAAATGTCTTCTTTGATTATACAAAAAATTTATAATTTTCACTCAATAATAAGGTCTACATAATATCAGCTAGTAGTCATGTACAAACAACAAATAAACTATGAACAAAACTAATACCATTCCACCGATTTCAAAACTTATTTTGTATTCACCATGATATACGATTTTTATTTTTCTAGCACTGGGCATTATTTTCTTTGCTTTCACTATAATTTTTTACGTGAGGTTTCTGTAAAGTGTCGTCACTCATATTGTTAAGACGTCCCCAGTCACCGTAGGGGAAAAGTTCCCACAAGGGTGATTATTTTTGAAAATATTGTGAATGTTTATATTAGGGATCGGCCATATTTTAGATTTAGAAGGTACTCATCTCTGCTCGGTGTGCAGCAGTTTCATAACAATACGTTCATCCGGAAAGCCACTACGATAAATTATGCTTTAGTTGACACTGAAAATGGTCACAAAACATGCATCTCGCGTTACATACACCACTTGATTACTTCTCGAGATATTTCATCATGTGTGGTATCGATGTGTTTGTTAAAAAGCTGGCTTTGGGCTAAGCTAAAATTAAATAGTTCAATCACATGCGTTTGGCACACAAGACCAGGGAAAGTCACGCAATTTATTTTCGTGAATTGAGGTAAAAACAGGAACTATTTTTTCGTATCAAAACGGCTTCAATATGCTGGAGAAAAACAGCTCAGCTGATAGAGGAAGGTTTGCCCTCCAATGTATCATTTGTCATCTTAATGCTAACTCTCTACTGGTTTCCGTGTATACAACGGTTCTACGTATTTTTCACTAGTTGTTCCAAAAATTCCTCCGAATTCTCTTTTTTATTTAATTTTCAATTTTTAATATAGTATTTTAATCTTGGTACATCAATAGATAACGGAGTGTTTGATACATTTTTGTGGATGTGTTCCCCTTAAGAGTGTTGTATGACTGTTTATTTCAGTGCGACGCTAGACCTTATCAGCCCTTATCGCCGCGGGAAGACGATGGAGAGAGCCGAGTGGAGTATTACACGACGAGGCCAGACAAGCCACCTTGTGAATGCAACAGAGTGAGATGGAAGATACATTGTCTATTTATTAATATTGGGGTGAAAAGAATTGCGTGGTCATTTTGCTGATTTTTTATTGGTACAAAACTGAGGTTACATCTCGAGATAGGCCTATACGGTGAAAACTCTGGTTAAGTAAGCCAAATTTGAATTTTATGTGGTTTGAACGACAAAAAGAGAATAACTATGGTTCTTGTTCGTAACCATCGAGCCATAATGATGATCAATCGTCTTCATTAGGCCTATATCCATTTTTTAGAAGATGAATGAACGGGTTTGTCGTGGGTAATTTTAAGATGACAATATATATATATATATATATATATATATATATATATATATATATATATATATATATATATATATATAGCTGCCTTTCACCAGCTGTTATCATGATTGGCACGGATATCATTATATACATTCTTCTATTTCCTTCAGTGCCTCAGTTTCAGCAGAGTAACTGCACCTTCTACTGGCGACATGCATTTCGTATGAATAACTGAACAACTTCTATTTTCCAGCCGCTACCTTACGAGATTCAGGTGCCAAGAAAGAAGTCACCCGAAGAAACTCGAGACTATGGCGTTATCGTTCAGGTTCCAAGGCCAACTGAGAACCACCCAGATCGACCCCGTTCTTACAGTGTAGAGGTGAGCTGGTTTAAAAAACTGTTTTTTTTTCTCAAAAACGGAAAACGGAATCAGAAAACGGACTTTCGAATTTGGCCTAATCTTACTAGAATTTGATTTGAATCCACATATAAAACTTGGCATACAGACAAAGTGCCACTATAGTATGTACTAATTAAAGTGATCAATATCTGGGCCTTTTTGGTACCCCAACTTAATGGCACCAACTTATGTTCTTCAGCCCATATATAATGCATGTATATATATATACTGTTAAACAATGTGTGTTTGCACTTTGCAACACATGTCAAATGTAACAATTGAACTAATTCAAACATAGGAATATGAAATCTTATAATCGCATTTCAACAATGGGGACATTTACAATTTTTCAACAAGTATTCTGATCTGAATCAGCTGATATTTGTATATTTTTTTCAATGATCAGGTTCAGGTCCCTCGCCCAAAGAAGCCAACTGTCAAGAAGGTCGATTACGAATTCCAAGTCCAAGTTCCAAAGACGGTAGAAAATAACGATGTCAGATATTCCTACCCATATCAGGTAAACATCTACATAAAATAAAAAAACTTGTAAAAACAGGGAGCCAAGCCATAGCTATTTAAACACTTTGGCATATAAAAGTAGTGATGTAAAAAGTGTTGGCCAAGTTAAACTCTCTAAGGGAGTAAATAATTCAAACGTTTGGTGACTATGAATATAGGCTTGATAGCTTTTGACGTGATGAAATGTGCATGGCAATTCTACTCAGCTCGATCTTAATAATGATCATAACAATATTAATAGTCATAATAATAAGGATTGAAATAAAACAAATGATAATGATAGTAATAAAATGGTAGAGGATAATAATGACAATAACAACAATGATAATAATAATGATATTTTCTTGTCTTCAAGGTGGAAGCGCCTCGACATTCAACGCCTCCTGAAAGATATAGCCACGGATACACCGTGCAAGTGCCAATAGAGAGCAAATGCTCGTGTGGACATGCCACAAATTACTGACAACATCACCTCATGGAAATCAAATGAAATATTATTACACTTCAATAAAAATATATATGTATTATATCCATATATTCATCAGGATTAATTTCTGAAGCTGGCCTTACATGAACATTTTTGATGCGATATCGCAACCGCATGCGGGACGGTGCGGTGCGGATAGACAAAACTACTGCGTCCTAGTAGCAATTCAATCAAGGTGGACAATTCGTGTCAAGACTCAAGTTCGTTGACAGTTTGTTGTAAATTTGATAGAATCGCTGGTCCCTTCTCAATAATAATAATAACTATATAGAAACAAAATCGTATAAAACAAGTCATTCGCACGTGGGTACATATTGATCAATTATGTAACTATTTCAAAACAATTCATGCTTAAATCGACACAGGTGTTCTGGGGGAAGCAGTATTACGGCGACCTCAAGTGGATTTTACTTGAATCAACCACATCCGGCCGTTTCGCAGACGACTGCGGTGCGGGGAAAAGTAGACTCAAGCTGAACTTGTGCGACAAAACCCCGAACCATCACGCAGTCGTCTCTAATTGGCTAACAGTGGCGGTTTTATAGAGTTGGCAAACAGGCAGTGCCTCCTTACTTTTTGAGAGGCAGTTCCTTCTCATCTTTTGACAGGAAAACAAAGCTTGGAACAATTTTCAACATTTTCTTCGTAGGGTATAGTCAAGCTTCAAATACTATAACATGCATTCATGTAATAATATTAAAATAAATATTCATTCTGATCCTTGGAAAAATACTTGCCTCACTCCAACTGAAGATCACGAGCCGCCACTGTTGGTTAGTAATGAAAAATGGCTGTCAACCTGTGGCTCCCGCATGCGGCTGCGATATCGCAACAAAAATGTTCTTGTAAGGCCGGCTTAGTTCTTATTCCTTCTGAGATTGGACTAGAGTTTCAAGTGTCAAAAATCGTTCAATGTTTCACTTTTAAGTTGAAACGTTCTGCGGCCTTCAAAGTAGGCCTACTAATATATGTGTTCCCTAGTATTGGAATTTTGATATCTCATACCGTTCAAAAGTTATCACAAAAAAGTGATTTTTCGCTGCGTCGACTCCAACGGACTCTCAACATCCGAACTTACTCATAATTAACTACCTAACAATTACTAATATCACTGACCAATTACTAATTATCATTACTAATATAATCTTAGCTGAAAATATTTCTCTTCGAAATGCGTCTATTCAGGTTGACAGCATTCATAGTTAGGCTACACTTCCTACCAGTGTTGTAAAGTGGACAGGAGATGCTATTCTAAGAGTTCCAGTAACCATAGTGCTAGATGGAGGAATTTTACATATTTTAATTTTGACAAAATCTAGTTACATCACACATTTTGGCCAAGGGAAATGGAAAGACTGTAAAATTATAGGCAAATCAGGATTTCAAATATTGATAAGGAAAGTTGAACTTGAAGATGTGGCTTTGCAATTTTTCCTACTCTCATTCGTAAAACGGGAATTTGACAATGAAAACCATTAAATTAGACACATTTTGATTCAATTGTTGCTCTATCATGAAGTTATTTCCCAATATTCGACTAGACACATCTAATTTCGAGGGTATTATTCATTGATTGCAATTCACCGCAGATACGTGGTGTTTGTAGTTGTTGAGATATATGTTGCCAAAGTGCACCCTGTAAATCTGTCCAAGATACGGGCTCTTGACAAAATTAAATTAAGTACCCAACTGAATATCAAAAAAAGAAAAAAAATTATTCGACATCAATTTATTAATAGTATATCGTTAGCGTAACGGTCAATCAGAATGTTTTCATCACAGCAAGACATTGGTTCATCACTATCTTCAAACGTTTTCTGCGCAATTCATTCTACGTAGGTCAGTCAGCTAACGCACCGCTTTGACGCGAGTTCGAGTCTCACTTGAGGCATGGGTTCTGTGAACGTCGTTTCACTTATCAGCACTTCATGATTTTATTATCATCTGCTCATTCGTACCCTCAAATAACCTGACCGTTGATGGGATCGTGATGCAAACCATCCATTGAACATGCAATTTTAATATACTAGAAAGCACGGAATGTGCGTTGTGAGATGAGCGTAAAAGTATGTAAATCTGGGATTAAAATATATTTTGTCAGCTCAATCTACATCTACAGATCTTGGATTACTTCAAACGTTCAAAAACCTTACCTGCAACTTGTCGATATTTATAGTGCAACCTGTCGCATATATACTTTGCAATACCTGTTGATCCTAATATTCGATGAAATGTATACTTTTTACTTCTATTGCGTTTTCTTCGTTATATCCCATCCGAATGTTGTACAAATTATTGAAAATATGTATGATGGTTGTTTTCATATTCTGTATGAATTTGAATGCTTTTTAAAAAAATCGTTTTTCAAGTATTTTCCCCCTGTGTTTGCTCCTCTCATCTAAAAAGATACATATCTACAGAATGTTCAAAAATAGTAGCAATCATAATAACAAACATTTAAATATTATCGTACCCCCAAATAACCTGACCGTTGATGGGATTATTAGGCAAACAATTTATTTACATACAATTTTAATATAAAAAATACAGAACCACAGAATGTTCAAAAATAATAACGATCATAACAAACACTTGAATATTATTAATAATAATAAAATTAATAATTTTTAAATACACCATCCACTCATGGAGCCACCGTCGTTGCGGTCAGAGAATCTACGAGTCCCTTGCCGGCTTGTTCGACTTGGTCTGACAGTTTCTGGAAGTTTGAGGTGACGTTGGCTACGAGGCTGTCCAGGCTGGGAGCCTCCTTAAACAGGTTCTCAATGCCCTCCTTCCAGGACTCCAGGGTTTTAGTGACGGTCTCGCCGGCGTTGGCAAGGACGTCAGATGAAGAGGGAGTGGCTTCATCGGCGGAGCGGGGAGTAAGGCGAGCCGCAGATGCGAACAACTGGAACAAAGAAAAAATCAATCATGTTATCATATACATCATATACATGTTTGAATCATGTTATTCATACTTCATATACATTATTATATACATATGGTAATAATAATAGCATAATAGTGAGTGAGAATGGAAAAAAAATATTCAAAAATAATATGTATTTTTCGAGGGGTCAACAACTTGACATTTTAGTGTAGGGCCTACACCTGTTTTTTTTTATAAATATTTTTTTCCTGATTTTTATATTTGTGATTTTTGTGATTTTTCTTGTTTTCGTGATATATTCATATCTCTTTATTTTTTTGTGATTTTTTTATTTTCCGTAGTTTTTTATTTTTCGTGATTTTTTTAAGTTTCCGTGATTTTTTAAACAAAAATTTCAATTGTAGGGGCCTACACCTGATTTGGTTAGACGTTAACCTCTCAGTATTTGTTTACATCGATGGAAGCTATCGAAAACACTGTCTAGGACAATAGCTATCTACGATAGCTATTGTCCTAGACACTATTAAGTGAATCAACAAGTAGAACCAATTGAATCATGACACGATTGTGATAATGAAGAAGTGAATCAGGAAGGCAGTGAATTGAATAAATTCAAAATCATGTGTGGGCCCTTTGTTTGTTTCCATTGTTGTCTTATTCCGTCCATAGAATACCAATATCAAAAGTGTTTGAATATGACGAAATTCATCCATAATTGCAGCATAATTATGTTTCAAATAGCATAATTATGCTTTAATGTGCTGTTGTGTTATTATGCTGTGTGTTTTTTCTTATCAGTTTTTCTTTGTTTTTTGTTCGTTTGTTTGTAAGCACTACACAGGTCGCACGGTTCGACCGATCGGTATGAAACATTTTCTATACACGTATAGGTCTACGAAGACTTATTCAACTTATAACTGTAGAGCTTTTGGGTTTAATCGGTTGGACGATTTTTGAGAAATAACATCTCAAAGTTTCTAAAAACCCCATTAGATCAGAGTGGGAAAAAAAAATTGAAAAATAAAACCTCTCTGAAAAATTCAAGTTTGTCCCGGATGTGAATATACCAAATTGATACACACTCAGATTGTAATAACCAGAAGCACAATTGGCAACAGTATAGCAACAAGTAGCAGGTAATGGTTTTGAACCCTCGAATTAATCTCATGTATGTATATACGCAGAGTGAGCGGACAGAATATATTTCATCCTAGATTCGTATTGAGGATGATTGATTTTGGATCAAGTATCGATGTTGATGAGAAATGAAAATAAAAGAATTTCATGATTTCAAGTTCATCACAACGCGAATACTGCGTTCGCCCAGACTACCGTGGTTTCATGAAAGATCAATCCTAATTTCTTCAAACTTCATCGAAATATCCATCAGGGAATATATCATCATTCAGTGAAAATCTCATATTTTTTTTTCTTAATAACATCGAAACTTTTTACAAAATCATTTTTCCCCAATTAAGGCTATGGATGAAAGATGAGGTCATTTTACCGGGGCACCACAAGGGAGATCTTACCGCCCCAAAGAATAATCAAAATGTGGTAACTCATATAGCAAACAAATCTCGAATACGGTAGTAATTTCAGATATAGAAAACAATTCAAACATTCATAGTGGGGAGAAAAAATCTAGAATCTTCTTATCATTAACTGATCAAATTGAAATTTGAACTTGTTTGGAAAGAATTTCAAGATAATTAGTTACTCCGGCTCACCTGTATATCCTGTACAAAATTGCAAACGAGGAAAAAATGAAAAACGAAACACGGTTTTTTTGGTATGTAAAATGGAAGTTTCCACAACACTCAGCTAACTAATAATAACAATAAGAAGAAGAATTAATTATTAATACAGTGGGATCAAAGTACATGATAATGTCATCGTCATATTATATAACTATTAGGACCTACATAGAAAATAAAATAGGCTTACATACAAATGTCCAATAATATATTAAAATCATACGATACTAGTACATGAAACAGAACTGCAAGGTATCGATGGTTAAAATTAAATATGGTGTTCTTGTAATTCTTTAACGCTATAGTAACACTTACTGATAAGGCGGTTCTTAAGTTTAATTCAAAAAGAATATATACATTTTTTTCTAGATGTAAAGCATTATAAAATCTAGTCCCAGCATGTAGGCCTATAGGTCCTTTCTTTACAATTGATAGATTGTTCTTCATTATAATCATACGTTATTATCAGTTAGCTGAGTGTTGTGAAAACTTCCATTTTACATACCAAAAAAATCGTGTTTTGTTCTTCATATGTTATTCTTTCTGGTGTTATGATTATGTTGTCAGTGAGTAGCCTATATATGTCTTGAAGTGACTGATAATCTCACTTACTGGACTACACATTATCATAAATACATTGATAATGTGAAAATTTGTGTTATTAGACCCACAGACAAGTCATCTGTTATGACTTTGTGGGGCTAAAACATTATATAAATGTCTACATATGAAGAATAAAGAGTTCAAAAAAAAAGAACCCAACTGAAACCTACTGCGTGAGAACTTACCTGGAACGTGCAGAGAACAGCCAATAGAACAACAAAATATTTGAACGCCATTTCAGACAAGTGCGTAAATAACTTTGATCTGCTTTGTTCGTGAATACGAAAGGGAATGATCTCGGTGAGCTATTGGTCCAGATGACGGAGCTGTCTCTTATATTTAGCCTCGTGTCATGATTGACCTCTTCTTATCACACAGAGACAAGGGCAATGTGTAACATCTAGTGGTCAATGCAACAAAGGCCTACACCGCGAATGGTTAACATTTATTTTCATTTATTATTCACATTTACAGTTTCACAAAACTGCGGTGACAAGGTATTGCACTAAATTAACGGAACTCTTAAACAGAGACGAAGTTCAAGCCCCGGCCTACATTAGACGCCGTCTAAGTACAAAATTGCATTGCCTCTGTATTTTTGTTCTTAATCGGCGTCCAATGTAGACCGGGTTTCAAACTTCGTCTTTTCCACACTGAAGAGAACAAAAAATAATTATTTGAAAAGAAATCTCAAATCCTATCTATTACAGAGGTGCTAACAGAAATAGAGAAATTCACCATCACTCATTTTTTTTCTATCTTCAAAAACAAGTGTAACTGAATGAAAAGTTTACATCTCCAAGATAATTTTATGCTCTTTAATCAATATTACATTCAATTTCAGTGAATTGATTCAGTTTTGAGAAAATACGTCTGTGGATTTCATCACATTCTCCTTATTCATTGACGTGTTATATCTTGGAACTGATTGAATTCACTGAAATATAATGTTACATTAATAGAAGAGCATGAAATTATCTAGGAGATGTGAAATTTTCATTTGATTATACTGGTTTATGAACATGGAAAAAAATGAGTGAAGTGAATTTCTGTATTTTATAACCACCGTGCACGAACCCCCTTGAACTAAATAATTAACGTAACTCTTAAACAGGTACAAGATAAAAAAAACTCTCAAATACCCTCTCTCAACACAGGCCTCCTCACCACCACTTCCTTGAATTCATTCAATGTCAGTTCCCCATCCGCCAACCTCCCCAAACCATTCCAACCGTCCCCAGTTCGAGGTAGGGGGAGTATAATGTGTGTCACCCTAAGAGGAGTCGCCATTCTGGAGTAACTGTCGGAGATCTTTGTGGTTTTATCTTCTATTGTCCGGCGAATATGTAAGTGTATAAATATGTCAATCAGACTTTTTTGGACTCATACACTGTTGCATTTTACTCAAATTATTTCACAACTGAGTTGATCTATAATAAGACTTTGGGGTTGATATCTGAAGCGATGTAGCAACGTAGCACAACAACCCTTACTTAGTCACAAATTTGTCCTCAAAATGCACGCGAGAAGAGTTCCTTTGTTACTGTTGGAGTTATGTTTACCTATTCAGCAGTTAAGCTGATCGATGAGATAGCAACAGTTACTCCAGAATGGTGAGACAGACTTTTTACTTCCGTACATCTCTTCTTGCTCCCGCAACTGTGACGCTTCGGCTGTGTATACCAAGTACAGCGTGATCTAGTTGTCTTTATTTACATATTCAGTCTGTAGTCTTAGTCTGGGCCATGGTTTTAATTTGTCACCGTCTTAGTTAGATAAGGGGAACCGATAGGGATTGCCATATGAATTTGTCGAAATCCCGTATGTTCGACAGACTGAGTGTTCGATACACCAAACAATCAAACTGTCGATCAGAACAATCTGTAGGAAAATCGATCTGTCGAACTTTCGGAATATCAAACAAAAAAACAAACGAACTGTCAAACTTTCGAACTGTCGAGCTTTCGAACCGTTGAACAAAAAACTGTCGAACTTTCTAACAAATGTGATTTCGATGAAACGATCTGTCGAACAATGAAACATGCGATCAAATAGGTTTTCGAACGATTGTTTTCTCAACCATTTGATGCGTATTCTTCGGAAGATGGCATGTTTTCCATGTTCCAATAGGCACGCAAGGAGACCACATATTGAGGTATAAGTTTAAAGTTCGGATTCTTCAAAAATATCGTTCATATGTCATCCTTTCATCCCCCAAATAACCTTGATGTTGGTGGGATCGCCAAACAAACACTTCTCATCATCAATTCATCAAGTTGATAAGCCTACTCAATCAAAAAGACAATTTTCTCGTTATCGTCTTATTACTATTATTTGTCATTCTATGCCCTATAGTTTCTCATTCATTGTAATGTTTCATTCACTCTCTCATTCAGCGTAGGCCTATATCTATCAACAGTTCAAAAACCAATATTTCGCGCGATGTAGCACGTAGACATTGACATTTGAACTTTTCAAATTGATCGAACAGTTCAAAAGGCTCGGGTTCAAATACCGGTTAATGCATTCATATATCTCTCATCATCACTAATGACTCATCAGAGTCGATTTAGCGGAATATCAGTTTTCTGATTATAACTTTTGAACGGTATAAGATATCAAAATTCTGAAAACGAGGGAACACAGATATGCTTAATACTTTCAAGTGGTGTGAGTAATAATTATTCACCTCAAATCACCTAATTGTCAGGCGTATACGCTTAAACGTACACATTTTTTAAATGTATACGCCTGACAATTATGTGATGTGAGATGAATAGTTAATACCTACACCATATTGAAGGCATTGAAATTATATATGTTTCTTAGTTTTCAGAATTTCGACATCTCGTACTTTACAAAAGTTATCATAAAAAAAATGATATTCCGCTAAATCGACTCCCATGGAACCTTACATGAAAACGATGGACACAAGAACTAAATAAATCAACTCCTGTTATGACCTCGATTAATTGGATGAGTGAGAGCAAACATTCGATACAAATTCGGTATAAATCGGTTCATTTCCGTTTTTTCTCGTATGCGATCCACAGGTTGTGAAACGGAACACATCCATACGGTTCTTTCTTTCTTTTAAATGCTGCTTAGCTACCCCACCAACAACTATAGGTTATACGGGGATTAGAAAAGCGGAATATGAAGAAAATATTAAGTGATGATAAGTGAAAGGACTTCCACAAAAACTCATGCCTTATGCGTGACTCGAACCCACGCCCAACGGTGACTTCATTTTCCACCGCGGTAAGTGATAGTTGATTGAGCTACGATGGGGGGTATCATTCTCTCTCAATAGATGTTATCCAAAATTAGTAAGTCAAGGTTAGTGAAGATTCACTAACCTTGGGTGTTACTGATCTACTCACTTCGTACTTTGTTTAGTTTTTGGTAAAAATTAATATCGTTTAGGCCCGGTTTTACGAATCTTAGTTAAGTACTAATCCACTAACTATTTGTTAGAGGTACGAAAATATCACATGTAACCAAGGGTGATAACAAGTTAATCCGCTAACTATTGCTTAATCCACTAACAATCGATTCGTAATACCGGCCCTTAGTTAATTGTATTACATATCCAAAATCAATGTTCTTCCTCCTTAACTAGACAAGAATAATTTTTAATTATTAATTTATAATAATCATTTTTGTAGAAAAGCGAAGCATTTATGTTATGTAAGATAAACAAGATTCTATACGAAATGTAATGGGAACATATGTGGGACTGTGAACACCTCGATTTTGAATCTATTGAACTCACTGCCTTCCTGATTTACCTATTGATTTACCTCTAGGCCTATCGTTCCATGTCTTGTTGATCTTGTTAATGATGTTTTTAAGAGTTAATTAAGTTGATGTGAGAAAAATGAAAAATATTCACTAAATATTTCACTAATGAAAAGAAACGTATTGATTCGAAATGATTCAGCTTACGACTGTTTTGCATGAAACTAGAACTGTAAAAATACGTTGTAAAAATTCCCGCGCGTTCTTGAATCTAGATTGATATCTATACGATTTTTACACACAAACAGCCTAATTTCTGAAGCAATAATATTGATGTGAATGAAGCGTGTTTTTCATAATTGATCAAGTTATATAATCGGTATGGCCGCTCTCGGTAGCTCTGTCAGCTGAGGCACCGCTTCAGAGACTGAAGTCTCCGTTGGGCATTGGTTCATGTCCCGCATAAGGCATGGGTTTTTGTAATCGTCCTTTCACTTATCATCACTTCATCGTTGCATTATCACCCGCTCATTCGTACCCCGTACAACCTATAGCTGTTGGTGGGGTCGTTAAGCGAACAATAATCATCATCATAATCGGTAGATGCACTGCTTTAGAAACTGAAGTCCAGTAGGGACTCCCATGTCCCAATCGACTCCCATGAACTCAAAATGATCGTCGATAGCACTGTTATTTCAAGCTCTGACTATAATATATACTATTGTCAGAAGTGGGAATGATTCAATGAATATAAATATTAATATAGTATTGATAAGACGAAGTACTTTTATCTCCGAGATGACCTCATTCATGAGTGATAGTGAGGAGAAACATTGAGGTCAACTAGGCCAGTTCTACGGTCAGTTCAGTTTCAATAAAGTGTACAGATAATGATTATTTAATTAGTTATTTGATTCTCCGAAATAACTTTTATCTACATGTTAATCTAAATGCGGAGTAATTGTTACTCAATCAGGGATAAGTGGGTAGGATCGTTCGGACTAGGTAACGTAACAGTGATCTTACGAACCCAAAGAAAACTAGACATAACGTATACAGGCCTATATACATGACACCCAGTTCAATATTGTTTCCCTAGAGAAGTTTTACATGAAAAGATATGTTCATGTTGTATATATGTGTATATATATATATGTTATTTCTCAATTGAACAATTATGTGGTAAGAAGTTTGTTGTGTGTTTCTGATATATAACTAACTTATATTATAATTTCTCTTTTTGAAATACCAATAATTGATCAAATACTTTCAAAGTGTGCTTTTACTGGATAAGTATGTCCTAATAACATATTCTTTGTGATAATCTGAGATAGATGTTCCAAATCACTTTTTTGTGAGGATGATCTGCATTGTTTCAAGAGTATTCCAATTTATTTCGATTTCCATTGTCGCCAATAATTGGTGTATCATATCCGGATCATACCGCCATCTCTTGACGATTCAAAGGAATAATAATCACACTGATGTTGATAAAGTAGTACGAGCCACTAGATCGACTATTGTGTAGTGTGATCAATTGGATACAATAATAATAATCGGGAGAAATAATAACGGGAGAAGACAATTCTTATGCGCTGTGAGATGAGCAAAATATGTGTATGTAATATACTAGAAAGCCACACACCTTGATTTGGCAATTTGACAGTTTTATTTCACCATGTCAAAAGCTAATAAGCATTTAGTTGAAATTACCAAACATTTCCCTTATACCTAAATATCTATCCACTCACGTGCATTTTCGCATGTTCACTTGAACTTCGTAGTTGACATGAAATGGTCACTATAGACTCATCAATTGAACCATTCTGAGTTATTGGAGAGTATTCTAGTTTAGAACCAATTGTTTATATATTCATGAAAAAAATGAAATAAGAATATATATATATATATATATATATATATATATATATATATATATATATATATATATATATATATATATATATATATATATATATATATATATATGTGTGTGTGTGTGTATATTTAAATTTATTCAAACTCGCGACGTAATCAATTTCTCATTAGGCCCTATTTATTTCAATTCAATAAACGCATGGATCAATTTATTTGAAATATTGTGTGCTTCATGTAGGCCTAATTTGAAACTCCTTTTATATACACAAGAATTGAATGATTCGCAAATAGATAAATGAATGGATGATTTTTGTCTGATGGATATCATGCAGTCCAATAACAAATGTTGACCTCACAACAAACATTATGTAACAAAAAGCAGTAAACAAAAATGATCATTGATTAAAATTCGATATTGATAGGCATAATATTATGATGGAAAAATCTGAAAAAAATCATGAGTGACATTTCACCGAGTATACAATATATGTATGAAATTCAAGATAATTTGTTCTCTAGGTCATTCGGAAGAAAATGATGTCACGTCCTAAAGAAAAAATGAGTATGCATAAATCTGCATTTAAATAGACTATGCCATAGTATACATGGTAGCCGAATAGACAAAATAATGATCAAATATGAACTAATTAAGAAGGAAAAACACAATAATGTATGATAATTAATCAGGTGAAGAAAAAAATTAAATTTATCATAACAAAACGTGTGAATGACATACACCGTAGTGTTTCATTATCGCTTTCAAAAAGATAATACCTTATTATTGGTGTTCCCTCGTAGGAAAGCTATATCGTTAATTAACGCTAATATAGCAATACCAGCATTCGGAACAACCCATAGCTAGTTGAAAAACACAGGCTCATGGCGGTACTCTTAAATAAAACAACAATCATTACATAAGATACAGTAGGCCTATAAGTAGTTGAAAGTTGATAGAATAACTAGAATAATGTAGTATATAGGAAGTTGGCTTTTTATATGTTTTGTTGAAACCTTTCGTGACCCATTGTATAATCAATCATTACTTCTTTATGGTTAATTAACCATAAAGCGTAAATGAATTGAAGCATGAATTTTCAAATGAAAAGCATACATTGAAGCATTCGAGTACCTATTTTAAGCACTTGGAATTTTAATATAAGGAGCATTAATTCAAGCATTCAAGTATTTTATGGGCTTGTACACCAATATACTTTGGATCTTGAAGAATATTCTGAGCTTAAGTTTCATTTTCAATACATCTGGGACTGGAGATAAGATCTCTGTCTCTTTATAGAATCAAGGGAGACAAGGTAGGATCGTCCGAACGAAGGACGTCACGATGGAGTTTGTATGGTTCCCTCAAAAAACTCAAATTCTCTATATTGTAAGTATTTAATAACTCAAGTTATGGTTATTTTATTATACATCATTAATTGATAAAATCATAATAAATATTAAATATAATGAATACAATGAATGTAATGAAAACAAGAACCAGCTATTGGCCTATATATAATACCTTTGAGAAATAGCCAAATATTCGAACCGTATGAAAGTCATGTTTTAATAACGATCAGTATCATAACCCTATTAGACTTGTGTGACCGGACTGATTGTTAAACTGGACGGGACAACAATGTCCACCAATTGATTAAGGGGATGCGTGCATGGTGCTTACATAAATGGAGAAATCTATTTTTACTATTTTTTCCGTTTTCGAAAACCAGTGTATGAATGAAAAGTTCTCATCTCCAAGGTAATTATATACTCTTTGATTAATATGACATTTTTTTTGTGAATTCTATCGGTTTTGAGACAATACGTCGATGAATTTCATCACATTCTTTTTATTCATTGACGTATTATCTTGAAACTGATTGAATTCACTGAAATGAAATGTCACATTTTTGAAGAGCATACATTTATCTCGGAGATGTGAACTTTTCATTCAATTACACTGGTTTTTGAAAATAGAATAAAATTGGTGACGGTGAATTTCTCCACTTTTATAATCACCGTGCATGCTCCTAATCACAAGCTTTGATAGTTCCTCATATTGTGTTTTGCTATGGTAACGATTATCGGTCATTTGTTACTTGAGAATTAAGCCAGTTTTGGAAAAAAACAGCAATAGTGAATCAAAAATCATGAAATTATAAATGAAGATTCAATTTCTTGTTTCAATCTTGAAAAAAGTGAGGTGTGTCCAACGAATTGTTGATCGCTAGTGGAAAGTGACTACCGTATTTAATAAATAAATGTGTTCAATTAAACAAAATAAATAAATTGATCTCGAAGATCGAAAACTACATTTCTATCAATTATGAGAAAGTGACTATTTATCTATTTAGGAGCCGATTGCAAGAACTTGAGTAGACTATTAATTAGCTGTCTAATAGTTGAGATACGAAAACTAACATACGTATAACCAAGGGTGATAACAAGTTAACCGACTATCTATCGCTTACCCACCAAATACCAGTATACGGAGTTTTGGACATATAATTAAGGGTGCGCGTTAAAAATAGAGAAATTCACACTCACTAATACTTTTCAATGTTCAAAAAACAGTGTAATTGAATGAAAAGTTCACATCTCTAAGATAATTTTATGCTCTTCAATTAATATGACATACTATTTCAGAATATTGAACCAGTTTTAATATAATACGTCAATGAGTAAAAATAATGTGATGAAATTCATTAATTTATTATCTAAAAACTGATTGAATTCACAAAAATAAAATGTCATATTAATTAAAAGCCATGAAATTATCTTGGAGATGTGAACTTTTTATTCAAATTACACTGTTTTTTGAAAATGGAAAAAAAATTGTATAAATAAATTTCTCGCTTTGTGTAAGCACCGTGCACGCACCCCCTTAAACAATTAACAGTAAGGTCCCAGATTACCGAATAGTACATTTGATGATCTAACGATTAGCGGATTACCTTGTTATATTAATTACTACTTCGTTATCAATGATATTCTCGTATCTTATCTAATTATCAGCTCAAGGTGGTGCATACACGATGAAGAAGAAATGTATCTCTACTATTTACTTCAATTTTCAAGGAACAGTGCATTTTAATAAAAATACAATCAACTCGAAGACAATTTCATAATCTTCAACCACTATGCCATTCTGTGTTTGTGAATTCAATAAGTTTTAATATAATACGTCAATGAATACCAAGAAATTGATGAAATTTATTGACGTATTATCTCAAAACTGATAGAATGCACAAAAACAGAATGTTATATTAATTAAAGATCATAAAATTGTCTCGGAGTTGATATACATTTCATTTAATGATATTGTTTCTTGAACATAGAAAAAATAATATAGATGAATTTCCCCAGCATCCTGTATCCACCACCTTAATTGTTGTACTATTATTGTTCGTAAAACTCTATCTTGTTACAGATATCAAGCCCAAGCACTGCATTTGCTCCTATAATCGCTTTCACTGATTCCCGCCATGCTCCTTGCTCGCGATATGGAGGACTTGGCTCCTTCCTTGAACAGCTTGACGATATCCAGGAGGACTGTGTATATCGGGCGCTGTGTGCGATCGGCCGGGTCTTCTGGAGGAATTCCCAGATCCAGAACCACTTCGTCCCTGTTGCGAACATCGCCCACAGGCATTGCTTCCACAGTAACCTGGAAACAATTGTTTTCAATATCGGAACTTTGATATGACATTTTTTCTACGAATAAGGTCAAATGTATTTTTTTCCTTTCTGTTTTTTCTTGTTTCTTTTTTCTTGATTATTTTCCAATTTCTTGGAATTCTGTAATGATACTTTTCCAATAAATCTCATGCTTTGACAACAAAATAATGTACTCTATGAAAAAATTCTGAATCAATAGAAAACTCACATTCCTACACCATCCCATACCTTATGGGCCCCATTTTGCCCCACCTTCCCCTCGTAAGGGGACATTCGGGCCATGTTCCGCGCGGTCGCGACTTTTGGTCGCCGAAACCCGAGACAACCAGAAAGCCAGGCAAAGTCGTCTTTGGTGACAAATATATATTTTCATAATTTTATTTTCAAACATATCAAATTACATATATGTACAGTAAAGATCAAGAGATATAATATAGGCCTATAGATATAAAGAATCAAATGAAATTTTAATACTGTTTGCAAGAAAAATAAAAAGAAGTTCGCGTAAGAACGTATGGTGCTCTTGTGTGCGGACAAACATTAGTAAATAAATAGGTCTATGGGATTCGATGTTATCAGAAAAAAGAATTCATGTAAGTCCCTTATAATAAATTATATTTCTTCTATTTGGATTATCATGATACATGATCGAAAGCTTGACACAGTCCTTTCCCCAATTAGCAATACAAATTACGACGAGGTAGGATCTTTCAGAGAAGGCAATACATCGGCAAACTCAATACCCCAGAGAGAATAATTTATTATAATATAAATTTATGAGCTCAGAACATGCATTGAGAATTTATATTTGTGTGAATATATTATCAGCAACTTGATTATTGATGTAGTTTAGTTTACACATCACAAAATATGAATCCGCCGCCTTACAACTAACTCCATGCTAACTGGAACAATAACTAAACCAAAGAGCCAGTAACCAGAATAAGGCATCCAATTGAAAATATCCACCCGAAGCAAATTTTGGAATATTCAGAATCATTCTTCCAGCATTTTCTTCGAAAATTGGAAATTTCGAATGGTTGATTTTTTCCGTCTGGATGAAGAGTTTGCTAAGATTGTGTGGGAATTTTTTAGTCGATTTTGTATGGGCTTTCCATGCAAATATATAAGCACATTTTTGCTCATTTTTCTCAATTATTCAAAAATGTCCAAATTCTTTACAGCCACAAGAAAAACTGATGACATTGAGATAATGTTCCGGTAATTTTCCACTTTTGATGGTTGCATAAGATTCATCAAATTTATGTATTTATTTTAGGTCTCCAAAACATTTTCATTCATGGACCTATATAATTGTCAAACAATTTTTCACAATTTGAAACGATGAATGTGATACTTCATCAACTATGAAAGAGAAGAATACTAACACAACTAAATTACAGAAATTTATTTTTTGGTTTACCTGATTCATGAACACTGGTACAATTGTTGCCAATGCAATCAGACACACATTCATTATCTCCTTCTTTATTTCGATCTCTGTTCGTTTCTCTTCCCGAATGCTCCCGAACTGTTCCCGGACTTGTCTTCGATTATTTAAAATCGAGTATTGCTCGAAAAGCCGCTGCCAAACTGACTTAATATGGTGTAACGGTGTTAAAATAACAGTTGTCTGAAAATGATGACAAACAGGTTGCATAATTAGTAGGGAAATGTCAACGTAGTCAAAACAAACCGCGTGTTAGTGATTGCAATCATTGTTTACTCTGAAGCGAGTAAAAACTTCTTTGTAATCACACAATAAAAATATCTATCGTTGACAAATTGATTATTGTAACTATTCACTGTAATATATGTCCTTCTTTGTACATCGTATACTGATTTCAATCATTTGTATTCATTTGTGAGGCATTTGTAAGGCGTAAGGCGTCATTTGTAAGGCGTCTCCACTCACCAGAGGGAAAAAATTCTCACCAGGGCAATTATTTTTGAAAATATTGTGAATGTTTATAATGGATCGACCCTATTTTAGAAGGTACTTCTCTGAATGGATGTGCAGCAGTTTCACAACAATACGTTCATCAGGAAAGCCACTACGATAATAATGCTTTAGTTGACACTGAAAATGGTCACAAAACATGTATCTCGCGTTATATACACCACTTGATTATACTTGAGATATTTCATCATTGTGTGGTATCGATATATTTGCAACAGAATTGGATTTGGGCTCAGCTAATAATAAACAGTTCAACCGCATGCGTTTGGCACAGACCAGGGAAAGTCACGTATTTGTTTTTCGTGAATCGAGGTAACCGAAACTATTCATTTGTATCAAAACGGCTTTAGGTATGCCGATGAAAATTAGTTGAGCTGATTGAAGAAGGTTTGACCCTACCAGTGTATCAATTGTCATCCCAATGCTAAATATCCACTGGTTTTCATGTATGTAACCGTTTAACGTATTTTTCAACTGGCTTTCCCAGAATGTTCTCGGAATATTCTACTTTTTTATTTAAAATGTTTAATATACTATTTTAACCTTGATTAATCAATAAATATCGAAATATACACACTTTTTTGGGTGGGTTCCCCTCAAGATCTATAGGCGTTTCAGAGAGGTGGCAAACTTCATAGCAATAATTAAAATGTCAATCAAATTGTGTTCTCCAATACTCTAGAATTAGATCATGATTGTATTTCTCAATAATAATAGTATAGTAGTTAATATAAATAATAGTTATCAATAATAGTAGTTCTGAGTTCCAATAAGAAGTGCATTTAAGTTCTTGTCGAATGATTTGCAACATATCAGGGCGTATGACATACATATACACAATAGGAGAGACACAAAAAAGTGATGGATTTTTGTAACATTTTAATTGATTTAAATAGAGCAAACACATAAGAAACAACGAGGAAACATAAACATTTACATTTTTAATATTTCAGCACCTTGAAAAATAATTCATTCAGGCCTATATTCTTTTCTTCGCGTAAGAAGATGGTTGTCTACCAACTGAATAACTGTGAAAACTTCGGGTAAACAATTATCTCCAAAGATTATCTTTGAATTGTCTTTGAAAGATGCAGTTCCGTTTCTATCGTGAACCATGTTATACCCTAAAACTACCATAGCGGTACAAATATGATGGTGACATTGTGTTCAACTAGTTGGATGAGCGATCTAGTCATACTGGTATGAAATGTAATGGAAACTCTATGAGTATATGCACCTTGATGTTCCAACAATTATGTCACTGCTTTCCTGTTTTATTCATTACTCATTTCTATCGCTTTTAAGTGGTGAAACTTGTAGTTTGGTTTCTTGAATGTTTTTTTTTTTAAATAAGCGTAACGCATTACTTCCATTTCACATACCGAAAAAAAGGGCTTCGTTTTTATGTTTTTTTTTCTTTGTAATTTTGTACACGGCAGAGGTGAGGAAAAAGGAACCATCGGCTTAAAAATGTTTTCGAATATTGGTGGCACAGCAGAATAGTTTCGGATTGTTTTTCAGAAAAATCGGTCACACGGTTTTTCCGAAAAAAATTGAAAGTTTGGAAAATTTTCATAAGAATAACCCAGGGGGGAAATACTTGAGGAAAGAAATTTTTTCAAAAGCTTTCAAATACATAGAATCGGATGAGATATAACAAAGAAAACGCAAAGTATACATTTCATCGAATTTCAAGATCAACATGTAATGCAAAGTGTATATGTGACAGTTTGCACTATAAATATCAACAAGTAACAGGTAAGGTTTTTGGACGTTCGAAGTAATCCAAGGTCTGTAGATGTAGATTAGGTTGACAAAATATTTTTTAATCCCTGATTGCAATACTTCTACGCTCATCTCGCAACGCACATTCTGCGTTTTCCTAGTTTATCAAAACGACTGATCCGATTCATATGAACCTTCGGAAAAATGTGTATCATCTCTAAATTGAAATTCCGTGAAAATCTTTGTCCATTCAAAAGATTATTTCCTTTATTTTTCTTCTCTGGGCTATTATAGTTTGTTTTTTTTACTTCAAAATGGGTTTTTGCAATAGTGGTACTACCAATTCTGCCTCAAAACTCCATAGTAACGAATTAGATGATGACACTTGTGTATGCCAATTGTTTCTACCGCATGTGTACTTTCATTCGACCTGGGGAGCACGAACAAAATTTAAAATTAAAAAGTGTTCGTTTTTTGCGAGTACGTTGATGTTGAGTCTTCGCTTCGCTCATCCTATTAGTTGATCAATGACCCTCTTCTTTCGTGGATACAATTATTTTATTCATACAACAATTAACACGATGATGACCATCGAATATGAGTTATTGTTTTAGTTCAAGTTTCATAAATATTAGGGTCAAATTATACATTATTACTCCTCAAGTATTCCATTTTAATGCTCATTTTCACTGTTGACATTTATATAAATCAATATAATTATAAAACAATAGAAAACAACAGTGACTTCAATACATGTATTAAATTAAGATTTACAAACGTTTAATAAATAAATAACTGATCTGAACCTAGAACAATAGCTATACGATGGATACGCAACTTGGACTTCTCCCATGTTCTCCCAGCTGACGATCATCTCCAATGCTGAGAAACCTTCGACGCCAACTAGATCACCAAGCTAGCTACAGACTCTACAGGGCTCTGATGGCCTGAGTAGTCGTGAAGAATTGAAATATTGCCGTCTAGATCGTCTACAAATTGGCTAAATGCCTGAGTAGTCGATCTTAGTGGCTTCTGCAGTCGGTTTCATAGATCCAGAACAACGTATCCATCGTAGGTAGCCATTGTCCTAGACTGAACATTATTACATTACATTGTCAAAAACATAATTCATCTCTATTAACAAACAGTTCTCATTATGCAGCACCTAAATTACATAATCACTTCCCTACATTCTTAAAACAATCAGATCCAGCTTTTAAATGTAAATTGAAAGAAAATTAGTATGTTATTATACTGTAAACGCTTTTTCGATAGAAATTGTTCCAAATTAAATTCAAAAAACAGAATTCCAGATCTCATAACTTTAGACCAAATTTAGATTTAGAATATCAATTCAGAAACTACTTCCTTTAATAACATTTCAATAATATTTAATTTTAATTTCAAGTATTTTATAAGTTAAAATAATGACACATCAAATATGTTACCATGTAAAATCATATTAACTGACAATAAAGAATATTTTTATTATTATTATAAATTAGTATATATTCTGTGATCCGCTGTTTTTTGTCAATACATTGACATAGCTCGGCCGATAAGATACTTGGGCGTGGCTATTGCCTCTGGCTGGTTGATGACTTTGCTGACAACCGACACCACGACTAGTGCTCTCGATTTGTCCTCCAATGGTGTCCGACAGATGATTCATGTCTCGGATGAAATCATCTTTCAATTGTTTGATCACTTTCAGAGCATCTCCTCCGTTTGTTGTCGACGGTTTGTGGTCGGCATGAGGCTGATTCCTGAGGGAAAGACAAGATAATATAATTGAGAGAATGTTCAGAAAGTGTGTTTAGAAGTATGGAACAAGAAATAAAAGTGAGTTTATAAGTCTTGAACGCTCGGATAAACGTCCCATAAGTATAGGCATCAAAATGTATAATCACTTTCCGAAAAGCGTGAAGCTAGTCAGAGGAGAGGATAATTTTAAACTATTCATTGAATAAATGTATTTACTCCATTCAAGAGTGTTTAGATGACAAGGATTATCGTTACTTTTATAAATCTATAGATAAGTATAATTTGTATTCGGTTTTTGTTTTTTCATTAATTATGCGTATGTTGTCAATAATGTCAATATGTTACCTGACTTTTCTTATATTATTTGTTTATCGATCAAGAATAAAAAAAAAGTTATATATAATCCGGAAGATTGATGAGTGCAAGCTGAAAAAATAATAGGTAACTGGTTTTACTGAAAAAAGAATGAAAAAACGAATGGCATTATCTGATTGTATTGTCATGAATCACATCGATCAATAATAATTTCTAATTTTCTCATGTGATTAAAAAATTATATATTGTTTATATTTTGAACGAAGATAGAGAGATATTTACCCGTAATGACCCACTGACTGAGCAGGTTGATATTTATGAATACTTTCATATTGTCCGAAACTTCGTTCTGGTACTTCAGCTACTCGGGCAACAGCCGGAACACCATTGTCACCGTAATACACTGTCGGGCTGTGGTGTCCATGTAGCGACCCAGGTTTCACGCCAGAGTTACTAGCAGTAATAATATTACTGTATGCGTTACTGCCAACGTGCGTGTCGTAGGCCAGAGAACTGCTTCCCTGAAGATGAAGAACAACGGTTAGAAATCTGTAACGCGATGCCAGAGACTGTAATTATTTCAATTGAATTGTAACCACGGAAGAAGAAGGTAGTCTACCAACAGAATAATTGTAAAATAATTAAAAGGGTGCCTGCACGGTGCTTACAAGAATCGAGAAATGTATCTTTTTTTTTTCATTTTTAAAAAACAGTCTAATGGAAAGTTTCACATCTCCAAGATAATTGTATGCACTTTAATTGATATGACATTTTTTTTTTTTAATCAAACAGTTTTGAGATAGTACGTCAATGAATTCCATCACATTCTTTCCATTCATTGACGTTTAATCTTAAAACTGATTGAATTCACTGAAATAGAATGTCATATTAATTGAAGAGCATGAAATTATAAGGGGGTGGAATATTATTCATTCAATCACACTGGTTCGTGAACAGGTAAAAAAATTAATGATGAATTTTTCCAGCACCGGGCATGCACCCTCTTAAGAGTCCATGGGAGTCTTTTTAGCCGAATATCAGGTATTTTGTGATAACGTTTGAACGGTATAAAGTATCGAAATTATAAAATCGAGGAAACACAGATATTTTCAATACCTTCAAGATGGAGTAAGTAATAAGAATTTTTCTTGAAAATGGCCTATGTATACACATTATAATACACATTTTTCAAGCGTATACGCCTGAAAATTATGCGATGTGAGATAAATAGTTATTACTTGTACCATCTTAAAGGTATTGAAAATACCTTTGTTTCGTTTTCAGATTTTCGATAACTTATACCTTTCAAACGTTATCACCAAAAAACTGATATTCCGCTATATCGACTCCCACGGACTCTTAATAGGTACTGAAATAAATATAATCACTTTTCATAATGACTTCAATTAATATATAGAATAATGATTACTAAGATAAACAACTAGAAAATTATGAGATATTTACGTATTTCGGTAATCCTGGTGAGTTGTTTATCCTCGAGTGTTTCAACACATCCAGTAGATGGAGATGCTTGTCTTCTTTGTGGTAAATTCGAGAAGGTGTCGGTGGTACAGACACCAATTGCGTTTCCACTTGTTTGATATCAACAGATGGTTTATAGCTGTCCTTATGTTCGTAGTGACCAGACGGTTTATAGCTTTCCTTTTGTCCATAGGCGTGAGTAGATGGCTTGTGGCTTTCTTTTTGTTCGACTTGAACGGATGGTTTGTATATTTTCACTTGATTATATTCGGCCACGGGTAAGTATGTACTTACGCGTTTGTAGTGCACATCTGGTTTATGGCTTTCCTTGTGTTCATAGTGGGAAGATGGTTTATAGCTTTCCTTGTGTTCGTAGTGGGAAGATGGTTTATGGATTTCCTTGTACTCAAGGTGGACGTGTGGTTTATAGCTTTCCTTGTGTTCGTGGGCATGTGGTTTATAGCTTTCCTTGTGTACGTGGACATGTGGTTTATAGCTTTCCTTGTGTTCGTGGACATGTGGTTTATAGCTTTCCTTGTGGACGTGAACATGTGGTTTGTAGCTTTCCTTGTGTTCGTGGGAAGATGGTTTATAGCTTTCCTTGTCCTCGTGGGAAGATGGTTTAAGGTTTTCCTTGTACACAATGTGGACATGTGGTGTGTAGCTTTCCTTGTGTTCGTGGGAAGATGGTTTATAGCTTTCCTTGTGTATGTGAACATGTGGTGTATAGCTTCCCTTGTGTTCGTGGGAAGATGGTTTATAGCTTTCCCTGTGCTCGTGGGAAGATGGTTTAAGATTTTCCTTGTACACAATGTGGACATGTGGTTTATAGCTTCCCTTGTGTTCGTGCGAAGATGGTTTATAGCTTTCCTTGTGTTCGTAGTGGGAAGATGGTCTATGGTTTTCTTTGTATTCTAGGTGGACGTGTGGTTTATAGCTTTCCTTGTGTATGTGGACATGTGGTTTATAGCTTTCCTTGTGTTCATGGGAAGATGGTTTATAGCTTTCCTTGTGTTCGTGGGATGATGGTTTATAGCTTTCCTTGTGTATGTGGACATGTGGTTTATAGCTTCCCTTGTGTACGTGGACGTGTGGTTTATAGCTTTTTTTGTGTAAGTGGGAAGATGGTTTATAGCTTTCCTTGTGTCCGTAGTGGGAAGATGGTTTATGGTTTTCTTTGTATTCAAGGTGGACGTGTGGTTTATAGCTTTCCTTGTGTTCGTGGGAAGATGGTTTAAAGCTGTCCTTGTGTTCGTGGGAAGATGATTCAGATATTTCCTCAACGTGGACAGATGTTTCATGGGTTTCCACTGTTTCTTCATGGTCATGTTCTCCGCTCTTTAAAAAATCAAACGTTGCGTTTTTCTCATTAAAATTGTTTTAATTCATTGATGCTGAATGAGTGAATAATGAATGATTAAGTATGGTTTATTGTAATAATTGGTGAAGTTTCTAATAAGTAGAACTACCACATCTATGAATTCGCCTTGCGAGTTGGAAAACTACAAACTGTACATGTATAAGCATTGTCTAGAGGTTCATGTTTAAAAGCCTGATTTAAACGGGTCAAGGTTTCGATCAATGACTTGACATCAACCCTTGAGCTCAATTGAAACATTGACTGAAACTTTGAGCAGGCAGTTACACACATCAACCCTGCCATCTGAGCGTGATAGCCCACTGTCGTCATAACAAATGTCAGCTTTTCAAGAAACGGCCATATTTAAAAATCTGATACCGGTATATCAATCCTTTATTATAAAGAATCAAGACTCTGCCCTCAGCATATAGGTTGCTCATCACGCAGAATAACGGATCAATAAATATAACAAATTATTGAAGAAATCAATAGACATTAGAATAGTGGTTGATACAAAAAAAATGATAATATTGAGCTCAAGTCTGGAAAAAAAGATAATATTTTTGATGATTATTTATTTAGAAAAAAATACAAATACAAAAATACATATGATCTTCAAAACAAATCGCTACACACTTAATTTATTCAATATGAATGGATTCCAAAATTTTAAATGGATCCTCTTAGGCCTATATGCTACTTCCGTTCAATATAAATGGTTTCCAACAATTGTAATGGATCCTTTTATAATGCTACTCCCATTCAATATAAATGGTTTCCAATAATTTAAATGGATCCTCTCATATGCTACTTCCGTTCCGGCGAATCGACACTTGGCTTACCTTTTCACAGCCGAGATGACAGTGATCTGTTTTAAGTTTCGATGAGAATATAGCTTTGGGCGGCAACAGGCTGTCGAGGTAGGATTTCAAGCAGGTCAAAGGATTCGACCCCACACATCCTGATGACTCCTGGGGAATAATACATTTCAAAATGATGAGTATTTATTTATTATTATTTTATTTCTCATCATTTATTTAATATCAGTTTAGGATTCATTTGAAGTAAGCTATAATTCCAGTGGCCACTAATCAGTATTGTTATGATAAGAATACAGCAAGGTTATACAGCAGGTTTGTGCATGGAATTATTTTTTGGCAAAAATCATTGTTCACAATTGCGGTCACATTTATATTTTTTAATTATTATTGACATTTTGAAGGAAAAGATACATATTATAGTCCACAGTATACTACACAAAGCCTGTTTGGGCTTGTCTGTCACATAAACATAATATAATCAGCGAAACAGAAGTGAACACAAAATAAAAAGTCAAATTATAGTTACACCAGCATCATTATGAACACGAACAGGTATAAGTGAATTGCTTACCTTAAGAACAATTAGTAACACTAGAAAGTGCAAACAGTTGATAGCTCGGAATTGACGTGCCATGGTGCCCAATCAGTAGAAGAAATATAGAAATAACGACACCAGCTATTTCTACTTACAGACGAATTATACTAATTGTATGAGTCATAAAGAAGTGTATTGCCTTTATAGCAACCTAATTATTGTTAGTAATAAGTAATGATTACATTAAATATAAACACAGTATTTCAATAAACTTAAAAATGCATACATTACTTAATTTTTGTTTTTATTTCTTTCACATTTGGTATATGCAATATCTGCATTCTTTCTAGTTTTTTTTAACGTTTTTGTTTTAATGATTGCAACCTCCAGTAGTTTTATTCATGAAAAAATTGAAAACAATTGGTAATATGGGAGGTTATTTCTATAGTTAAATTTTATAATTTATATCATCTTGAAGTTGTTGAAAATATCTATATGTTTCTTCAGTATTATAATTTTGATATCATACCGTTTGAAACAGCCACCTTGGTGGCTCAGTCAACTATCGCTAAAGGTAGAAACTGAAGCCACCGATGCGCGTTGGTTCGAGTCCCGCATAAGGCATGGGTTTTTGTAAACGTCCTTTCACCAATCATGATTTCATCGTTGCATTATCACCCGCTCATACGTACCCCCGTATAACCTAGCTGTTGGTGAGGTCATTAAGAAGCATAAAAAATGGTGTTTAAGCTCTCCCAAAAAAACGATATTTCGCTAAATTGACCACCAAGCACTCTTAATTCTATTCGTTACATAAGTGACATAATAGTCTCAAGCTGAATATGGCGAAGACAAGTTCCAAGACTCAACTCTTTTGGCAACGTTCGTTTGACTACTTCCGTACACTAACTCTTTTTCTTCCATAGATTGAATCATTCGCCCACCCGAAGAAAGAGAAAGTTACTGTATAAATTACCAATAAATTAATCCGATACATTTTATTATAGTGCCTCTATTAATCCAGAGAATATTCATATTCTATGATTTGTGACTCGATTTAAATTATTAGGGTGGTGCCCCGTCAGAACGATCCTACCTTGTCATATTCAGCCGTAATCAGGAGATAAATGATATCATAAGCCTAATAAATATTATATGTCGTCAAAAATGAACCTTTTATAATATTACATTATTTTGTTAATTCTGACGTAGGCTTCAGTGGGCGTCAAAAATGAGTGCAAAATATCAGTTCAAGTACTCCATATTGTTGAAAGATTGGATGAGTAATAAAGCGTGGGAATTTCAATCAGTCACAATAAACATTCCGCCTAACGAGCCTACCACCAGTTTTTGTTCCTAAAATACATAATTATATGAATAGATGGCAATTTATTTCTGCTACTTAGCATTATACAAGCATTTAATTACTTTACTATTACTTGGCGATCATATACTGGTCCCCTATACAGTCGAGTAATGCACTCAAAATTACCCCACGTGAAATATAAACGGTAATTTGGTATGTATGAATTTAAGCAATAGACAAAGATTATACAAAAATGCATAATAGTGAATTTTTTATGAGGGTTCAAGCTACGATTTTATGAAACATGAATTCGTTAATTGAACAACAATTGCATGGCAAATTAACTAGCTAGATTGTTAGTAACACTTGGTTATCAACTATTTTTGTGTACCTTATTTAATAATTAACAAAAAAAGGACATACTCTCCGTAGAACCTAGCCTTATATGCCTAATATGATTATTCAAATATTAGGACTGACTTTCAAGATGAATAAAAATGTACTCAATAAACTAATTATCAATTAACGTACGTTAATAGCATTGGTTACCTAGGGCAAAAACGAGTTAATTCGTGAATTGCCCCTCAATGGAAAAAAAAAATATTCTTAAAACTGGATCTGACTGAATCATTTTTAATTATATAGTGCCATATAAATATTATATTCCATTATTTCTATCTAATTGTGTTATCACAAATTTAATAATAGGCCCTACATAATTTAATTTATGTTTCTCATGAATATGCTATACGAAATGACACTAGTAATTGAAAATTATCAGAATAATTTCAAAAATCACAGCGTCAAATATTTAAAATTTCTTCTCTTTGTCTTGAATCCTGGTAATTCTTGAAGATAGCAGGCTATACAGTTTTTCTTGGGCAATATTATGAGAAAAATAATAAAATTAGAATAGTATCCATCTTTACAACACAACAATCAACTCCGACTAAACATTGGTGGGGACTCTGAGCACACAATTCCAATATAAACACACTTCTCATTATTATCGAAACTCCCGATTAAACAAATAGATATTTAAAATTCTCGAATCGTCTACGCAATAACAAAAGGAGATGGTAAGCTCGTGTAATCGTGTAGATGGAATGTAGGTTAGAGTGCACGAAGCAGGTATCATTAAGAGGTAGGCAACAGGTGCGTGGGAAATGAAAAGTGGGCGAAACATGGGCATATAGTTGGTGAAAATATCTTAATATTGTTTATTCTAACTAGTGGTGCAGTGCTATACGGACTATAACCAAACAAACTCGCACGAAGGTAAATTAATAGACATTTTAATTATTCTAGCTCATTTTTAAGTAATTAATTTGAGGATATCACAACTTTGAAACTAGGTTTCAACAAAAGATGGAGACGTCCATTTCCCTCATATGAGGGAAAACTTTGAATCATTATCTCAATTTCAGAAATTATAATTTATTTATTTAATCTGGCCTTTTTCTGAGTCGTGACGTAGACATTACTCAATTCTGTGTATGTTTCTATATACAAAATCGGTAATGCATATACGTCAAGACTTGTGGTCTCTGAAGGATAAAAGAATTGAATACAATTTCTGAAATGTTGGTTATAATTTTTAGTTTCCTCTAGAATAAATATCGTAATTATTCATTAAAATCTAGTTTTAGGGTTGTGGTGTCCTAAGTAGTAGTTGTAGAGACTAGAGAGAGATTACAAAAAGCTATCAGTAGATCAACAACGAACTGTTTCAAAAAACCAGAGCCTAGTCAATAAATAGTATCAAAACGTCACTGATGATCAACTTTTTCTGTCGAAGCTTCAAGAGATTCAGTCACCATATTATTAACAGACACTTTGTACAATTGATAATAGGCAACAGGTTAATTTAAATTCATTTATTTCAATTCATTTTCATTCATTAAATACATTAAGGTTCATTTTAATCTACATAAATCGTATCACATTTACATCAGATTCTATCAAATGACATGCAAGAATGTTTACTACTAACTTAATACTGAATTACTAGTACTGACATTCTACTATCTTTGTTTCTCAACCAAGTGTATCAATCGTTGAATAAACTACTACTTTCTTTCTCAATGTTCTCTATTATTTGCTCAAGGTTTGTATAGTTTATATTTTTTTCAAGATATCGATTAATACGCTGATATAATCTATTACCAGGACCCAATCAAGGTTATATTACGAACTAAAGCGTTTTGATGCATTATCTAAATTGGTATAGTTTCGATGTAGTTAAGCTTGGGGAAATAGCTCGATTACAAATGTGAATAGATTTTATAAGTTGATACAAAAAGGGCTGTCAGATGTATCGTATAGTTTAAAGGAGTGCACGGTGCTTATACAAATCGAGAAATATATATGTACTATTTTTTCCATTTTCAAAAACCAGTGTAATGAATGGAAAGATCACATATCCAAGATAATATTATGCTCTTTAATTAATATGTAATTTTATTTCTGCGAATTCAATCAGTTTTGAGATAAAACCTGAATGAATTTCATCGCATTCTTCTCATTCATTGACGTATTATCTTAAAACTGATTCAATTCACTGAAATAGAATGTCATATTAATTGAAGAGCATATAATTATCTTGGAGATGTGGACTTTTCATTCAATTACACTGTTTTTGAACGTAGAAAAAAATTAGTGAAGGTGAATTTCTCTATCTTTATAATTTATGAATAGTGAAATTAAAGATTTAATAATAATGTGTTATAATTATGTTGACTTCTAGATGGAGTCCCGATATTGTTATGTTTGTATTCTTCTCTTTGGATTCGCTTCTTCCACACCAATCATCAACGCCATTCTAGATTCTGCCGACTTGGGCCTAAGCCTAATGGTCAGTTATACTTCATTTTCTATTTATCTATCTATATTGGGTTTAACGAGGTATTATAATGATAACTGAGATCTATTGGCGACAATGGATGATTAATGAGATGATGGGATTATGAGATGGAGATTTCTTGGGTAATGAAGGATAGTGGGAAAGAAGCGGTCGTGGCCTATATTGTAAGTACAATCCTGGCATTAGCCCATACTACAGAGGGAAACCACGAAAAAAAAACTGTGAAGATGAACGCTGGCGGGGAACGAACCAGGTCCGATATTTCCCTCGTCTCCCGGATCACATGAAGCGTGAGCGTTATCCACTGCGCTGCATGTGCCCGGTAGTTCCACTTTATAATTACAGTCAAAAATTCGTGGCTATGTATATCCAAGTTTTGTCCGTAATATAGAGTGGTAACAAAACTATATTTATTAAGCAGCCCCAAGATGTATTGAGGGTTGCGTTGTTTCGCCGGCATTGAGGGTTTCGCCGGCCTCACAAAAAAAGAATCTGGAAATATCAATTAGGTCTACTTTAAACTTGATATTTGTAAAAGCGTACACAAATTATATATATATATATATATATATATATATATATATATATATATAATTAGTGATAGATAATTTATATAGTTCAATTTTGTATAATGTATGTATGATTGTCAACAGAAGTGTTTAGTGACCGCGGGAGACGTCGGACTCAGATCGGTTATATACACACTGTGCAATTTTCGTGATCTCAGTTGAGTAATAATATTTATAATAAATCATATTTATTTCTTATTGGATTAGTCCGCAAGAATCGAGATCAGGGGATCGGTTATTACGAGCCAAACGGCAATCCATTATCGCTGACATCTTCCAGGTGAGCCTCGAATAATATTCTACTCAATAAATTCAATTTATTTTATTTTCTCTTATTCATTCAGACTTAGTTCTACAAATCTCAATTAAGGCATCCCCAGTCACCGTAGGGAAAAAAGTTCCCACCAGGGTGATTATTTTTGAAAATATTATGAATGTTTATTATGGATCAATTGTATTTCAGTATGTACTTCTTTGCACGATGTGATGCAGTCCGATATATTATATATATATATATATATATATATATATATATATATATATATATATATATATATATATATATATATATATATATATATATATATATATATATATATATATATATATATATATATACCGGTATATATAGGCCTATATATATATATATATATATATATATATATATATGAGGTATCGTTCATAACAATGAATGATCAATAACAGTCTTTGTTATGTCATCCCTTGATATGGTAACGGTTTTGTTAAAGTCAATTATTTATTTTTATTTCTGTATCCCACGCGATTCTGTCGTAATCATCCCGCGAATAAATGTATGCATTTCTACACACGCTCATCCAACTGATTTAGGCGTATTGCTAAATTATTAGCATGCAAACAATTCCAATTACGAGTATTATAAAAGGTGAGTGTGACATAACAACGAGTTATCCCACACTTGCCGTATGATCTCAATCTTTAGAAAGGTTAAATGTTAGATTGAAACTAGCACAAAGTTTCCACTGAGACGAGTATAGAGTAGTTGCTTAACGACGGATGCTGCTTAACGATCCCACCAACAGCTAGGTTATATTCTAGGTTCGATTCCCGTCCTGGACGACCATCCAGACCCTTTTTCGTTTAGACTGATATTTTTCGAAATTAATAACATCGAAATGTTATAAAGTAATACCATCTAGGCATTCACACATTCGTAGCATAATTATTGTTCTTTTTCATTATCATCATCTTTATATTATTTTCATATTACTGTTTATAATGATACTTTCTCATCATTTTCTCAATAATCATTCATGTTGGATTCATCACTTTTGGAATGGTTTTCAATTTAATTCATTATCATTAATTATTTGATTGTTATTATGTGTCCTACGGCAACCATATATAGGCCTAACATGGCATACTCTTTATTTTTAGTATATTTTTTTACGTCGGGTGTTAACGACGCACTTTACTGGTGACTACGATCTATTGGCGTCGATGAATGATATAAAAGATGATGGGATGATGAGATGAGAGGTTATTTTATCAGGTGTATTTTGATAGTAGGATGGAGTCGGTCGTGGCCTGTTGTTAGGGAACCATCCCAGTATTTACTTGGAAGACAGAGAGAAACAAAGAAAAACCCCTGTCAGGATGGTCGACCGTGGCGGGAAACGAACCCTGGTCTCTTGTATGACGATTCAGTGTGTTACCACTCGACCACTCGTCTCAGTGTCGTCCTTATTTAATGAAGAATTAAATCACAATACATTTGTCACAAATTTAAAATTAAATCATACAAACGATATCAATAATGTTTTCAGATTCCAATCCAAACTTTGACTGCAGTCGGTCAACTTTTCTCAGCCGTACGAAACCAACGAGACAAAAGAAGGAATCCAAACTATAACAACAATAACAACAACAACGAAAACAACGGGTACAACAACAACGGTTACAACAGCATCATTGATATGATGAATAACAACAACGGATACAGTCCGTTAGCTTCAACCAACAACCCAGCCACTTCTTACAATGCAAAACCCTATTTCTCGGGAATGATTCCTGCTTTTGGTACCGGTTATAATTCATATAGTGACTATCAAAACGCGTATAGCAAACCTGTGTCTAGTAAACCGAGTTATAGCTCGAACAAACCGAGCACGTATCTGTCAACGGGCTATAACCAGTATAACTCAGGAAGTAATAATATCGGAGCAAATGCGTTTAGTACTCCAAGTAATAATAATAATTATAATTATAATACAGAGAATAATAGCAATGGGTTTAATAAGCCATATCATTATTTGTCACAACATTTCGGGAATAATAGGTTCAGTAGTAGAACGCAAGGGGCACAAATAGCAGGGCTTTCAGAAGCTGCTGATGGATCAGCATTCAAAATTTGATTTGAATGAAAAATTGAGTTTGAAAAGTGTTCGCAAATGTTTTCTTTCATTTTAATAGTTTTCTTCATTAGAGTTTATTGTTGTAATAAGTAGACTATAATAATTAAGGGATAGGCACCAAATGAATTGTATCGATTCGATTAATCGATTAAGTCATTTCACTTTGAAAAAATCGATTTTCTAATTTTTTTACACTTTTAAAAACCGCATTCTGAATTGCGTTTAACGTTAGTGTTGGCTGGGTGTGAGTCGAGTTGTGGTGTGAGTTGGGTGTGAGCCGATTCGGCCCTCAGAAAAGAAATCGATAGTCGATTCAGATTCTTTAATCGATGCCCAATCCCATCACTAATAATAATGTCCCCCAAATTGTGTTCTACATTTACAACTTCAGTATTAGTTTGTCCCCCCCCCCCCTCCCCACTCCTCTACTTGCTATGGTAACATGACAAATAATACGTTATGCCCTAGTGTTACAAATAATAGTTTTATATTATATGTATTGTTGTTAATTTATAATTTATCATTAAAATTACGTTTTGGATGATGTTTTTCTAGTATTATAGGCAAACATAGTCATATATTTTATTTTGTCACTTTTTTCATGAATAATTTATGGAACTTTTTATGAATGTCATTTTTATTCATTTTTATACTTTTATAATTCTTAAGAATATATGTTTAGAAATATTTTCAAATAATTATTCTCATTATATGTTCATTTTTATATAATTTTATATTTTTATAATTAGAAAAAGATTATTTTGAGTCATGTCTCGATTTTCATTTAAAAAAACGTTTCCGTAAATAATTAGGCTCCCTATATATCTATAAAAAACAAAAATTAGAAATGAAATATATAAGATTAAAGTATGAATCTGTCACACAAAGTATTTTGAAATGTTTATATGACCACTTTAGTCCAATATTTATATCAATCGGATTGTTTACAAAAAAAGTGATGTGAAATCATTTCGACACAATTTTCACCAAACCTGTGTAGACATAAATGTGAATGATATGCTGAACGCGATTGTTTGACAACGCAAAAACACATTTGAAACATTTGTCAATATTCATAATAAAATATATTCCCAAACAATGTTTTGAATGTTTATGTTGGTTCCCATATAACCTATCTATTGGTGGGGTCTTATTAGAACGAATTTATAATTATTTTTTAACAACCCTAGCAATAACTTGCTCATTTGGGGGTGTAAGATCGAGTGTGTGATAAGCGATTTATGAATTTTGCTTACATAAACCCATTCTTAATGCCTTATTCGCGACTGAAACCCATGCCTTATCACGGACTCGAACCCAAACCTTATATGAGACTCAAACCAATTTTGCAATTTTGTTAAAGTCAAGAATAAAAAATAGGCCTGCACAGGATGGGATGAATTAAGCAATAGAATTGGAAAGGGATTACAAAGAAGTACAAGAGGAGGGGTAATAATGGAAGTGGAAAAAGTGGATAGAGAAGTAGTTAAATATGGATTCATTCAAAGAACGACGCGGGAATGGAATGAATTGGAAGAAGATATAAAAAATATAAAGAAGATCAGTGATTTAAGAAGAGGGCTAAGAAAAAATAACAAAGTTTAATTTCATTAAGTATGTTTGATTGTAATTTCATGAGAGTAATCATTAACATCTGTTTTAAGAACAATCTGTTATAAGTAAATAAAATAACTAACTAACCAATGCCTTATACGGGACTCGAACCCATACCTTATACGGAACTCAAATCCATGCATTATACGAGCCTCGAACCCATGCCATCAATGTTTAGCCAGCCCGAGTCAGACAGACTGTGACACGAAAAAAAATTGCAAAATGTTTCTTAATACTGCAATAAATTCCGGTAGCATTTCAAATAAATAATCTTATTTAGTTTCTTGATAAACCAGTTTTATTGCATAGTCAATATAATCCTCAAGGTAAACCCAAGTCATCTTTAAATGCATGTAGTCGATAATCGTTATAAATCTATCATTTTCGTTGGACTGGAATGAATAGATCTTAAAAGCAATTGGACTTCACCGCCAAATTATGATATCTGTAGATTAAAAGCCCACTCATCACGATTAAACTTAACAGTAAACTTGGAAACTTACAAATTGTTTGTCATGCGGTATTTCACATTACTGTCCACGACTTCGTACTTACAAAAGCAGTAACGTAGAAGTTTACAATCTCCAAACCTAATTTCTTAAGTTTACGCAAAACGTAAGAATCGACCAATCAGCGCCTAGTTCGTAAACACGTACGATCGCCATTTTGGCTGAATGTGAAAAGCCTATTTTTTGTTAAAAACTAATATCAACATTGGGAACAACACTTGATGCTGTGAGAATGAATTACGACATTGTAATAACTGTAATAATTCTATAATATCTCATATTTAGTCTACGTATCATGAACCATGGAAAATCATAAAAAGCTCTCACTGGACTTTAAGAACACAACTTGTTCAGATTATATTGTGCTCAAGTGACAGCTACCTACTTATATAGTTGGAATAGAATTGAAGATCCAAGTTCAATAAGGCAAAATCCTATTTAGTAGGCCTAACAAGTTTAATGAACTCAAGATAATTAAGATTAATTACAATCTCATCAGACAACAATTGATCTATTTCGACTATTAGGACTTAGTTATGACAGGTCTATACTGTTGCTGGCTGCATAAATCTATTCAAGTAATCACGAAATACGAAGGATACGATCGACCGTCCCCGCTATCCCACACCATTAGCGCGCGGGTGGTTCGGGCCGTCAGTTCCCTTGATGACATCATCCAGGTCTAAGTACACGCGAACAATTGTATCACATATGACTAGTGTTAAGGCTTATCTTATATAATCGGATGGCGTTTTAAAATAATTATGTCATGTAATATACATGATGATAAGGAAATCCACAAGACGCCAATTGTAATAGCTATATGACTTCGATACTTCAATGTTTAAATTATTTATTTATTCATTTTATTTTCGTTGATTGAAGGATTTACAAGATTATCTTTGAAATAATAATAATACAAAATCTAATGTAAATCTTATGGACAGTCAGCTTTGAATACATATGTATTCATATCAAAATTGAATTAGAATATGTAAATATATGGTGAATATGCTATAATTACATAATAACATTATATATATATATATATATATATATATATATATATATATATATATATATATATATATATATATATGCCCTATATATGTGTGTAGGCCTATATATATATATATAGAGATTTAGTGTATGTAGTGTGTGTGCACTTGCACACTCGTAATTGAATAATTATTACTATATCGAACTGTAAATTAAAACCATGTATTTCTAAGTGTAACTACTAACCAATCTACCGATATCTATGTCTACAGAACGATGATAACGTTATAATGCAATTTTTTACTGATAATAACACTTACTTTTGTCACAAGTAAAGAGGTGGGTACTTTAAAATTTGTCTGCATCATCTTTAAAAGACATACTCTGAGATAGCTCACAAGGTGACGTGCAACGTTGCATGCGAGATTGGTATCGTTTATTTGTTCTAGTAAGAGCTAGTCAGAGTGGTTGTAGTGAAAGATAACGAAGATGGTAAAAGACGTCCAAATTTTTGTATGAATGCAGATGAATGCAATTGGAAATTGACAGCAGTTTCCGGCATTTTGGAACAATTCGATCTAGGATGCAGGAGATTTTTTTTAAAATATGATTAATGACTAACGGAATGAAATCAATAACTACATATTAATGTTCGTTCGTTTCAAGACTCAATTTAAGAGTTTCACAGGTCATATATATAAAAAGAAAGACGCGGGAGCCGCCCTCGGTAGCTCAGTCAGCTGAGGCACCGCTTCAGAAACTGAAGTCACCGCTGGGCGATGGGTTCAAATCCCGCATAAGGCATGAGTTTTAGTGAATGTCCACTCACTATCTACACTTCATAGTTTCATTATAACCTGCTCATTCGTACCCCCGTATAACCTAGCTGTTGGTGAGGTCGTTAAGCAGACAATAATCAGACGACGCGGGAATGGAATGAATTGAAAGAAAATTTAACGAATATTATAACGAAGATCATTGATTCAAGAAGAGAGCTAAGAAAAAATAGCAATGTATAATCGTATCGAGTATGTTTATTTATTTTCCTTTAATTTCATTTTCACCTGTTTTAAGAACAATCTGTAATGAATCGACTGAATAAATAAGTGTAGCATGGAAGGGATGATACTTTCACACATATATATGTTATCATCTAAATTGTTTCTATACGATTTGGGGGGCCAAAAATTCAGTTTAATCATTTTTTAGAAAAATTAGTACCTTCCTTCATTTGTTTGTTTGTGAGTACTGAATAGGTTTTGAGGTTTTCAGAATTAGTGCTGCACGGAATTTTGAAAAACTAAATAATAAAAATGACCTGACCAAGATAATCTCAATTTGAACAATAAACTATTAATTGTTACTGATATGAGCCTATACACACTGTAACAAGGAATAATATGCATCATTTAACATAACATTCTAGAGTATTATGCAGGCCTATCAAGTATTATCCATGTAAGTTTATTTATTATTCATGAAAAACGGGACTCTATCTCATGAGAGTGCCATGCAATAATGGGAAGGATAGTGGGAAGGAAGCGGTCATGGCCGACTTATTTTATAGGTTTATAGGTTTATAGGTACTTATTTTTTGGGATAGGGTTTTATAGGTTATTTTATAGGTTATGTTTTCTATAGGTACTTAATTTATAGGTATTTTATAGATAATGCCATCCTGGCATACAGAGGGAAACCATGAAGAACCCCTGTAAAGATATTACTCCACTGGGAAAGTAAATTTATCACATTTTTAGAATTTTATGGAGTGAACTTCTCATGAAACCATTTCACTGAGAAGTAAGGAACTGGAAAGTGAATCATTTTTTCTACACCGAGTCTAAGAACAAATAATTCTATACAATTAGAAAATATGGTCCGGTGAATATTTTCTGAAAACAAATCAGTCGATTAAGCGATTAGCTCGTCAAATTGTTACTAATCTTCGTTGCCGATGCTATTGTTGTACCATAAAGATAGTCAGAGGTTATTTAACCATATTTTAATTTTTCGCAATATGCGGTATTGGTAGGCATACTTTCTCAAAAGCACAACACTATCTGAGAAGTATATGCTACACAAATTATTGTATAATTCATGAACAATTATATATCTTTGGAAATTGTTGACGCCAAGCTCAGAAGATTCGAGTCCCCCCCCCACCATGTTATTCAAGATTTATTGTTTGTTTGATGAGTTATCTTACTTTAATTATTATTTGGGTTGGTATGATCGCCCTTGTGGTGTCCCTTCCGAAAGATCTTGTCAATGATTCTGTATCAAGTTTCGATATTATTAGAAAAAAAATCGAATAAAGTGAAAAAAAAAATAAGTAGATTCTCTCGTAAAAGCAGCACATCACCTGGAGTTGTTAATTAGGCCGTATCATGCTAATAAGATAAGCCATTTCTCGAGATGTTTGGTACTTCAGTTTAGTTGATCGGTTTGATATAAATAGACGGGACTCGGCTGATACACAGTACATTGATTCCTTTTGTTGAAGCCAACTTTAGCAAGCAACCCATCAACATGTCTGTCGAAAAGATTCTCGGACTTAAATACAAGTTGGACACCACCACCGATGTCAACTTCAAGGAATACTTGGTCGCCCTTGGTGAGTTACTTATTACACACTAATCTATCTGATTATTTAATTATTTGAATTGATTTGTTTCGTCTCTAATATAATATTTTGGAGACAAGTTTGAATTATAATTTCAGAAGTGGATTTATATCTGTTGAACTATAAATTAGTGAGTTACATATTGGGCCCATATACTATTTCATGATTTAATTATTGAATTGATTTGTTTATACACAACTGATTCAATATTCTGAAGCAAATTTTGAATTTGCGCTCGAAAATTGATTTATTCATCTAGAACTATAAATTAGTGAGTTATATATTACTAGAAGTGTAGGAACAAATATACGTGTATTTCATTTTTTACTTTTATTCCATTTCTAGGCCTATACACTTCTATTATAGACTTATAGTTATTACGTATAGGTAGTGAATTTTTTTGGATCGGTTGTTCCAACTTTAATTTAGTGAGTTAAGAAATGTTTAGCTTTCAACTTGTTATAACCCTTGATTACTCATGTTATTCTGTATCTTGACTGAAACTTAGTCAACTTGGTACCTAATCACGAGGTTGGCTCTATAAGTGTCTATGTTTGGAAAAAATATTTGAAAGTAGAATTAAAAATATTATAATGAAATACAAGCTACAAGGGTCTACTGGTGATTGTATAAACATACATGAATTTGGATACATATAGGCCTACCTCCAAGTATAAATTACTAAAGTGAAGAGTCAGCAGTTGAGCTAAAATTAAGATTTAATATGAATACAGTTCGGGTTTCTTCAATCGCCCTTTCACTTATCATCACGTTATAATTTTGCTCATTTGTGTCTCCCAAATAACCTGGCCATTGGTGGTGTCACTATCATACTCAACGACCCGACGGTTGAAAATATAAAATAATTCAAAGATGATGTAGTGAAACATGGAATGTTGTAAGGGCATTTTATAAATATTTTTTTTTAGTAAGCATTTATTATCATCAGTATAGACCTTATTATAATGTTAATGCCTGATGATAATTCTCATATTTTGAAACCTTGTTCATGTACACGGTCTATAGGAAAAATCATATGACATGATGTAAAAGATAATTATTAGTCCTAAATTAGGTCTATAATTGAGACTGATGTTCAAACAATATATTTTGTAAAGGACAAATAAGTAAATAAAGTTTAGTTATTCAGTGTACCCATTCAGTCGCCACCACACTTCCGTGGAATTGTCAGTGTACCACAAATTGGGAATCAATCCCGGTCAATTGCATTATTTGGGTCAGGAGATGAACCACCAAATTATTCAGAGCAGACTCTTGGATGACGGATTCCTCCAATTCCGAGTCCAACAGATTTTCTCATAATATATGTGTATCAAGTGAAATATTTGCTTGTAGCGCAACTATCGCTTCTATGTCGAACTATATATACAACAACAATGCTCAACAATGCTATATACACGGCTCAGTGGAATTATTAAGTTAGCAGTGGCATTTGTTTTTCACGAAAATGATAGATTTTGTAAGTTCGACAATGTCACCGGTACCGGAGCCACTCATATCTACCTCTAGTTCACAAGAGAATCCGCTAAATCGCGACAGGCAAATGGGACCGTTGGCTCTGATTTGACTGCAAGAAACCACAAATGCCTCCTATGTTATTAGTATGGGAGTGAGTTGCACCTACTTTACATTATGATGAAATCTGTTGGTATCACTACATCGTGGTGGAGACATTTCCATGTAGCATAAATATAAATAAATCGACGATCGTGTAACTAGGCAAACGCAGAATATGCGTTGTAAGATGAGCGAGATATCCAAATAGAGTATAATCGAAAACTCTACATACCTTGATCAGATACAATATACCTCATTCGGTTCCTATCGAATCTAGGGAGGCGTGAATCCATTTCTGCAACATTTTTCTGCAATCATTTCTATCTATTCGATGATTAAATAACAATTATTACAATATTTTCTTCAAAACACCTGGTCCGAAACCCATACAAAGTTTCAATAATGTGTACCATTCTCGGTTTACATTTGTGGAGAATTTGAAGGAATTTTATTTTTCGATTTTTTCCACCCAGTCTAATCTTGTGGGGTTTTTACAAACTTTGAGATGATGTTTCTCAAACATGGTCCGACTGATTTGACCCAAAAACTATACAGTTCTAAGTTGGATAAGTTTGCGAATACATAAAAAGTTTCATGTCGATCGGCGGTTAAACCCCGCAACCTATGCAGTGCTTCCAAAAAAAAAAACAGACGAAGCTCTTAAGTGTTGGATGGAAATCTTCGCTAACGCTCATCCAATAAATAATGGAATGAATTCAATATCTGCATAATAATGTTCGTCCGTTTCAAGACTCAATTCAAGGGTTTCACAGGTCATATATACGACAACATAAAAGAGATGATTAAATTTAAAAAAAAAAAAAAAAAAGCAGACAAAGGTCTATAATCTTCGCTAACGCTCATCTAATCAGTTCGTCATTTCTTCACCCAGGCTGTGGCCCCAAGACCATCGAGCTCGCCACTGCCGCCGTGCCCATCTACGAGCTAACCGTCAGCGGTGACGTGTACACTCTGAAGACCTTGTCCGACGTCAAGGACCTGGCTGTGAGCTTCAAGGAGGGCGTCGAGTTCGACCACACCACCGCTGACGGCCGTAAGGTCAAGGTCACCTTCTCCCGTGACGGCAACAAGCTCGTCGAGGTCCAGAAGGGAGATAAGGTCAACACCATCATCAGGGAGTTCAGCGCCAAGGAAATCAAAGCTGTGAGTTGTCAGAACTATTATTAGTTATTTCTGTAATGGGTAGTTTTCTTTATATGTGTTTTTCTTTTCATTAACCTCGAAATCCTGGCAAAAAGCCTTTGTCTCACTATAGAGGCAGAGGATTAAAGTTTAGAATCATTTGAACGGGGCACCACAAGGACATTCTTACTTTCCCAAAGAAATAGATATTATATAGGTCATTCAACACACTCAAAACAATATAATGATTAGGTCCAGTTTTACCAATCTTAGTTAAGTACTAATCCACTAACTATTAGTGTAAGAAATGAAATACAGAAATAGGAATGAGAAATAGAAATGAAGAATAATTCAAAAGTCGTGTTGGAAAATAGCTTCCGATCTTCTATCTGAATATATCTTCTCTTTCTTTAATTTTTCTTTCTCCATCTCATTTTCTCATTTTTTTAAATCCTCCTTGCCTCGAAATAATCTCGAGTTTTCATTGGAATCTGCCCTAGATATTTTGGTGGGAATCACCCCTGACCCAACTGAGTTGGTTATCTGGGCTCAAGATATATATATATATATATATACTTACTTTTAGAATTTAAATATATCCATGTTTAAAGTATGAATATTAATTGAAACATATTAATATTTGAACACATTTCTATTCAATTGTTATCCAACAATCATTGATACTCATTTCTCAAACCAAATGAATTTCAATTGTAAAGAACAGAACAACCAGTATCCAGGATATAATATACATTGTGGCCCAAGGCGGAATTTTATTTCAAATAATGTGATCAGAGTAGATACCAAAATGGTTAAAATGGACATTTTTATGACCTAAGAAAATCCAACCTACAATTCGAATATATTGAGGAGATATTGCAAAATGGAATGGGAGATATGTCAATTGATATCATGATCACACATCTACGATTAATAATCGATCATTTTCTTCTCTGAATATGAGATTGAGGGTTGGTATTGTATAAAAAAAAAAGTTTCTCATGTATTTATATCGTAAACAAAGCAAAGTGAAAATGCTTTTTGGTTACTATATTTGTGTTCAAAAATTCACTTGCAGACGTCGAACCCAAAAATCAGTTCGGCAATATTGGGCTGATTTATTTCTTCGACTAATATTCTGTTCTTGATGTTTGTTCCCAGACCATGACCGTTGATGGAGTCACCGCCACCCGAACCTACAGGGTTTAAGATCATCTTGCTAAAAATACAAAAATGCTACAATGTAGACAAACAAATTTCTCAAACGATGTATAGACTCAACTATATTGTGTAAATATTTTATATGTATATACAGGTATAGATTTGTTTATATCATCACATTTATCTGAATAAAAATTGTAACACATAATATTGATTCGTTCTTAATTCACATGTAATACCCATAATTCTTTCTAGTCCACAGTGTTCCAAAATTGTATATTATCTTTTATTAATCAACCTAGAATAAATCTTGTATGAATATACATATATATATATATATATATATATATATATATATATATAGGCCCCTATATATATATTATTTCAAACAGCTTTTTGATTAACCAGCGGTAAATATATATAAAATATGTATATATTCATTTCAATTTAATAAAGTAAAAATATATATCTCATTTACTACACTTTACATTTACCCATGGATTACAAGAGTGATTGCACATGTAGAGTAATGTCAATAACATTTTACCAATTTTTTTTTTCTCCGTACAGGCCTATAGGTCATACTTCATAATGGGAATGATGGAAATAATGTAGAAATTCAAATCACATATACTACTAACTTCAGTCAGATAAATTTATATCAAAACGTCCATATTCTATATGAGAAAATATCACATACATATGTAAGGCAACATATTCAATGAAACTGTATGAATAATTTCAAATATAATCAAATTGATTGCGATATAATGACTTTTCTACGAGCTAGAAACTTCGAACGAATTACGAACCAGGCGTAAGGGTCTGAAGTTCTCTCTACGGTTTGGCCTACTCTACAGGCATGCCAAAGTTCAAGTTTATTTTTTCAATCACAGTTTGCCCTGAATAATTCTCGCAAGTGCTTCTTAATTGTTCCAACCTTGAATATACCCAAGTGTTATCACGTATCCGTATCTTAGCTCTAGTGGCATGATAGACAAAGTTCAACCACAAACATCATTACAACCATCTATTAACTGATTAGATCACTTAACCTACTGAGAGTTATTAACGGCATAGCTTGATAGAGTACACCTGTGTTTCTTTGTTTGGTTTGCGACCCCGACATCAGATATTTGGGAGTATGATTGAGCAGGTGATAATGAAATCATGAAGTGATGATAGAAAAGAGTTTACAGAAACGGTTTCTGAAGCGGTGCCTCAGTTGACTGAGCTACGGAGGGCAGCAATGGACGTATTCACTGAACACAGATATTCAGGATTTCGTTGGAAATCAAATTGAATAATATGAAAATAAAATAGTGAATAAAATTATATAATGAGCTAAAATTCGAATAAAACTAGACTGGCAATTTTTTGATAATTATTTTTCGTTACATCATGGACTTGAGAGATACAACGACAGTTCACCAAACGTTAAATTAAGATTCATCCCCACTCTTGATCATGATACGCTCAAAACACCGCAACTATATAAATTTAACGGAGATATTCGAGTTCGTTATATTGGTAGACGAATTTCTTCTTCCGCGCAGATGGTGATCTCTATTTCTGAGGTTAGTCAAAAGCTACATATTTAATTATAGTTGTAAGAAAAAATTCCCACCTATTTGACGTCACAAAACCTAACAATTCCAACCAAGTAAGCTATTTTGTCTGCGGTGAATTGGCTATATCCAATTCCGGTATATCTGAATATGGTCACAATACGATACAGAACTATTGGCCGATTAGTTTGCGATGTGTATACCTAGTCGTCAATTATCAACATAGGAACAGCTTTAACCAACTGTTAGCTAAGTAAGTGAAATATTTATTTAGCTTGTTGCTAATTCAAAAACACAATACATTTCATAGATAATATAACAATACATAAAAGACAAAATATGCACAGAACATGAAAACTATTAGAATAATTTTAACGATACTAAACATTGATAGTCAGATTTAACAAACTTGACACACTCCCCCATAAGAAACGCTATTCTATCCCCTAGTTCAATATCCTTATCTAATTTATTGTACATCCTGAAATCTGAGTAAAATACACTTTTTGACTATTAAACGTATAGACATATTAGACCTGGCGTTTATATACTATGGTTACCTATATGCTAATATTTTGGGTTTCATCAACTCCTTCCCATTACAAGAAAATACACCTAATAGGACTATTTCCATCTCATCATCCCATCATCTCATCTATCATTCACCGACGCCAATAGATCGTAGTCATCAGTACAGTGCGTCGTTACACCCAATATGAATGAAAAAAATTAGAGGATTAATATTTTTGTTGTTCCAACATTGAAAGCTTGGAAAGTTTAGGATCGTTTGAACAGGGCACCACTAGGGTGATCTTATTACCCAAAAACCATTACCTTATAATCACCTCAACATTTACTTTGATTACCATTACATCAACTTGATAATACATTGGACCAGAATTACAAATGCGAGAGTATAACTGGCAGTTTAATGTTGTCATTCCCGTGGTTATTCACGCTCTTTCTGATTAAACTGTCAGAATACTGAAATACTAGATTACAATATAAAAGAAGAGGAATCGGTGTATTAAAGGGTTGTCAATAAATATTTTACACTCAGCTTGATTAAAGAGTTTTATTTTACAGTATTTATTACATTTTATCAAATATTGCAGTTATTTGTTTCGGTGTTTTTGACAACTTCTTATCAAATAAGTGAAGAGAGAGATAGCGATGCATTACACCTTGTAAGTGCGAGTAGCTGTGACTCCATCAACTGTCATCGTCTGCAAACAGAAATGGAAACATAAATATGACACAATCGAGAAGTTATTTGAGAGAAATAGCCGACAAAGTATAAGGAGGCCTACATAGATAACTGGTGCTGTAAACTATCCCAGATATATATAATATGATATTTCTTCCATATTGCTGGGTCGTATTGAGATTGGTAGGAAATGCTGTAACATCTTATCTCTGAATCGAAATTATTATTATTATGAGTGCTGTAAACTTATCTTTCCGGGGGTTATATACAATTGTAAAATGCAAATTGAAGATAAACGTATAATTTCTTAACGTGTATATAATATTGAACAATTACATCTTCCAGTGAGAGTAGATTATTTTCTATAAATACAGACAAATTTCAATATTGAAATACGACATATAATTATTTTACCTCTCGTGAATTTTATCACAAAATATGAAATCACGAGAAACAATGATTGCATTAGAAAAAATGAGAATTATCCATTTCGTAACAACTTTCATTAATTATCCATCATTTCGAAGAAACATGATTATTTCATGTAGGGAGACGAATACCGGTACGAGAAATTAGGCACAATTTTCTTTCCTATTTGCGTCTCTATAAGGCTATGATTATTAGATGAGCGTAGCGGAGACTTCTATTTCACATACCGGAAAAAAATGAGCTTAGTTTTTTTTTGTAATTTTGTACGCGGCATACAGGTAAGGAAAATTGACCAATCGACTGCAAAATTTTTTCGGATATTGACCTCACACCAGAATAGGTGGGATTGTTTTTCAGAAAAATCGGTAGAACGGTTTTTCCGGAAAAAATTTGGAAAGTTTGGAAAATCCCCATATGAATAACCCAGGGGAAAATACTTCAAAACGAAAATTTTTCAAAAGCTTGCAAATTCATACAGAATATGAAAACAACTATCATACACATTTTCAATAATTTTTACAACAATCGGATGAGACATAACGAAGAAAACGCAATAAAAGTATACATTTCATCAAATATTAGGATCAAAACATGTAATGCAAAGTGTATATGCGACAGGTTGCTCTATAAATAGCAACAAGTTGCACGTAAGGTTCTTCAGCGTTTGGAGTAGTCCAAGGTCTGTAGATGTAGATTGAGCTGACAGAGTATTTTTCAATTCCAGATTTCCATACTTCTACGCTCATCTCACAACGCACATTCTGCGTTTTCCTAGTTGATGAACATATTCGCTGTTCATACAGAAGATATGATGTGGTACATCAATAGCATGGATTGGAGTTTCAATTAATCCGATTTCATAAGTTTCCTCTCCTTTCTGACTATCGGTAATGATGATAAAGAATGTTTTCCCAACAATTATGGTATCGTTGATGAAACGTGATTCTCGTAAAATACTCAGAATGGAAGTTCGATTACATCTTTGTAATCAGAAGATGGATATGGAGGTATAATGAACCCATATTAGTTTGGAATATCTCTGTATCTTTATGATAAAAAAACTTGCGCATTCCAGGTAAGGCGAATCAATCAATTCACGATAAAAGTATCTTTTTTTTCCTACAATACTTACAGCTTTGATTTCCGTCGTGCTGAACTCCCTGACGATGGTGTTGACCTTGTCTCCAGTCTGGACCTCGATCAGCTTGTTGCCGTCACGAGTGAAGACGGTCTTGACTTTACGACCGTCAGCGGTGGTGTGGTCGAACTGCTGACCGAGCTTGAAGGTGATGGAAAGGTCCTTAACGTCGGACAAGGTCTTCAGAGTGTAGTCATCTCCGCTGACGTTGAGCTCGTAAGTTGGGACCACGGCGGTAACGGTTTCAATGGTCTTGGGACCGCAACCTGAGTTAAGAGAATCAGATGATGAATGTATTCAATATAACAAACAGCATATTCTATGGTAGAGACTTAGATGTCTTTCAACGTGGTTTGTAATTGATTAACTATTTGATTAACCATTTGATTAAACATTGATTATCTTGAACTGAAAATTGAAATTCATTGAACTCTCTTCATGAAACGTATAGATACCAAGTGAATACAACATGATGCACCGATATGAAAATACAATATTTTTACATACTGAATATAGAAAAATAGATAATATGAGGAAAAATGAGTAAACATCTGAATTCAAAACGATGTATGAATAATGACATGAATCATGCAAGAATTGACAAAAAAATGTTAATCCCGATGAAGAGGAGGTAATATTGTTGGACCACACAGGCAATCCTACAACCCCAAAAGAGATTTCCATTCCGGTATAATGATCCCACCAACAGTTGGGTTATTTGGGGAAATGTAACTCATTGGTAAATTGTAAATCTTTCAAACTCATTGTAAATCTTTCAATTTCATAAATTAAAAATGTAATTTCCATATATTAACTATATTGTGAAGTTCAGCACTCACCAAGGGCGATCAAGTAGTCCTTGAAGTTGACGTCGGTGGAAACGTCCAACTTGTATTTCAAACCAACTACTTTATCGACCATTTTGACGGATTGACTGTTATTGTAAATCAACAACAAGTATCGACACAGAAGACTGAATGTACTTTAACTGGAACGAGTTCCCTATTTATATGAAATTTCAGGTAACATGAATAATGCATCGTTCAAAGATGGGCGTATATGAAAATATTGAATCATATAGATAAGCTGCAATTTTAGTGATAAGAAAAATCATAAAAGAATTAGACGCCGAAGGATTATATTAAATGAGTGTGTTTTTGATCGAAATGTAATAAAAATTTATTATTGTGAGGTTCAAGTTCGAATTGTGGAGACCGATAAGAAACATTTCTGGCAAATGAATTGGGCGTGAGTTCGATTCTCACGTCAGTTACCTGAAGTTTCAGGCTGGACGCTCGGTGATAGTTAGGTTACGTATATACAAATTATGATGGAAGTAGATGTTCGTATGTTCGATCGTTTGTTTCATTATTGAAAATTTCTTAAATAAATACAGAGCATAAACACATGAATATGATCCTTCTTCAAATAAATACAAGAAAGGATCTATAGATCCTACCAACCCAAGTGAACATATAGTTATAATGCATGATTAAATCTGACATTGGTTGATTAGCTTGCAATAGTAATAACTAAAATTAAATATTTGAATACATAAGAATTCATTATAATAATGATATACCGGTACGTATTATATTGTATTATTTAAAAGTTGAATAGTGTATTACATTTAAAAATTTAAAAGCCAGGAGGAAAGGATCTCAATTCAATAGATTGTCAGCAAATAGAAATTTCAAGCTGCGTGAATTTCATGTATTTAGAGAGAAAATAGTAAATTTTGAAACATAGAATATTTGTATATGATATTTTTGGGAAATTGGGCAGATATGAATCAAAGAAGAAGAAAAAACCCGTCGAAAACATGATCAATGTTTTTTCCCTTAGGCCTACACAAGTGATTATTGACAAAATATGAAAGCCGGATTTGGAAGAACAGAAGACAGAGAAAGTTGAAGAGAAAGAAGATTAGTTCAGAATAGATTATTGAAGATTTTCACCCTCAACACATCTATATTGATATGTGTAGCATAATTATCCTATTTTTTTTTTGAATGAATTATATACACAATAATTTTCCTGGAGTGGTAAGTATGTAATCGCTTTTATAGCGCCTAGTTCGAACGATCCTACTTCTCATCCATAAACTTGATTGGAAAACAATGCCTTGATCACACATTTTCGATGTTGATGAAAAAAAATTGAAGGGGGGGGCACGATGGAATTGAAAAAACTTATCACTGTGACAATGAAAATGGAAATATTTTATTGTATCGAAAATTCATCTCAGCCCTTGATAATTGAAGAAGACATATGTGCGCCTTCCTACATAGGCAAACCGGAAATCATCATCCCAATTTCAGAGATTATAATTAATTTAATTGACCCACCCCCTTTTCTGATCAATAACATGATCTTTATCGGAACATAAACAGAGCTGGGTATACGAAATCACGGAGGAGAAATAATATATTGGCATTTCCGAAATTGATATGATGATTTATAACTTAATACGGAACAATGTTTTTTTTTTCATACAGTTCCGATGTTAATAAAAGAAAAGTTCACCCCAAGATGCAGAAATATAAATTGTCGTAACTCATTCAACAGTTATATTCAATCATTCACTCATTATTTATTTCCCATTCTCGGTAGGAATGGTATAATTGGATGAGCGATAGCGATGACTCCATTCTCATGGACCTGTGTCTGTGAGTGGTTATGTTTGTTCCAACTCGGTTGGACCACTTTGGAGAAACACAAATACAAATTTTCGAATAACTTCATGGTATTGAACAGATTGAAAAATTCTAAAAAAATCTCTCCGAAATGATTCAACATTTCAACTTAACGTAAATACAAATATGATACACATCATCACTTATTTTCACCAAAATCAGAACAACCGTTTTGAGAATAATAATCATTTAATGAATACATTTTCATCAAATATCTTGACATATTGGTTATTTCTCAATAATCCTTTGCACCGTGGTTCTCGACTTTGTAGACTTGACAGTTTCAAATGAGGTGTGGCAAGTTCACTAGTAGGCCTATATCTCATATAAGTCAAGGTGTGTATAAACCATACAAACATATCGCTTAGCTTACAACGAAATATGTTGCGTTTACCCAGTTCCAAGCAGACTGACTGTGTAATCAGCGACTTTTGTACGATAATGAATGAACAATTGGCATACGACAATACAATCTGTTACTATGAAAGGAGTTGACTAATTAAATGAAGATAATTACGATGTAGCCATGCAGATAAAACTATACACTGTCACGTAGAGCATTGACACCGACACGTGCGTTTTCCTTGGTCGAGTATGGCTATTACCAAAATGAATTTATCCTATATAAAATGTCAAATTTCTAATTTTAAAGTGAAAATTCTACTCAGAAAAAAGGGCGGGTCCATGAAGAGGAAACCGATGAATTTTAATTTGTAAAATTGACATAATGATTTCTAATTCACTCCAGAACAATGATTCTTAATAAAGTTTAGATATGAAGAAAGTGATTGTTTTATTTGCTGTGATGTATTATTATAGGCATATTGTTTATAAAAATGTACGAGTGTCAATTATCAGCATATAAGAAGAAAAGTGAAAAAAGTTTGCTTCAAGATTTATTCCAAGATGTAGTTCTCACTCAATGAGAACTACATTTTTTTGTTGTAATAACATGTATATTGTGTCACTATCAATTAGAGTAGAATATTATAATATGATTTCAAACCTGAGAACTAATACGGTCCCAAATATCCTGGATCTTGGTGATGTCGTTAAACAACATAGGGATACTTTAAAAAGTTGATTGTGAAATTGGTGTGACGTCCTTTTGATTTAAAATTTGTGTCGTTTTGATGTCAGCAATTATTGTATTGCTGCCAGCACAATGCACTACACAGTGATTGTATTTTTATTGAACGTGAGACTTGGTATGAAGTCATTGCTCTCCAATGGCCCAATAGCTAAGGATTACCAGGTAGGATCGTTCAGATGGGACTACATGTGGATGATCTTATCATCCCAACTGACATGGGCCTTATCAATAAAAATGTAGCTCATTCAATAAACTGTGAGCAGCAACTGGGCTGAGGAAAGGAATATTACTCCTCTATAAAATAATATCAATTGGAAATACGCCTGATTCAAAACATTGATGATAATACAAGAATAGTCTGTAATACTTTTATTTCAAATACAATATCATGAATTACAGCTCATCTTGTTTCGGCGCTATAAACGATGTTTTCATCAATCAACTGAAGAGAGAGATAGCGATACCTTACACCTTGTAAGTGCGCGTAGCTGTCACTCCATCGACTGTCATCGTCTGCAAACAGAAATGGAAACATATCAATGGAGAATCGTGAATACTTACGACCTTTTGAAATTATTGAATTTAGATATTGCTATTTTCTTATCGTGAAATATATAACAACGATATTATTGTGATGCCATTGTACATATTAGTATTTCTTCCATCATTAAACTTACAGCTTTGATTTCCTTGGTGGTGAACTCCCTGACGATGGTGTTGACTTTGTCTCCAGTCTGGACCTCGATCAGCTTGTTGCCATCACGAGTGAAGACGGTCTTGACTTTACGACCGTCAGCGGTGGTGTGGTCGAACTGCTGACCGAGCTTGAAGGTGATGGAAATGTCCTTAACGTCGGACAAGGTCTTCAGAGTGTAGTCATCTCCGCTGACATTGAGCTCGTAGGTTGGGACCACGGCGGTAACGGTTTCAATGGTCTTGGGACCGCAACCTGGAAAATAAAAATAAAATATCAGAATATTTGATGTGGGATAGTCTCCTAATAACACACCAAGATGGACACCTTAAATTTCACGTGTGCACAAAAATCATGTTCAATTTCAGAATAGTCCATCTATCGCAAGAGGCTTGAGAAGATGGTCTGGCTATATATCAACTGCTGCTGGTTAGAGCCGGTTTCTACGATTCGCAAACAAATATTAATCAGTTAGATAGTAGTTATTGCTCAAAATTCATATGAGATACCAAGAGTGATAATTCAATCTTTTGATCACTGTTGATCTGATATCTGTTGATTCAACATATGAATATCAGTTGGTACATTGGTCTCCACAGTGAAAAGCGATCCTTGTAGGATTTATGCATTATGACGCTTAAATACCAATGTTATTTCGTTCCTATTACCAATACACAGCTGAATAATGCCCTGTTTTTAGTTTGTACAACCGATATAAACTGCAAAAATTCTAATTGTTCTATCATTAATAACAAGTTTCTTGTTATTATTAACACAATAGCTGACACAAAATCATTGTTCCCTAGTTGAGGCCAAGTATGACGAGGTATGATCGTTCGAACGGGGAATCACAAGAAGATCTTATCAGTGAGGGGTATTATGATGTGATTCGATCAACAAACTGTGCAAAATCCAGAGATATTCAACAAATATGTTTTTGGTGTTTGACAAAAGGAAAATTCAAATTTCGCCATGTACATTACCTTAGAGAATGTTACTATCAACATAGAAAGTATCATATTATACATATATAATAGGAGCAAATAAAAATGTATTGGTACAAACATGTTTATTGTCATCAAGTTATATATTATATATAATAATTAATTATTGTTTGCTAATTTTTGAAGTACAGCACTCACCAAGGGCGACCAAGTATTCCTTGAAGTTGACGTCGGTGGAAACGTCCAACTTGTATTTCAAACCAACTACTTTCTCGACCATTTTGACGGATTGACAGTTATTGGTAATTCAACAACAAGTATCGACAGAGGAGACTGAATGTACCTCAACTGAAGTAAGATGCACTATTTATACTAAATTAAATGCAATGTAACCACACGTGAGGGGTTAAGAATACTGAGGATCAGAATATCAATAAAGATTATTATTTGAGCTGCATTATAATTGATAACAGAGGTAATAAAATAGTATGCAACCGTGGAATTACGTGAGTTGTGATTGAAGTGTAATAAAATTATATTGGAACAGTCCCAAATTCGATTCCCGGAATATTACCTCAGTTTAGAATACTTGTATCTTTTCTCGCAACACAAGTCAATTTCCAACTTCTGGTGGTAAAAAATATTCATCCATGGAGATTTTTCAGAAAGAAAATATGACTATATTTGGTTTAGAGTAAATGGGCGAGAACCACGACGGTAATCGAACCCCGGTCTCATGAATGTAAAAGATCACATCTCTATGACGGATGGAGAGTAGGAAGCACAAGTAGTTATAGAGTTGAGATAATCATTTTTTTCATATGTACAGAATCGGATACAGAAAAGTTGTGATGCTATTGGAATCAAATATATCATTTCACGTGCAATGACTATTCACCTCAACTTTACCAACACATACAGCTATTCTTATATTGCGACGAATTCCATTCGATCCAAGGCAGGTCTTTCTTAATACCTTTGTCGTTATATGCTATTTTAAAAGTAAAGTTTCATAAAATGTTAGAAAATATATATGTATATTCATAACAAATTACTGAATAATTATGTAATATAGATCTGGATTAGAGAAATGAACCACATTATAATTGATATTGTTAGCAATTCTGTCATCGTTATTATGGTATTATTATCATCATATTGGTAATAATATTATTATTTAAATCATTACCATACTATATGCACTCCATAGGTCGGACAGTTTGTTTTCCATTTTTTTTTTTTGTGAACACGCATACAACTCAACCTAAATCTGTACAGTGTTTGAGAAAAATAAGTAGGGCTTATTTCCATTCCGACCAAAAAATTTATCAGGCCAACACATTTTGTAAGGACGTGGACGTGGCAATATTGAAAATGAAAAATTATTCGGAGATATTTTGATTTGATCCACTGAATTTGTATGCAATAATGATTTCATCTAGTTGTTCTTATTGCGTATTCCTATATATTTGAAAAGTATTTCAATTAGAAAAACTGTGAATATCATATTGGTGAGTGAAGGAATCAAAAATGATACAATCATTTGTGTCGATGAAGAGGAATTATCAATTTTTGAGTCACAGTATTGTAATATTCGATATATTGTGTATTGTGATATTGTATATTGTGATATGAATGATCTTCTTTTAATTATTCTTTTGGGTGGTAAGATCTCCCTTGTGGTGCCCCGTCCAAACGATCCTACTTTCGTCCATTGATATTGTATCAATCTTCAATGTTATAAAAATATATAGCCTATATAGTGTAGATAGGAATCATATGAATATAATAAAACACAGGAAGAAGAATATCAAAATACACTGTAATACTTTTATTTCACAATAATGTACATATCAATTGATCGAATACTATCTTGTTCCGGTGTTTTGGATGACTTTTTTTATCAAATAAGTGAAGAGAGAGATAGCGATACATTACACCTTGTAAGTGCGAGTGGCTGTGACTCCATCAACTGTCATCGTCTGCAAACAGAAATAAGAACATAAGAATAAGACAACCCATAGGCCCAACTCCTAAGGCGTGGAACGTCTATGGGCACAGAGGTCGAGGTGGTGGTATAGACGCATGTAAACGATTGAATTTCGTGTCCTTGAACTTACATTGAAACAAAAATGATCCCAAACCATGTAAAATGCCAAAAAATAGTCCATACGTGACTTTTTCAATGGCTTCCATCCCCCTCCCTTCATCCCCCCGAAATCTGTATCTTCAGTCACAGAGCCATGTAACTTCAAACGATGTAGTTGTGCCGAATTTCTCGTCGCGTACACGTACCAAAGTCGTTAATTCGAGCCTGATAATATGAATTGAAGGTGTACTTTTTTTTACAATTTTGCATTAAACTTACAGCTTTGATTTCCGTCGTGCTGAACTCCCTGACGATGGTGTTAACCTTGTCTCCAGTCTGGACCTCGATCAGCTTGTTGCCATCACGACTGAAGACGGTCTTGACTTTACGACCATCAGCGGTGGTGTGGTCGAACTGCTGACCGAGCTTGAAGGTGATGGAAAGGTCCTTAACGTCGGACAAGGTCTTCAGAGTGTAGTCATCCCCGCTGACAGTCAACACGTAGGTTGGGACCACGGCGGTAACGGTTTCAATGGTCTTGGGACCGCAACCTAAACACATTGAGAATATAATACTGGAACGTGTACATCGATATAGTTCCCTAATATGAGAACACAGTCAAAATTTCTTTCCAAGTCCACGCGATTTTGTCATATTACGAAATGGTCAATTATCAAATCAGAAAAATATACAATTTCTAGAAAATCGTTGGTGATAATTGGTTGCTTAACGACCCTAACTACAGTCCTAATTTTTGAGGATACGAATGAGGATGATGAACGAATGATGTTTAAAATACCACATCTATGTAGTGACTTATACAGTCAATTATCTAGTGACTTCGTCCTACTTTCCAAGATGATTACTTGACTGACTGATGAGTAAGATGGAAGAGAAAAGTAACGACAACATTCCGAAAGAAAATTGAATCAAATCATTCGTGCTGGGACTTTGTCTTAGTATTATAAATTGGAGGAGCGTGAGCGAAGATTCAATTGTACCAGTACTTGAAAAAACGAAGATGTCATTCTATGTGGCACTCCATAGTTGAGAACACAAATGTTGATGAAATTTGACACGCACGTATGTCATCATCTAACTCACTATCATGTTATTTTGCGGGGCTATAAACACTTCTGAAAGGAAACAACCGAAATTTGACAAACCGTAGAAAAATAACCCATATCGAAATTATTTGGAACATTTTTTTTCAAGTGGATAGATTTTTGTATAGCATTTAGGTACAAGAATAATACACATTTTTCGAAAGTTACATTATTATGATCGGATCGGCCGTCATAAAGAAGAAAATCAAAATGTGACTTTCCCGATCAGTTGAAACTATTGAAAAGATCAACTGGTAGTAACTATAGCTCATAACAATTACCTAATCAACAGGTGCATCAGTTGAAGTTGCATGAGATAGACAGTGATCCAATAGTAGACCCTTTGTATTTTATTAAAATCAACTATATTCGATTATTAATTTTCATTATTCGATTTTTATTTCCATTTTTTCATTGACTCTTTCCCATTTCATGAATGATGAAATTGTTGATAAAAGGATAATTAGTGCATTGTATTACAGATTTCCAATAATATTTTCGAATTTTATTTGAAAATTAGCATAATGACCATATTTTATATATAGTGAAACGCAGACTTGAATATTCATTCATCATATTTCCTACTTCACTTTCTTATAGCGTCAAGTTTCAGATTAGGAAATTGAAATGTTGTTCTATTGAATCAAAAATATAATAAGCCTAGCAGTAACAATTGTTTGTATTTCATATTTTCGTTTACATTTTGTATTTTGTACATCAATCAACGCAGTCATTCAATTGGACTGCAATTTCTGAATGAATAAATTTATATAATGAAGGTGTGTATATACTCCAAGTATAGTCTATTCCACATGCATATCTTGGTTCAAATTACAGCGAATATTCCTTTTTTCTAGTTCGTAATATTTTGAAGTACAGTACTTACCAAGGGCGATCAGGTATTCCTTGAAGTTGACGTCGGTGGAAACGTCCAACTTGTATTTCAAACCAACTACTTTATCGACCATTTTGACGGATTGACAGTTATTGGTAATTCAACGATATGAATTGACACAGAAGAATGAATGTACCTCAACTGGAGTAAGATGCCTTATTTATACTGAGCTTCGGGTGCTGTAAAGATGCGTAAGCTTTTAGGGCCTGAAACCCGAATCCCAATAAAGATTAACACTAGAACTGCATATTTGTGATAAAAGAGGTGATAAAATCATAAACAACCGAAGAGTTGAATACGTTCTGATTGAAGGGTAATAAAAATGAATTGAGAGAAAATTCAAGAAAACCTAATTGTTGTCTTACTGAACTTAAGAACCACCAAAAATTGTGTTGAATTTTTATTTTGAATTTTGAATTTTGAAAACTTTTTATGCCAACCATAGGGTCTCTTGAATGACTGACGTCACATGTAGACCCATTACGACTCTATACGTAACCTCTATATTCAAAAACATGAACTAGGTCTAAATGCAGGGCCGTATTAAGGCACAGGCCCACGAGGCCCAGGCCTATAGGGATGCAAATAATTAAGGGCTTCCAAATGCTCTCCAATCCATCGCAATTGAAAAATACATTACTATTTCAAGTTGTATTTCTTTGAAAAGAAGTATATTTGATATTATATACATTCGTATCATGAGATATCAACTCCTCAATTAAAAAAATGCATCAAACGACAAGGACCAAGAAATACTTATTAAAATCTCTGGATATGATGGTAAATGTCTTATGAGTGAATAGGGAGAGAGGGAAGGGGGAGGAGCGCCTAACATTTCGGGCTTTGGGGCGCAAAATATCTTGACACTGCCCTACCTACATGGGAAATAACATAATTGAATCACTATGAAAATACCAAAACTTAAAATGAAATAAAGATTGACAAATTCACTGAAATGGACCTACATTTTGAATTCAATTTTCCATTGATATTGTTATTTAATTCATCTTCCATAAAATATTCCATTATAATTAGGTAGAATTACATTATTATTTATTACTATGTGCTTAGAAGCTAACCGCGAGTTAGCTCCTGTATTTAGAGTGTCCCAGTAAGATAACAGCAGTAAATCACGCGGTGAATGTCAATACTTTCTTGCAAGTCGCCGATCATAACCCATAAAATAATATTGTGATTGATCTGTTTATGATTTCACCTTATGTAGACACTATTATTATCACACATCGATTTCGTTGTGCACTGCATTATAGGCCCATGTGCGTTTATATATTGTATTGCACTATTGCTATTACAAATATGATATATACAAATTCTTCTTTCAACTCTCATTCACGAGTAACGGAGTAAAACCATTCAAACTGATATGTCACATGATAGGTTTCATTGATTGTTTAAATTAATGCGTTTCTTTTAATTTAACAATTAATTTTTCCATGTTATCAACATGAAATTACGGTAAATCAGTTTTTTCTTTTGATTGATTTTATAGTGCTCAGCGTAAAACCCAACTGTACAGAAAAAAACTTTTTCATTATGACTTTTACAAATTATATTGAATAATCAATTTTTGTTTTGATTGATTTTTTATCACTCTAGAAGGATCAAAACATTCCTCAAATCATTTTTACAATGCTCACATTATAATTAGCTTCCGTTTGATACCATACACGGTGAATTTGACTCCATTTTGAATTTTTCTGATTCAATTGATTCAATAAATAGATTAAATCAATAACTTCGAAAGTTATCGTAAATCAGCTTGGGAACATTAAAAATTGAACTTCTCCTCATAGAATTGGTAAGTGTATAAAGTTTCATGCTGTTATCACGATTTGCTCTAAAGTTGTGTTTTTTAGACACCTGGACCCCACTATTGCATACATGTGATGGGATGAGAGAAGCGGAGAATCAATTTTACCGTACACGAAAATAAATAAATAACTTTTTGGGGGGGGGGGCACTCCACAGGTCAAACGAAAGCACAAATGTTGAAACTCAACATGCACAAGTGTCAGCATGTAACTCGATACCGGGTAGTTTTGATGCACAATCGGTTGTATCACTTTTGAGAAAAACCATATCTACATTGTTGGAAAACTCATAACTATAAGAATAACCCAGAAGAGAAAAATTTCAAAGAATATGTACTTTGAATGGACTAAAATTTTCATGAAATTCGAACAGGCGAATGGTATATAGTCATCAATCTGAAGTTTTACACTAAAGTAGGCCTAAGTAGAGAATAATCATAATGTAGAGTCTTAGATCAAATATTAAAGGTCCTACTTTGTCATCCTAAGCCTCTATCGAGAAACAATGGTTTAGTGTCAAGTTTTTTATAACTTCAGGAAAAAATGTGAGATGTTATCATTCATAGTTAACAAAGTTCATGGCATTAATCCTAATATTCTCAAAAAGGTTCGGATTAAACTTATCAAATAGTCAATTCAGCGAAACATTAGTTTCTTTGGTGATTACTTTTCGAACAGTACTTGATACTAACATTCTAAAACGGAGGAAACACAGAAGTTTTTGAGAAGTTCAAGATGGTATGAAAGTTATAACTATTCATAATTGCAATATACACTGTAAAACGTATACAGTGGAAAAAACACATTTTTTAGCTGAATACTTTTGATAATATTGTGCTATATGGGTTGAGTAATTCTAACTACTGCCGTCTTGAAGGTATTAAAAATATATGTTTTGTTCCGTTACCAGAATTTTTATATCTCATAACAACAGCTTATAGGAACAGATCACCAGAAAACCAATTTTTCGCTAAATCGAGTCCCATAAGCTTACACTCTCAAATTGTAAGCCTTCACAATTTGAAAAACTGTCATATCTCAAAACGTAGGTCTACGTGATTATAGGTTATATTATAATCAAATTAGTTATTCGAATAGGTTCTAGCGACGTAGCAAAATGATGACGAATATCTAGGCCAATTGGCGTCGGTGATTGAGGCAATGGGATGAATTACGTTATTTAATTATGTGTTTAGGCCTCTGGGAAGGAAACGGTCGCGGCCTATAGTTGAGAAGACAGAGGTAAAGCACGAAAAATCTGAGTCAGTATTCCCATGTAGGGAATCGAACCCCGGTCTCCTGATTGCGAAGCATACAATTACAATGGGTACATGGAAGAAAACTAAGAACATTTCGAGAGATAAATCATTTTAATCTTCAGTCTTCAACGATGAGAGGATCATATTGAATCAATCAATCCCAACAACTTCATTGATTAAATATACATCAAGAAGTTAACAGATTTGCTTCGAGAACAAAAAAATGTAATTGTAAGCTATAACTTAAATGTATTTTATTACAACAACATATTTATTGTGTTACACGAATACTCCAAACAAAACAATAACTTATTTTCTAATTCTGGTTTTTCAGATTAATGTAATGACCTACTTTTCTTTTGAAAAGTTCGTAATGTACTGGAAGCTCATCCGCATAGATCCCACTAGTATCGCTTTCCTTTTTCTTATTATACTCGTGTTTATTTTCCTGTGCATATTCGGTTTTCTTTTGTTCAGAGTAGCTTTGGTAACTTGTTGCTTCGTTACCTTCGGTTTTTCTCGGTTCTTGTTTTCCGGTTGCGACAAAATCAGGCTCTTCTTCGGTTTCTAGTTGGTAACCTGCAAGAAACAACATAAAATGAGGAACAAGGATTAGCTCTATCCTCTATATAGCTCAGTCAGTTGAGGCTCGCTTCAGACACTGAAGTCACCGTCAGGCGTGGGTTCGAGTTCCGCATAAGGCATGGATTCTGGGGCTGTTGTTACTCGAATTAATTTCATATTTCAGTCATTTACAACTTTTCAATCTATACATATAGACTATCATTGTTTCCATATAGAATTGGTCGAATATCGAATATATTCAAATTCGATACCGGTATCGAGTTTATCGAATATATTCAAATTCGATATCGAATAGAAGACCTAAAATAAGGAACCAATCAAGAATATCGAAACCAAAAGACAACCCCAGAGGAAATATTAATCAATTATACTATTTCCGTTAAAGTTCGCTAAGCTGTGTTGCCATAGTAGTGACAGATAGCCTACGTCACGAGTGGAATTTTTCCAATCCATGAGTTACGTTATCTCAGAATAATCGTTCATCAAATATCACACCTTCAAGATAATACTTCCAAGTGATGAAAACATTTTTAAAATTTATTGTAATGTGATTAAACAATAAATCTAATTACGAAACCTACTCAGGTTATCAGTCGTTTAGATGGAATTACATAATTGCGAATTTTTCGTTAATTGCTTACCGATATCTGTGAGGGTGACGACTTTCTTATCGACTGGGTGGTCATATTCCTCAGTGCTGCAATATTTGCCATTATTTTTATCCGATTTCTTCAATTTCACAATTTTACCCTCGAATTTGTGAAGTCCTGCTTCATCTACGTAGTTTGGAGTCTGAAAATGTAGTGTAATCACATAATTAATATCTGTTAGTTGTCAGTAGAATCGAACACTTACGTAGGGAATAGATTATGTTCATCTTAACTGTCAATATAAAGACTGGAAGAATGTGAAATTTTTAGATGAGTGTTAGCGAAGATTTCCATCCCCTCTTACAAAGCTTTGTCTGTGTTTTTATTCTTTTTGTAAACACTGCACAAGTCGCAGGATTTGACTGATCGACATGAAATTTTTTCTGTATACGCAAACTTATCCCACTTAGAACTCTATAGTTTTGGGGTCGAATCAGTTGGATCATTTTTGAGAAACATCACCTCAAAGTTTCTAAAAAAAACTCATAAGATTAGGCTGGGCGGAAAAAATCGAGACATAATTACTAGAAACGATTCGCGATAGTGAACAAATACGCTCAAAATTTTGGTGGTATTCTAACGAAGTATTTTTTTTTTCTAAAGAAGATTATCGGACTTGTATTCAGTATGAATTTACACTTGTATTATCCCTTAAAATACGTTCCGTCGATTTGAAAGAGGTATTCGAATAGCTAACAAAAAAATCTCACATAAAGATTATTATTATGGTTGAATCACTTATTTTGTTGGATGAGTGACAGCGCATAGCTCCATCCTACTCTTACGGAGCTTTGTATGTGTGTTATTTTGTTCTTTTGTTTATTTGTTTGTTTGTACCCACTGCACACGTCGCATGGTTTGCCTGATCGAGATAAAACTTGTTCTGTACACGCAGACTTATCCAACTTGGAAGTGTATAATGTTTGGGTCAAATTGGTATGACCATTTTTGAGAAATACCATCTCAAAGTTTCGAAAAACCCCATAACATTAGCCTAAGTACGAAAATTTGAAAAATAAAATCTCTCCCAAAATTTTCAAATTGTCCCTGAATACGAATACAGAAATGATACATACTAATACAAATTTGTATGCAATTCCGACATGCCGTTTTGAAGGAAATAATTTTTTACATTTTTTACAGTTCTTTTATTCATCAAACGGATAGAAATAATATCAGAAAAATGTTGTCGAAATTCACGGCTTCCTAGATTCGAAGTTACCGAATGAAGTACATTTTACATGAATCAAGATTTGTAGAGTTTTCGATTATACTCTATTTAGATATCTCGCTCATCTAAACACGTCGTACAGGGTCAACTTTTACCCGTCAACATGTTGACTCAACATGTTGACAGCTAGTAGATAACCCGTACTTCTGATCTTGCCTATACACGCCGTCAACAAGTTGACGAGAATTGAACATGCTCTATTATCTCATCAGTGTTGACGACTTTCAATGTTGACGGCTAATATTGATTGTGTGCGGCGTGTTTTACAACGCATATCCTGCGTTTGTCTAGTAATATTCCCATTGCATTACCTTGACAATGGCACCATCGATGGGGACGGTTCTCGGTCCATACGCATAACTACCCTCCTGGATGGATTTACTCGACTTCTTCTGTTTCTTATACGCCAACATCTGACTGACAGAATCTGCAGCGACGGATGTCTTCGACGGTATATACGTCACAGCTGCGGCTTTAGTGGGATCCTTCTGCTCGGGATTATTCTGGGAATAATCGGGAGAGCGATAAACTTCTGGATGATATTGTGCTTGTTGGTAAACCGGTTCTAATTGTTGTAATTTATCCGAAGGATAATATGTGACAGGATAATGTTTAGAAGGATTATTTCCATAAACAGATCGTTTGTTGATGTGTCTCGGTGTATAACTTGGTCCTAGATACGAACTAACTAGTTTCTCGTCGTGATATCGGTATGATGGTTGAGACTTGTAAGTTCTGGATACGTATGAGGATTCCTCGATGGGTTGGTAGGAATGATGAGTGTCTTCAGGAGGCCCAACAGGATGATTTGTGTTGATTTTGTTCTGTGGAGAATACAGATCCAGAATTTGTTGTTCGTATGGTTGGTATTCTTTTGGTAGTTCAACCTTGGAGTGTTGATTTTTACAGGAGCAAGTTGTCCTGGGAAGATAAATCGGCTTCTCATCCTGGGGATCAAAAAAATAAAATTAGGCTTCTGTTAATGGACGTCACTTATTGTTGAAGGAGGAGGACAACAATGATAACCATCACCGAATTATATCGGAATTACAATTTTGAAAATATTATATACTATAAATATGAATAGGTCTATGATTATGATACGGAAAATGAATTCAATCTTTTTCATTCAACTTTATTCATATTCGTTTTATTGCCAACTTTTGACAAATAATCATCAGTTCTGTTCGTTCTTATTCGTTCTTCTAATTCGTTCTTATGCTGGCCTCTTGTTTACTTTTATCATCTTATATTCTCTTTCGTGGCAGTTTTTCTTGATATATTATTGGATTAGGCCCACTTGATGCATTACAGTGTATTTCATTCTGACTTATCTCATAAAATTACATGTTCAAGCAAGATCAATAAATAAAAATGAATAAAAATGAGATGGAATGAAAATGATACGTTATGATACGTTATGATACGTATAAATGAAAATGATTATTGAAATTATAACCCACATAAGCCGAAGCCTGTGTATGGGAAAGAAGGAAAAGTTGATTACATTTGAATAAAATATATGCCAAGAGGAAAGGTTCTCAATATAATGTTGGTACATAGATTTGTGAGCTGGGTAAATTCCATGAATTAAGAGAGTGAAAAGTTTAATTCGATTGTGAATTATGATATATAGTGGAATTTGTGAATGTTGTTGAGGGTTCAGTTCAATTAGACTATTGTAGTCTGATTGCCTTAGTGACAGTGACACTATTATCCAAATGTGACACTTCATTGTGAAAAATATGTCGATACCAAAATAATTTTACTTACGTAGGTTTTTTTGCAGGAGCAAAGCGGTTCGTGCGGCTTAAGTAATGCATCCAGTGTTATCTTGGGTAAAGAAGGTAAAGTGAATTTCTTCATGATCCTGGGAAGAATCTTCGGCGTTGGCGGCGGGCGAACCTGCAACACAAATTGTAATCACATATCAATACCCTAGTTGTAAAACCACGTATCTGCTTTTCTTTTAGATCGTGCAGGCCATTTTTACATGGGTTTTTCATGGTTTCCCTCTGTAGTCTATAGGCTAATGCTGGGATGTTCCTACAATATAGGCCACGACCGCTTCCTTCCCACCATCCTTCCTATTACCCAAGAAACCTTCATCTCATCATTCCATCATCTCATTAATCATCCATCCGACACCAATAGATCTTCGCTATCATTATACAGTGTGTCGTTAAATCCAATATAAAAAAGGATCGTGCAGGGTACATAAAACACTTCCATTTGACTTGTTTACAAGATCTGTAATCTTTGTTATTAGATTAATGGAGAATGATAATAAAAATTATAAGATTGACCGTAATGGTCAAATGGTATATCCTAATGATTTGCGTACCCTACAAAATAAAAAAAATATAGATACGAGGCTTTGCAACTAGAGTATCAATATACATATCAACCTTGACGACGCACTCTAATGATAGTTAGGATCTATTGGCGTCGAATGAATGATTAATGAGATGATGGGATGATTAAATTAAGGTTTCTGAAGTAATGGGGAGGAAGTGATAGTGCATGGCAATTATATTGTAGGGAGTAAGAACCAAGCCGACTTTAGTCTAAGCTACAGAGGACCACGAAAAACATTTGTAAAGATTGACGCTGGCGAGGATTTAACCTAGGCTCGATCTGTCCTCATCTCCCGGCTTACATGGATCAAGCAAGGAAATACTGAGCTACCCGAGTCTTTACTGGACGGCAAGTGTACCACTTCAGAATAACACTGAAAACAAATTATCATACTCAATCTATAAATATATATATATTTATTTATATACATATAATTCAGTATATTCCTCACCACGACTTGAGCACAACTGCACACGTCTTCACCGCCATTACCGCTGCACACGCTGCACGGGCCTGCGCAGCTCTGCAAATACCAACACACGTACAAATCAACTCTCAATTCTTTCAAATCAGCACAAAATAATAAATCAATTTATTTAAAAGCAGACGATGACGAAGCAGAGGATAGTCTAGTAGAGAAGAGGAAGAAGTCGGACCTGGCAGGAACCGACTGATAAGAAGACTGCCCTAGAAGAAGTGGTGGAAATACCCCTGGCCCAATCTAATTGGTTATCTGGGTTTTGAAAAATATATATATATATTTAAAACAATGAGAAGTAAGCCTAGTGATAGGCCTATTAGGAATAGGTTGAGAATCAAAAGTGTTAGAGATAAGATGGATGCAGAAAGACTGCGATGGTATGAACATATGCGTAGAATGGAACCCGAACGAATAGGCCTACCCGGAAAATAATTCTAAAGAATAAGTATTGGAGGGCAGAAGAAAAGCTGGGAGACCACGAGGAAGATGGAGAGAACAGATAAGTGGAAGCGTGAGGAGAAGAGGAGGTATATGGGAAGATGTGAAAGCGTAAAGATTGTGGGAGAACGGAAAGCACAGCAAATATTAGTAGGGATGGAGGAAGAAAGTGGAGAAGAGGATCTGTTCTTGCTGGATGTGACAATAAGGATCCGGACACCTTGACGTGGTGTGGGTGCTTGAGTGACACCGTGATCTCCAGACCTATCGTCGGGAGCAATTTATTCCACGATTTAACGGATTCCCTTACGGACTATAGATGTAGATCAGAGTGGCTACGGTACCGGTGACATTGTTCAACTTACAACACATATCATTTTCGTGAAAAAAAGATGGCACCTCTACCATCATAATTCTACTGATTCAAAGTATATATCAAAACCCAGAAACTAGATTGTAACGAATAATTACAATATTTATTTCACTATTTTTAGAGAAAACTTTTTTTTCATAATATCAAAACTGAATACAAAATCATTGTTCCCCATTACCTGACAATCACCCTATACTACAAATAGAGCGTTTCGTTAACACTTACCTGTCCAATAATGGAAACAATAACACAAATCACTAGAACAAATTTAAATTCCATCTTCACTATTTTAAATATCAGACCTATGTTACCACACCTAATACGGGTGGAGTTTTATCTTGACTGGAATATTTAGTTATTTGCAAGCCTTTATAGCTTTTGATGTTTATAATGACACTAGACCTATATTATTCTCAAGAACGGAATTGTTTGCAATATTAAAAGGTATGTGAACCGTATTGTGACTGTTAGTATTGAAATTAAAAATAACTTCAACCTGATATTCAATGCAATATTTTGTAAAATTATGATAATAATAATATTGATAAAACAATCATAAAAAACAGAATAAACTGCTGATGAATGTTGTTTTATAGAACATTTATTGAATATCCAGCAGAAATATTTCAATGGCACATTCCAACGTGAATTAAATGGGTTATTGACCCTAGTAAGACTATCAGTTGCACAATATGGTAAAAATATTGTAACCAAATGGCAACAAGAGCGGTTATAGTTTTTGACAGATAGTCGACAAATTTGTCTAAATTGTAGAACCTATAGATATTTTCATTTAAACACATACATCTCTTTTGATTATAAAAAGGATCAATTACAACGGCACATGTAGCGCAGTGGTTAACGCACTCGCTTCAAGCCGATAGGCGAGGGAAATTTCGGACCATGTTCGATCCCCGCCGCCATCCATCTTTACAGGGATTTTCGTCGTTTCCCTCCGTAGTCTGGGCTAATGCCAGGATGGTTCCCACAATATAGGCCACGACCGCTTCCTTCCCGCCACTATCCTTTCCATTACCCAAGAAACCTTCACCTCATCATTCCACCATCTCATTAATCATCCATCCGACACCAAAAGATCTGAGTTATCATTATAGTGCGTCGTTAAACCCAATATAAAAAAAATTAAAAAGGTCCTTACCTTAAAATACAAACCTGCACTCAAATCACTCCTCACCGACAAGGCATTCTATACTCTCAACCAATCCCCCCCCCTACACACCATTCCCAGTACCTTCAACACCATGTGGTGTTGAAGGTAACACCATTCAACACCATACCATATGGCATACCAAAGATAATATAATATACTTCCTATGGTCTATGACCATACTAACTAAAGCTACTCAATAACCTTATCATCATCAACTACATGATAATTAATTATTCACATTATTTTATTCCATTACTCTCTTAGTCATCATTTCATTATTTTATTACTTGACAGTTTGGGTCCTATTATTGTTATAACAACATAATATTATAATATTTTATACCATATTTATATTACTGAAGTATAATCATTGTTATTAAATAGTTATAAATGTATTTCAGATACCTACATTTCTTTTGTATGTTGCTGAACGACCCAATCAACAGCTAGGTTATACCAAGGTATGAATTATTGGTGATAATGAAACAAACGAGTTAATAGTGATGATAGTGAAAGGACGTTACCAAAAACCCATACCTTATGCAGTACTCGAACCCACGTCCCAGGAACCTCACGTCAGTCAACTAACGCATATGCGTTAGTTGACTGACCACATTTTTCTCATACATTTGTGTTTCAAATATACACGACTTCAATGTATTTTGTAAAATGTGTTTCAAATGGTTCCCACAATATAACCGAGCAAGAACCGAGCAACCGAGCAAGAGAACCGAGCAAGAGACAGGTCTCAGTGGAGGAGCACACATGTAGCAGCGCGCGGTCCTTTGGGCCTGATCGCGTAAAAGTAAAGTAAGTGTTTCAAATGCACATTTCTGATCCATTGTAAATTTTGGGAGTGGGTTCGAGTCCCGCATAAGGCATGGATTTTGTGAACGTCCTTTCACTTGTCATCACTTCATAGTTTCATGATCATCCGCTCATTCATACCCCCATAAAACCTAGGAGTTGGTGGGGTCGAACAGTATAATAAAAAGAAGGAAAATTTACCCTATGGAGACTGGGGACATCTTAATTTCAGTTTACACGGCAGTTTAAAAGCCACCGGTTGGCATTTTCATTCATGTTTTGTATTTCTAATATATTTTGCCTGTATCTGGATGTGGATAATGGGAGAGAAAATAACAACCAATATAACTAGAAGAAATATCTATTCTCAATTCTATCAGTCCACAATCATCATCACAATAAACCAGGAGCATACAAGATAATCCAGAACATGTCAAAAAACGTTAAAATAAACTGATCTCCATCTTCACCTCCACTCCCTTCTAACTCCTCACTGCGTATAGTGATGCCACCAAACTTTGAGAAGCGCTACAAGCATGCACAACTGGTAAAGTGCTGCTATCAGGTAACATTACAACAAACCGTGTGGAAGTCTATCAAACAGATTAAATTCTTCAACAATTTTTCTACTAATAGTTCTCACGTTGCCACCCTGCACATGCAGTGGCCAGTGGACAAACGTTCTACTTGCAGACAAGGGCGAGAGGAATGGAGGTGTTCAGGGGAACACAGTTTTGTTCCGACATGAGAATGTCAAGTACGCCCAATAAATTAGCATAACATTAGTATAGAAATGCTGACAACCCTAATAAGGCACACCAGACTATATACTTATAGGCTTATACATTACATAACATGTGCTTCCAACAATTACTATTTGATATTATCTTAAATGCATAAAGAATGTAAATTATAGACCTGAAGCAAATTATATTCTTTTGTAATTCCCTGGGCAAAAATATAAGCAATTAATAAACATGAGTACTGTTGAACCACTGATTTGATTTATTCTCTTATCCAGTCTAATTCATTAGGCCTACTTTATTTCCATTAGAATAGCATATAAATTAATTGAGTTTATAATACATGTATCATGATGTTATTTACATACACACACACATATAAAAATGATTATATGATTAATTACTATGAATATTTGCATAGACTGAAGAGATACAAAGACAGTTCACCCAATGTTAAATTAAGATTCATCCCCACTCTTATCCCCACTCCTTTGTCTCTACCCTCCCCACACCCCTTACTCTGTAGTACTGTCAATCATCGCTAAGAGAGCTGAAAATCGTTTCAGCGATTGTGCTTCAGTCGACAGTTAGACTGATGTTTGCCTGGCTTGACTGCAAAGTCTTCAACGTGACTGCTAGCAGCGCTCTAGGAATGTTTAGCGATGACTGAAGTAACTTCAGGTAATAATGAAAGGGTTTTGAATCTTGCGAAGTAAGTTACATGGGACGTCTCGAGTATCTCTTTAGTCAATGATATTTGTAATTTTGTATGCACTTATAAGTTAGACCTGGTTTTACGAATCTTAGTTAAGTACTAAACCACGACCGGTAACTATTAGTTAGAGGTACAAAAATAACATATGTACCCAAGGGTGATAACAAGTTAATCCTCCCAGTATTGCTTAATCCATCAACTGTCAATTTGTAAAACTGGGCCTAGTAGCGTAACAACTGTAACAAGCATAGGACAATTGAAGTTGTTTTGTTCATTAATGAAGCTTTCAGGATTTATGTATTTTATTCATTCAGTACTTTTTTTTTAGTGACTTTGGTGATCATTTTTCAACTTTTTCTATCAGAAACTTTTTGGAAAATCTAATCAGAGTGTCAGCTTTTAAAAACTCCATTCAAATTCCAATGAATCATTTACAACACCACTTTCTAATTTTGTATGTTCAGACTTTATGTTCAGTTCATTTTCAATAGCATAGCATAGTACAGTAATTCATCAAGTTTGTGACAGATATTATTGTACTGTTGTTCCTTGTGTCCTTAGTTTTGTATTACCGGTATTATTTTGTTCACAATGTTCAATAATAATTGTACGTAATCGTCCGATATTGTAATTGTATCACTTAAAAACCGTAGCATTTTGCACCATCAAATCTTGTTCCATTCACCGTGTCTGAATAGTTTCCAACTTAACACTCTGAATGATTTGTAGGCCCTACTTTTATTTAAAATTGTCTTTTCATTTTCTGTAATCTTGTAGGCCTACATATATCTGTATCGATTCACCAACTCGGTCTATATACAAAGGGATATTTTTCCCTATATGGCTTAGGTATTCTATTTTCCTATATTGTGGGCCTATTTACAAGTAAACTGTTATATTAATGCAAGAATAAAATTAGAATGAGAATGAAAAGATAATACACCCTAATAATAATAGGCCTACATATTTGGGCTATGCATAGAAAAAAAATATCTTCAAAGATAACATACTTTAAAATATATAACATTTGTTCAATTGTACAATATCACTTCTACAAGATACAGGTGGTTTAGTTTAACAACACTCTTAATACCAATGTAGTATTTCCAGCCATATTATTACGAACAATGGTTATAATCATATTGGTTCTCTGTGTGATTCAAGTAATGATACTATAATTTAATAAATCAACTTTTTATTCTCCTAATATAGCAATTTTTTTTACTTGATTACTAGTCAAAACCAATAGGCCCATGATAATGAGGACAAATGATAGGCCTAGGGCCTACAACATTTCAATTTACTGGCGCTAATGAACCTAATTCCCCATATCACTAGCTTCTCCTACAATGTATCATCATCTACCATCCATCTCTCATACCGTCCATCACAAAAATATATTCTTTAAATCAAGTCCTACTTTCCAATAATGTGCAATTCAGTAATTCGTAAGCCTATCAATGTTTCAAAACTGCAAACGTCTACTAACAAGTCGCTGGTGCAATAAACTCGGATACAGAATTTTCAAAACATTCTTTATTAAACAAGTGACACCTTTTTACCTTTAATTTGATTTTTCGCTTTTTCATACAAAGCTTTAATTGGTTTATTCATACGACTCAAAATTTTATCAACAATCTGATACCTGTTGACCTCTCCATGCCATATTCCTAAACCCTTCCGTTCAGCTTTGTTCTCTGCAGATATGAGAGATTTATAATATGATAAATACGAGGGCTCTTTCTCCAACGCGAACTCTATCGGCGACACCGAGGCGAAACCAAGCGACACAAGATCCACGCCCACGTTGCGTTTCTGAAAAAAAAGGACAGAACATTTTATATCCGGAAGCGCACTTGGGCCTAATTGTCTCTTATTGATTTATTTTAATGAGTTTAACATCGCACTGTGATGATGAGTACAATCAATTGGCGTCGGCAAATAATGAATGAGGTGATGTGAAGATGAGAAAGATGAATGGTTCTGTTAATTACGCTACGGGAAAGTACTTGAAGGAAAAGGTCGAGACCTGCTCTTAAAAATAATATCAGTATTCACTCAACGACTTCGACCAGCCACGAAAACCCTGTCAGGATGGTCGATCTTACCGGAATCAAACCCCGGTCTCATTAATGATGGTTCAGCGTATTGATAACGTATCTACCCATCTCAGCTATCTGTGGTTTTGTTTGGGGTCACTGGTACCACGGCAGGATCTATTCACAAGCAGTAGGTAGGCCTACAGTAGACTTACGTGTTCACGAAACAGACAACTAAAAAAATCCACAACTAAAACCCGTAAAACTAAACTAAAGCCGAATAGAACGAACGGTTGATTGCAATTAATGTGCGATCATGCATCGCCAATAGTCACGTGAGATGATTTCAATTGACTCGTATAGAAACAGTTCTAAATGCTCGGATTGCAATCGTCAAATAGAGCTCGCGTGATTCGATTCTCCCAATGGGAGACTGCCAAATAAACAGCTAATTTCAGTGAACTAATAACTTCATTGCGGCAACATAGGAAGGCCGTGCCTGAGAAGGTTGTCAACCAGGACATATGGTTTTTTTGGAGTGACCCTGACAAATGAGATTATTGCATGTATTCACAACCATTCACCATGTAATACCAGCTTGAGTCTTCTCACATGATTACTGTTTGCTCAACGACCCCACCAACAGCTAGGTTATTTGTGGGCACAAATGAGCAGGTGGCAATGAACATATGAAGAGGCGATCAATGAAAGGGCATTAACAAAACCTATGGCTTATGAGGACTCGAACCCACTCCAAATGGTGAAGTTACTTTCTCAAGTAGTGCCTTAGTTGGCTGAGCCATGGAGGATGGCTTGAACTAACTCAGAAAGCATGTCAAATGTGTCAAATCAATATAGGCCTAGGTGTACGACTTATTAGATAGTCATTCAAATACCGGTATGAACTTTTCAATTTTTGATAGAAAATTGTACGATATTATGATGGGACACATTATAGGGCCTACTATGCTACTAGTAAGCCTACACAAACAATACCACATCTAGGCTCTATTTGATTAGAGAAGTATTTTTTAATTAACGGTACAAAAAACCGATGTGAATAAAACAAACCTGGTGATCAACAATGCAGCTGACTGAATGTGGATTTGATTTCAGAAGCGTAAAGTTAATATCCTTTCCAACGACGACATGTTGCAACCAAGAGATCCCATTGGACGAGACGTCGACGCTTGCAATCTGGACGGGTAAACCGGCATCAGACGACCGACGGAAAGCCACGCCTATCACGGGGAAGTGGTCGACAACGAGCGTTGTGGGTATACTGTCCGAGGAAGGTTCAACTCGTAGAACACGTCCACTTAAACGCATACGACGTTCGATGAAACTTGCTGGAATATCTTTAGGAGACACGAACTTTTGAAACTGAAACAATTAATGAATGCGATGAAATGTCTTCATCTGTCTTCGGTAAATATAATCATGTACGCTTTATACCAGTCCATTCTAGGGTGAAAATGTTGGAAACATGACAAATCACTGTTTACAAAAACAATAGTGTGGCCTATATTTGTAACATGTTTGGACCTGGGCCTACATTCAAAATAATGTTAAACTAGCAGCCAATGAATAATAGTTGAAAACTGTAAATATTCTTTAGACTGTCAATTGTTGGAGAAGAAACAAAGATGATAACTTGTAAACTAGTTTTGTTTGAACCGTGAAATTTAAAAATCGCTTTGTCGTAATCATCATTGGATCATTGGAATGTGTATAGCAGACCCCCTTGAACCGTAAACCAATTTAATTGGACTGTACACAAATAAATTGAAAACATATTTTTATTCAAGCTCCAACTGAGATGCAAATTTATTAGGCTGCAATTTGATGCAATTAAAAATTTGGACTAGGTACAAATTTGCTCTATAAAAATCAATCCTAGGCTTATTTTTTACGAGCGAGACACCAGAGAAAAATTGCATTCTTAGCCACGTTTCCACAACAAAGTGATGCAAATGTTTTTATAACAGTCAACATTTAAAAGTCCACTGTGATTTGGAGGAAAGGGCGAGGGGGCCAGAGTTTGATTCCTAGCCTGCACTATGGTACTTTTCTTCTAATATTTATATAAATATTTTTTATATGAGAAAAGATGATATTTTATAGGCCCTAGTGACCGATATTGTTAACGCTGACATTGGAATTGTTTTATATTACGAATCGAGTATGGTACCAAAACATGGCCTTGATCCCAGTTCTAACAATGTGCAATAACTCCAGTGACAAGTTTGTTGTTTTTTCCCAGCTTTTGGCTATAGGCCTGTATGGTATTAGAAGGTCATTACCTTTGAATTAATTATGCCTTACTGGTAGCAACAATTTTAGGATTTCCTTCTTTACATACCGTAGGTAGGCCTTTTGGGGTTTTCTAGTACGGTACTGGCATTGACTTCGTACTACAACACTATAAACTCTATGGTATCGGTTCCAAGGTTCCTGAACAGTAAGGTTTGACCTTGTGGTTAACGAGTCAGTAAATTTACGTTCAGACCCAACCCTTGGCCTAATCTAACCTGTAACCTAACCATAAAAAATATCAGTTACCTACTGATTCAAGACATCTTATACACCTACCGGTATGTGTTTTAAACAAAGAGTTCTGCAGGGGCGTAGGCCTATTTGAGACCTGGCCCCCTTGCACTAAAACCACACAGTGTAAAAAATACAAGCAGCCGTGTCATGGCCACATTTGTCAGATCAGAAAATAGCGGTAGGCCCAAGCCCTACAGATTATAGGCCTAGACATCCGTGGTAGACTGGCGTGAGATGAACATGGCGAAATGACGTTCCACTGGAGTGGACTGAGGCAGTTATTAAAGGCAGTTAGGCCTACTAATTATTAAAGGAAGGCTGGGGCAAACTCAATGGCTGGGGGCAGAAACTAGGCCTACCAGTATGCCTAGGCTATATGCCTAGGCTTATACTTACAGGACGGACACTTCTTAGAGCAACTGCGAGTCCAACGATTGCCATGGAATAGGCTCCATACTGAAACATAAATAGGCCTAAATTGCAGAAGTTTAGATAATATGCAATAACTTGAGGGCGTGTAGCCTACCTAACCTCAAATTAATATTAAACATTAGTAGGTCCTACACATAGGCATAGAGCTCCGAGTGAATATTGGTTACGGTCGCAGCAGTTCTCGACCTAACTCAAAGACCCAACTAAGCCTAGGCCTTAGGACCTTCACATTAAAGCGCCCGAGGCGTTCGTTATTCCGTGGAACATTCAACATTGGCAATGCCACTCTATATATCACTACCAACTAAATGACTAGGCATTGAATTTGTAAACACTACGAATTCAATTATTAGGTCTAGGCATTGAGATTGTAGTGTCAATGGGGCTAGGGCTAGAGCCTAAGTGGACTAAACCTAGGCTTACACTAGGGCCATTCTAGGGCAAAGGCCATTAATGAAAACCGTGTGGGTTACCTTACCTGCACACCTCTTTTATGATTTTCGAGGCCAAGTGCTATTTTGTCGAACCAATTTCGTTCGTCTTCCATCCTTCCTACTTTAATTTTGATTATGCGTTAACTGATTCATTAAATATCATTAAAAGGATAAAAAAACAGGTGCAGAAAAACTACATGAGTGATGTGAAGTATGAATCAAAGTGCCATTTTTCAGGTTAACCAACGCTATAGCAGTAACTAGTAAGCTAACCTCGCTAGCTGGTTTTGGTTATGAATTGTATTGTATTTATTTTTAAACCTGTAGGTTTGTACATAATACATACGTAGGAAACGTCAGCTTATTGACTAAAAATATTATTAAAATAACTAACAAATAGGAAAACTTGTCACTAACATGATTTTATGATCAATCATTAAATTGAATAACGAATATTTATATATGAATGCATACATGTATCAGAGAAAAATGATGATCATGATAGATAGGTATTTAATTGTGTAAATTATGTAAGGTTGAGATAATTTAACTATGATGACAGGAATTCTTCTAGTGTGTAGTAAAGATTATGAATTAGGAAGGATTTCAGGGTAGATGCAGAGGTTTTTTTCATTAGTTGAATCGGTAATGCCCAACTGCAGTGGCGTAGCCAGGATATTAGGTCACGGGGGGCAAGCATTTTGAAAGGGCTCTATGCATAAACCTTTGTGAAAAGATAATGTGCATGAATAATTATACATATATATATATATATATATATATATATATATATATATATATATATATATATATATATATATATATATATATATATATATATATATATATATATATATATATATATATATATATATATATATATATATATTATTTAATAACATCGAAACATGATACAAAATCATTGTTCCCCTATAGAGGCTAAGAATGAAAGTAGGATCGTTTGGACGGGGCACCACAAGGGCGATCTTACCACCCCATTTTATTATTTTGAATTGAAAGCAATGTACTTTGACACCAGGTCTACGCTGTCTGTGACCCTACTTCTTAGCCCCAGATAAAAGTCTTCAGTTGCCGAAAGTCCGGAACACATAAGTATAAACTGTTTTTGCGATATATCCGGACATTAGGAATAATCCAAACCCAAGAATGTTGATATCTTTCACTTGAACTAAGTCTCTTAGGCAATGTTCGCTTGACTTCCAATAACAGCAGATGCAAAGTTTATCATTATACAAGGATAAAATAAAAATAATGAGTGATAGGCCTAAAGTATAACTAAACTAGACCTATCAATCTACTAATTAGAGGTCATGGCCAATTAGTACTTCATCCAAGCATTCACTTCGAGGACTGTGGGAAACCACGAAAAACCACGTCAGGACGATTTTTTTTTAAATGTTTGTTTGTCTTGAATTATACATTTTTCTTCTCCAACTTCTTCTCGTGTCTTCTTGCTTTCTTGAAAATGTTAATATCTATCTAAATATTAATATCTATGTTAATAAGTTCATCGGTTTTGAAATAGACACTTCCACGATTCAAAATGCATTATCTTCTTTTCTTGAGAACTTGATAGTTCTCCCTAGGCCCGGGCACGATAGTCGGTTCTGGGACTAAAAAGAGTAGTTAAAGATCACAACATTTCTGTAGATATTTTTGTTGCTGTGGTCAAATTGGAAAAAAATTGAACTATATCACTACGCTCGAGTCAACATTTGACAGTTATTTTGCTTGTTTTATTTTGCTTTATCATATCGTTGCATGAGTGTCATGAGTCGTGACGTCATAAACCGTGGAAAAATCAATTATATAAAGAGGAAGGTTCCACGCGGATACTGGGGGGTGTGGGGGGAAGCATCCCCCCATCACAACTCCGCACGGGTTATATTAGTGCGCAGTTGACCCTATTATGCGCAGTTCTAAACTTCAAAATTGCAACTCTTAATTTCAATGTGCGCAGTTGTGAAATGACGAATATTGTTGAATAATGAACATTATCAGAGAAGAATTGAACAGTGAATACATCGATATTCTTCAAACCACATTATTTCGTGTTCATGCTCAATAATTTGAATGATTCTTCCCTAAATATTCTTCTCCCATTAATAAATACGCGTATACTTGGCGCAAATAATGCACTATAGCCTTAGGCCTACATATTCCCATATAGTAACAAAGATACTTAAAAAAGTGAAGTTTTTCAAAAAAATCCCTGCGGGGCTGTGATGCTCCTTCTCCCCCCCCCCCCTCCCAGTATCCGCACGGAGACTACCTCTTTATATAATTGATTTAATATGCGCAGTTCTGAATTTTCACTAATATAACCACTGCAACTCCGCAGGAAAAACTTTGTTTTTAAAGTAGGCCTATCTTGTTACTAGGCCTATTTGGGAATACGTAGGCCTAAGGCTGTTGCTTTATAATGCATAATTTGCGCCAAGTATACTCGTATTTATTATTGGGAGAAGAATATATTGGGAAGAATTATTCAAATTATTGAGCATAAACATGAAATCATGTGGTTTTAAGAATATCGATTTACTCATTGTTCAATTCTTCTTTGATAACGTTCATTATTTAACAACATTCGTTATTTTACAACTGCGCAAATTTAAGTAAATGATGCATTTTTCAAGTTTAGAGCTGCGCACTAATATATTATATAATTACATCAAGTGGCGAGAAAAAGTAGACAATTGTCCAAAAATTGTAAAAGAATCCATAAGTAACCAATATTGGAACATTTCGATTTAAAAAGCATTTCGGCTAAACGGCACATAATATAGTATACTTTTTTAAATTGATAAGTCATAAAAATATTGACAATATCAATACTCACAATAACAATGTTGGTTATGTCAGGATATATCGCAAAAACGGTTCATACTTTCAATTATTCCTGACTTTGTGAAAATGAAATACTTGGTGGCGAAGAAGTATGTCACAGTCTCGGTGTTGAAGTTGATTATTTTTCGATAAAAAAATTCTTCGCGTAATTAATTTTAGTTGTAGTGTATTTAGTCATAAGTTGGTAGCCCTGCGTTGGTGGGAACAGAAGTTATTGTGCGCATACGGCGACTTGTGTCATGTATGTATCCTGGGTACTTTATCATGTGCTATAAATACTATCAAATACGTAAATACCTACCTTCAGCCATTTTACTGGTGACAAGACCGCCTGGGAGGCTTAAGCTTGCCTTCCATGAACGCGGTATTCGCTTAGCGAATTCGCTAAGTGGTTTTTTAGCCGCCATGTTGAAAAACAACCAATCATTGACGAGAGCGGTGTATGGCGGCACGGTATCCAAGCTGAAAAAACCGCTTAGCAAATTCGCTAAGCGAATACCGCGTTCATGGAAGGCCAGCTTTAGAACAGCCAAGAGGTGCCGCTTCTGCACTTTGTTATTAATTCATCCATTAGGTCTAGTATAACAATGTTTCTATATGTTTTTATCAACAATGAGCCTTGATACAAAATCATTGTTTCCCAACTGAGGCTAAGAATGAAAGGTAGGATCGTACGGACGGGACACCACGAGGGCAATCTTACCAACCAAAGAATTTGATTAATAATAATGTAATTCATTTGACAAACAATAAATCATACGGTGATAAATTAATGGACAGTGCACAATTCAATCATTTGTATTAGGGGGGGGGGGGGGGGAATCTTCAAACATCTCATTATCTGGATCTCCATATATCCTATTCTTGAATCCTTCTTTGTTTTTCTTCCTTCTTCATGATGGTAATTATTGTTTGCTCAACTATACCACAAACAGCTAGGTTATACGGGGGTACGAATAAGCGGGAAATTATGAAACTATAAATAAGTGAAAAGACGTTTACAAATACCCATACCTTATGCGGGACTTGAACCCACGCCCAAGAGTGACTTCAGTTTCTGAAGCGGTGCCTCAGCTGACTGAGCTACCAAGGGCGGCTTCTTCCTTGTTTGTTCTCGTATTGTACAATGATATACAATGATTGTTGGCCTACATTAAGATTTTAATAGTGATTGGAAAAAATATTGTCCTCCACTCTCAAAGCTCACAATTATGTTGTAGTTGACATTTTTTTTCCAAGTGTCCAAACGGATATACCAAATTGACCAATAATCCAACAAATACTCATTACATATCCAGGTAAAACTTGAGGGTGCATTATTCCCCATCCTCTAGTAATTATATTCCTCATGGAATTGCTGGCTAAAGTTCCTGGGCTGTAATAACTGGCGTATTGTAGTATCTTGGGAGCGCCTTCCAAAGGCCACACAGCACCCATGATGAAATATAAGCATGTATATGACCCAAATGTGAAGACCGTTGATTCTTTCGAATCTTTTGAGAACGTTGTGATAAGCAAACCTGAAAGTATCAAATACATCATTGTCCACGGGATCAAGCACTCAAGAAGGACCTCTCTGTACGGTAACATTTTCAGTGTCAACGTAACATATGAACAATCGCACTGATTCTCCGTATGAACATTTTGTAGTGACATCGCTTTTTACTGTCACAGTATGACTACTGTGACAGTAAAAAGTGTGAAAGTAGTGTGAAAGTACTACTGTCATTCTCAGTTCAAATTTACATTTCATTCCCACCTATTTCAGACTATGACCACTTTCAGACTAGCTTTAAATTTATATCTTCAGGAACATTCTTTTTACTCTTTATCTGACTACCTCCACGATGTTGTTTTTCCATAAGACTGTGTGTGATCCTACAAACTGTGATATGTAATACCTATTTGACTTGTTATAAACTATGTACCGGTACCGTATTTCTGTACACATGTAATAATAACCAATAAATCAATCAATCAATCGAACTGAATGTTCCGACGGCTGTCGTTAGGGAGAATGAAGTATACATTGACTTAGTCAGCGTAAATGTCCCTGTCGACAGACCGGACACGTATTAACATCAAGTGAGGTGTGTGTATAAAAGCGTGTGTGATGAGGGTGCTCGGTCTCTTTAAAACCATTCAGTTCATGGAAATGGAGTAGAACTTGAATGAAATGATCGAAATTAGATGAATAAGTGATAAACATTTGCTAATGCAAATATTGTAGACATCTGGACATTTTTTAGCCTATGGATGTAGTGGTATTGATAGGTCTATATGGTATTGATATCTAAAGATGAGGAACAGTAGATGGAACAAGATTGAAATAAAATTACCATGTGTTGTTCCTGCCAGATACTGTAGGAAGACAATGACGGTCACATCCATAATACTCCCTTTACAGTCAATGTCGTATACGTAGAACATGAGTATAATCATTTCGCTTGTTTGGACGATTATGACCGACACTTGACATAAGAGGTGCGACAATATCGACTCAGCGATGGAGACGCCTAAAACATAAATATTAGCAAACAAATTACTTCGGTTATCTAGAGGATCTTATATATATCTTATTGAGCGGCGGCTCGACGGGAGCCAAGTACCGCCGAAATCTACACGAAGTACCTGAAGGTGGTTCAAAGCATGCCGTATCTCAACTGAAAAGCTTATTGGGCTTGATGTAAAATAATGAGGTGACGTGCACAACACGATATATCGAATTCAAGCCATATCGAACCAGATATTTTCGAGTGATTTTCCCTCTTGGAATGAGATGTGGTGGTCCTGAAGAAGACCGCGGGTCCTTTTTAGGACCACCACATCTCATTCCAAGAGAAGGAATGACCGCTAAGACATCTTGATCATATAGGCCCTATATATCATCATTTTCCCACTGTTAACTTTCCAAACTAGGGAAACGCATCAAGCTCTCTAACGTTTATTGGAGCATATCTTTTGGTTTCATGTAGTTTGGAATGGATTGAAAACTTCACCGTATCCTGACACTCAATTTACACTATTCACATACTGAGTAAGCCAAATTGCTTCATCCATATTTATATTTTATTCTCATTCTTATTTAATATCACTAATAACAAAACATACGTGGAAAATAGAGCCTACCTCCGACAAAATTCCTACTCCATACGCCATTGTTTCGTTCGGTTGTGAATAGAGTTGCCGTCCCCATGGCTGCGTTGAAGAAGCTCATCCTGAAAACAAATTCGATTTGAGCAATAGCTGTCGATGTTTCTGTTTTAACACGTATAGGCGTCCGACGCTATAGCTATCAACTGTGGATGCGAGTGTATAAAGTTCGAACATTACAGGGAGCCATGCCTCTTGGTATTCGAACACTTTGGCATATGAAAGTTTAGCGACTCTATCTACAGACCCTGGATCAGAGATCTAGGGGGTCGTTTGACAAGCATATTGTTTAGTGTGTTTTTAATGTCTTTGGTGTTTTCTATTGTTCTGATATTGTTAAGGAGATATTATGTTTGTTCCTTTCATTCCCTTCTGGACAGTAAGACAAATGGTTCTGCTGTAGTTCACATTCGATTAGATTTCTAACTCTGTTTTCCTTTTATTGCTGATTGCACCCTAAAAAAGTATAGTGATATATAAAGTTTTGGCCATGCAAGTTTGTTCTTCAAGAATGTTTATATATTTTTAATCGGAGGAGATTGAACATCTGTCTACTTCAGCTTACCCTATAAGTGAGCCAGATACCACGATCTGTCGGTAATTGTCCATCTGATTGTAGTCGCCGTATACCGGCTTCATGAACTAAAACAAATGAACCATCCATTAGAATCTCGTTTGTGCCAACCGAAGAAAACAAATGTTGAAGAAGAGTTGTCATTAATTGGAATTTCTGTTATAAAAATAATAATAATAAATGACGAAGAAGTGTGCCACGAGAAACTGTATAAAAACCCCAAATATTGGACGTGGACGTGGTACTTGTCAAAGAATAAAAACACACTAAGGATGCTAACTTGTATCTAATGCTAATTCTCATTAGAACACGTGCACGACCAATATTTAGGGTTTTCATATAAAAATAATAATGATATATTTTTTTAATTAGATTTAATCAACACATACATATACATCATTAATTAACTCGCTCTTCCACAAAGCCGAAAAGGCTTATCTGTGGGATGAAAAATAAAAAATAACTTGGACAAAAGTGAAAAAAGTTCACTTAATACTTACTTTTTTCACCTTTCTTATTAATTGAGGTTAGGCCTACTTGAAATACAATATCATATCACACTATTTATATTTTTACAACTCTCAAATTATACAAAGAAAAGAACTCTTTTCAATCGTTAAGGAATACAATACCGACACATGTAGCGTAGTGGTTAACGCGCTCGCTTCATGTGATCCGGGAGACGAGGTTAATTTCGAACCCGGTTCGATCCCAGCGGTTTCCCTCTGTAGTCTAGGCAAACGCCGGGATGGTTCCCATAATATAGGCCACGACCGCATTCCCCCACTATCCTTCACATTACCCAAGAAACCTTCATCTCATCAAATCGGTTGGACCATTTTTGAGGAACATCATTTCAAAGTATCTAAAAACCCCATAACATAAGGCTGAGCGGAAAAAAAATGAAAAATAAAATCTCTCCAATATAATTCAAACTTTCCTCAAATGTACACAAAAAAATTATGTACAAAGTATTACAAATTTGTATGCAATTCGGACCAGCCGTTTTGAAGAAAATAATGTAATAAATGTTTTTGATTCAACAAATAGATAGAAATAATAACAGAAAAATGTGGCAGAGGAGGATTCACGGCTCTCTTGATTCGATAGTAACAGAATGGAGTATATTTTATCTGGGTCAAGGTGTATGAGTTTTTGAGTATACTCTATTTAGATATCTTGCTCATCTTACAACGCATATTCTGCGTGTGCCTAGTGTGCCTAGTGCATCAGGCTACTTTACCTGCACAGGCATTCGAGACGTTCTTTTGTCCAGATTGCAGCCGACAGCCAAATCTTTGAGAAGCAACGTGTAAGAGTTGTAAATGAGTGGCTGGAGTTGCATTGCTATTACATAACCTGAAAAGGAAGACGTCGAGATTATAACTCTCCGTCTACCAGAGACATCACAAGTATTCTAGAGTTCAAGCCAAGTAACAATACAAAATGTTTCCGGATGAGCACTATGCTATGCTACTGGTCTCATTTTACTTGATGATGATAATAAGATGACCGTTAGCGAAGATTTCCATCCCACACTTATGGAGCTTTGTCTGTGTTCTGTTGTTGTTTTTTTGTAAGCACTGCACAGGTCGCAGGGATCGACATGAAACTTTTTCCGTATACGTAAACTTATCTAACTTAGAACTGTATAGTTTTTGGGTCAAATCAGTTGGACGATTTTTGAGAAATATCTACTAAAAGTTTCTGAAAACACCATGAGATCAGGCTTGGTGGAAAAAATTGAAAAATAAAATCTCTCCAATATAATTCAAAATTTCCTCAAATGTAAACACGAAAATGGTACACATTAATGAGAATTAGTATACGATTCGGACCAGCCGTTTTGAAAAAAATAATGTTATGAATGTTTTTTTTATCATCAAATAGGCCTAGGTAGAAATAATAGCAGAAAAGTGTTGCAGAGATTGGTCACGGCTTCCTGGATTCGATAGTGACCGAATGTAATATATTTCATATGATCAAGGAGTGTAGAGTTTTCGAGTATACTTTATATAGATATCTCGCTCATCTTACAAAGCACATTCTGCGTTTGCTTAGTAATCAACTGAATGAATAAGAATTGACCTTACTTGACATATCCAGCCAGACTCTAATTCGGCAGTTGTCTATTGTTTCATTGCTGGCACCCAAAGCGTCCGTTACACGAGCCTCCAACAGCTTGCTGAAGTTACTGGGAAAGTAAATCGTAGCTGCCGTCACGCCTTTCTTTGCCGCAACGAGAGCGGAGCGGGTGTCCGAGAAATACATCTGAAATTCAACAATTACTTTTTGTTATTATTGATCGAAAACAATGATACCGGTACAGAAAGAAAATTACAACAAAAAACATCCACAAGGCCATTAAAAAGGGCTTACTGCGAGTTAAAATAGTGAATGATGAGTACAAATTCAAAACCGGACGTATTTCACATACATGAAAAGTAATAGAGTAGTTGAAGTAAAAAATAAAAACAAAACATTGAACGGTTTATTAAATTCTACTTACAAAATGTAATGGATTATTGATTACCATGAATTTAAAGAAATCTAGTTACTTGAAGTGTTGAGAAAAAGTAGACAGTTGTCCAAAATTGTGAAACAATACATAAGTGACCAGTATTGTGACATATTGGCACGAAAATATTTCGGCTAAATGCCACATAGTATTCTTTTTTAAATTGATGGCCCCAAGTCATAAAAAGATTGATAAGATCAATAGCACATACTGATTGATCAAAAATGGATAAGTTGGTTGAAATGAAAAAGGTTTTCTGCTAGCTTTGATTACGAATCAAGGACTCGAAAAGCCTTGATCACTAAATCACCATTGAAAGTTCTGCCTTCTTCAGTCCTGGTAATGAGAAAGACCTGAGGTGGAGTTGATTTTATTGTAGGCGTAATTTTGGGACCTTAATTTTATCAAAAAGATAGGCATCCAATGATTTCATTATCAATATTTTTTTGAGAATAGGGTTATTATGGGGAGAGGGATCGTTTTGGGACGGAGGGTTGTTTGGGGGAGAGGGAATTCATGTTTGGTCCCTTGAGAAACTGAGGAAGTAAATGTCCGCTCCCACAGAGCCCCGCTTGTGTGAGTTCAGACAGAATAAAACTGGAGGTCGCCCAGTGTCCAGAGTTTATCGTCAACAACTATTAGGCTAATATCACGTGACCATTCAGCCCCTCAGCACGATTAATTACACTTTGCTCTTGGTTTCATATATTTATTCAAAGCAAGATCGTCAATAGTGTCGTGGATGTGAGTGATCACCAGAAGTCAGCATCGCGGTCAGCATCATCTTATCTTACTTTTCTAGCTCTTTCTATGCCGCTCCCTCCACATGCTTAAAACATCCACAAACGCTGACAACTATGGCAAAGTTCACGGACATGAACATGAACTGAATGCACTGAATGACCTCGATGTCGACGTGCCTTTAAACCCTAACACTAACTAACGGAAATAAGAATGTGATGAGTAAGTGAAGGAAAGAGAGAACACAGATTAGCGAAGATCATGGAGAACTCCTCATGACCATTCTGGTCCAGTTCGGTCCGAACTTGGTCTGGACCCTCACTCCAGACCTTATCGCCATGGGTGACTCTGCTGGGAGCAATTGAATTGCTCCTGATGATAGCTCTGGAGATTACGGGCCGCCACTCAAGTCCTTACACCAAGTTCATGGTGTTCGGATCCTTTGAGAGGTTGTGATAATAAAGTAGTGGCGCTAAAAGAGGGTCTCAATTTCGTTTCACATTACATCAAATGTCTTGGAAGTATATCTTTCGTCTACGGCCGGTCCATGGGACGTTGTTCGTCTATAAACTTGGGAAAATATCATTTCGAATCAACAAATATTTATGTGAACAAATCAATCGTATTCTCCACTTGTCTATATCTTGGTTTTTACTTACTTTCTTTACCATTGGCTCTTCGAACTTGTCGATGAATAAACAACTCAATCCATGAAAATGACATAGTTCTTTGCCGTAATTGTCTCTTTCAACGAGTACACCCGAGTGTTTCCGAATGTCGCCGATGATATCGTGGCAGTTCGTTATCTCGTCGTTTACGATACCTATTGGTATGTTTTGTATACCGTTACCCACCGCCATGAAGAACATCGTAAAAAGAACCAAGGGCTGTATGAATGACACGATTAATCCCCTGAAAAATATGAACACAATATTTTATACACATCAACATTAAGAGTCCATGTTCTTGTCAGGCATACAAGCGTATAATTGTCAGGCGTATACGCTTGAAAAAGGTTTTTTTTTCCTATTTAGCCGTATACGCCTGACAATCAGGCGATTTGAAATAAATAATTATTACTTTCACCATGAAAGTATTGAAAATATCTGTGTTTCCTCGTTTTCAGAATTTCGATACTGTATCTTATACCGTTCGAAAGTTATCACCTACAAAGTGATTTTCCGCTAAACGGACTCCCATTGTTTATCAATATCGAGGCAACATTGCATGGGGAGGTGGTTGATGACGTAGTTTGTAGTCTACTGATACGGTGTGCACCATTTATATCGTCCGGTAAACTTACTTAACGGTCCGTATAGTTGTCGTACGGATTCAATATATAGACCTCCATTGGCAAGCGCGTCATAGCAAATAATAATGTAAATATCTGCAAAGAACTGTCGATATTGATAATGATTATTCTGAAAGTTACTTGATAGCTGGAAAAAACTACTCGAAGTTGGTGGTAGGTCCTGAAGGAGTACTTGTTTGATAATTTGATAATTATCAATTAATCAAAATATTCATTTAAAAAGCTTGCAAAACCCATGCCTTATACGGGACTCGAAAACAAGCCGACTTGACTTCAGTATCTTCAGCAGTGGCTTAGATGAACGAAAAAAATGGGTTTTTACTATAATCATGGTGATGAATATTAGAGTTTTTCAACTTACAATTTATTTCTCGATAATGCCAAACTGTCTTTGTACATCAAGGCTTTCATCCTATTCGCGAATGACGTCGTGGTCTTATGTGATCTTACTAAAGCCGTCTTCTCACCCATATCCATGCTTCCGATGTCATTCTCTTGACGATAATACTTGACAGATCGTCTCCGTAAAACATTTCCCCTCTCAGAACTGTCAATGTCTTCATCCTTTACAATCATAAGAAAAAACCATTCAATTATGATTATAGGAATTGGCTGTATGCTTTCTCATTCATCTATCATATTCTTGTTTGAGCAGAACCTTGATTGGACATCAGTCGCAATGTTAAAGATGGACATATTGAACAGAAATGAGCCCAATACCGTTCCCTGAGGAACCCCGAGTGGAAGGTTCATCACCTCCGTATAGTCTTCCCCACTTTTACTTTGTGTATTCTATGTTTTAGAAAGTCACCTAGCCATCCAACTATCTCTGCCCCTCCTCTCATTTTATCCAGTCCTCTTCTCAATCTTCTCATTAATACTCCATGATGAACCGTATCGAATGCTTCGGCGAAGTTCAAGAAAGCAGCATCAATCCTCCTTCTTTTTTTTCTAACACTGGGTACAGATCATCGGCTAACCCTATTGATTGCGTCTTGCATAAGTAGCCTAACCAAAAACGGTGCTGATTTTCGTTTAATCCTCTGCCATATAAATTTCGCAAATCTTTAATAAAATACTTAATCCTTTTGTAAACTTTAAAGATAGGGACCACAACCGCTTCTCTATAGATGCACTTGGAACTCTACAAGTTCTTAGTGTTTTCTGAAAGATGTCGTGAAAGTATGAAACAATTGCTTTACCCCCCAGTTTTAGGAAATTATTCGTCAATTCATCTTGCCCTGGAGCCTTTTCAAATTCGAGGCCTCTGTAACCATATTCTTAATCTCATTCTCGAAAATGAAATTCACAAACTCTAATCTACCTCCATTCTTACACTACAATCTGGAATAAATTTTTGCTAAGCTCGCTCAGATATTCACCTCTGTGATTGGAGTATTCGCAATGGCGTCTCGTTTCCTACGTGGATTTGTAGCAAAGCTCTCGCCTTGTATCTGACTCAACTTGAGAAATACTTCCTCCAGAGTTGTACAACTGTGATTGGCTATCAGCACTTGTGGTGCCATATCAGCCAATAGGGTGCCTCCCCGCATCAAACCAACCTAGAATACAAGTTGATCAATAAATATTCTTTCTATTGTGATTATCTACAGTTGAGGCGTGGTCATTTCACCCCTATTTTCCAGTTTAATTTCTAATCGATCCCTCTTTTCAAACTCTAGAAAGGCTACAATTTTAGTTCATGACTTTTATCTCATGAAATTATCGAAATTTAGAAATCCTCGTGATTTTTCTATGAATTTATATTTGTTTGTGTGTCTGCAGTCTGTTTGTTTGTTAACTCTTGGGCTCGAAAGATCGTATCTTCCCAGAATAAAACCGCACATTTGTTGAGAATTTGTATTCCTCAAATAATGGAATTGTGTGGAGTTATATAACAACAACATGGCAAGAAATATTTTCTTGGCATATCTTGTTGAGTCAAAAATGAACTTGATGTAATGTCAATATAACAGTGAATTATAGGGAACAGTGTATAAAAAAGTATATAAAATAGAGAGAGTTTTGGAAGTAACGTACCTTGTGCGCCTGTGTGGCTTCTTCTATGTAATGTGTAGTGATGATCGTAGTCATATTCAAATCCCGTGATAACTGAACCAAATAATCCCAAGTGCTGGAAAATGTACATTTCTCCATTATCGCTAGCGAATGAAATATTATTACAACTCGAACAATAAAATTAACGACTCCTTGTATGCAACTCTACGATATACGACATCACATACATAATTATAATACACATTTAATACATGACCATACATATATTTTGAAGCACTCTATTGTGTGTTCGTTCCATCACTCTCACGAGTCCTGCTGTTAACATGATGTTTAGTAATCATCCAAATTTGTTCGTATCGTGTTTTTCCAAAGTATCTGAATGTAGTCATATCAAATCGATAATCGAAACAATGCAAGTAGTTTCTCATCTTCTTTATCGATCTATTTTCATTTTTCAGTCACATAGCCCACTATACTTGAAACAGGAAGTGACAATATATGAAAACAGAAAAAAAGGTATTTGTATTGTTTCTGAGTATATTGTCAATCGTGATTACAGTTCTTCACACAATAAAGATAGTTGATAATGAATTGTAATGGCAATACGTCGTATGGTGTAGAAAAATCAATATCATAATTAAATTGCATGAGAGAAAATAATTGAGAAGCAAATAATAAATACTTTTGTCTTAATATTGGGTCGAGTCCTACTGTTGGCTCGTCGAGAATCAACAATTCCGGGGTTTGAACCAAGGACGCAGCTAACGAGACTCGACGTTGTTGTCCTCCACTATAAAAACACAATTATCGATAATTACAATTCGAATTCTCTGAACAATTCGATCTGATTGTAAAACAGAATCATCATCTTCCAAAGTTCATCAAATCTCAGTCATCCTTTCCTTACTGATCATTTCATAATTTTCACCACTTTCGACTTTCTAAAAATGGTTTGAATGAAATGCGAATCGAGAAAAGCTAGTGGACGTAATGAAATTCAGATATCTGGGAGGTGGTATAGTGATGTCAGATGGATCGTTGAAGTGAGAGTTGTTTGAGATGGTGCAGCGAGTAGTCGATCAGTGCGTAAAACTATAGATAACTTTTATGTCAGAAAATAAAGTAGCCAGGATATGCAATATGCCAATATACAAGAGCTATACTGTCTGCTAACTCTCATATATGGTGGAGTAAGTCAATTGAAGGATCAGAGGAATAGTGGAAAGACTATTGCAAGGTGAAGAAGAGAAAATTCCGAGGATTTTAATGAGTTTGAGAAAATAGACAGAAAGATAAATGGAAAAAGAAGGATATAATTGAAAGTGAAGGGATTAAGCAACTGGATGGAAAGGGAGTTACTGCGTTGGTATGGACATATGAGAAGAGTGGGAAGTAAGGGAATACCAAGCAGGGAGTTCGAGAAGGAACAGTCGGAAAGCACGGATGGAAACAAAAAACCGGATACAAGATGAGAAGAACTGATGAGGTGGGATGTGAGAGAAAGAATATAATTGTGGAAGAGAGTGAAATTCATGAAGTGGTCGAAAGAAAGACGAATATGTTTGAAGCTTGTTGAGTGGTTGAATCCAGAAGGAGTCGAAGATGGCGTGCAAGCACAGGACATCTTGAGTTATATGCCCAATTCATTTTGGTTGTTATCACCCCTTCAACCCGAGAATTGATAGTGATATTGTTATATCATATCTTTGAAGTTATCTACTATTTATTGTCGTGAGTGAATGCGGTAAGGAGTGGAGTTGAAATGAGATAAACGGCTTATTATGTTGTGTTTTTGGACAGTGAGAATGAAACTATCACGTCCTCCTCTCAGAATTCACGAACATTTTTAGCCAGGATGATCGTCCATTGCTGCAATCGAATCATCTGACGATCCAGTGCGAAAAGACCGCTCGACCTATCTCAGTTGTATAGGGTTGAAGCGTCACCAAATGGCAGAATTGATTGTGAATAGAAATATCTGTGTGAAAATGTAGTGATGTCACCTGAGGTTTTCCACCAACATCTTCCTGTCTGGAAGGTCCAAGAGTTTCGACAGGAAGACATAACGCTTCGCTATTTGTGACGACGTCATTCCGAACAGCCACCCAAAGTAGTAGATCACATTACCAACATCCATCTCGTTTACAAGTGCCAATTCCTACAACATTATCCACACATTTAATTCAACACAGTTGAATAGTTCTTTTAAATTCAGAAATGACAAATGTTCAATTGGCTTGGAAGTTGGAAGAACTTGCTTAAACTTGATTGAACTTGATTGTTTGTCAATCACCGAATCAAATCGAAGAGTGATGCGTGCATCACATAGACTTGAATGGACTTGTCATGGAGCAAAGTTTAGAGTTTTTTTTTATGGTTGTTGTATCTGAATTTTTCTCTTCGCAAAGGTTATGCCAGATAGAAATGATAACTGAAATTTCAATTCGCATTCAACTATATCTTATAGTTTTTCTATATCCCAATACAATCCGCGTTTTTGAAAAACCCGGCTGAGCTGCGTTTGAAAAATGAACGGGCTTCTGTCAGCCCTGCTTACCTGTGGCATGTACCCGACACGAGGTCCAGGAACTCCGCTCCCCTCCGTTCCCGGAACTCCCCCCAACACCCTCACTTCTCCTCTGTCGACTGCGAGGAGTCCAACGATGCAACTCAGTAGCGTGGTTTTGCCGCAACCGCTTGCACCGAGTAGACCGTAACTATTCATGGAGATGAGATATATCATTATGTTATTACAACCATTTTAACATTACTTTTCCATCGTGATGCATTTTTATAGAACTCGAATCCCTCAACTTGACGAATGACAAAATGGATACATTTCCCAGTCACATGTATTTCGAACACGTGAATAGTTTCAACCGGAAACGGAAGCAATTGTTCTGTACGTGAATCACTTGAATTTCTGATTGTATAATTACGGCTCAACTGTAAAATGAGCAAGACGTAATGCGTTTGAGGCTTGTAACGATGTCGACCATCGAATATATAGACCTACTCAGCTTTTTCACAAAGTTAACTACTCGCCGTGTGTGTCTTCTATTTTGTTATAGTGATGCTTTCATTTTGAAACAGCTCTTGTTTGTGACAATGTTTTCCATTCTCATAATATGAATTGAGAACGTGCCAGAACATTATAAATTCTGTTAGGGATCCAAAATCATTTTAACCATATATTTGAGTATTATTAGGTTCAATTTCTGGTCTCGTCGAGAACAATGAATCAATTTTGTATTAATTGTATTTTCTCATGTGATGATTATGTACAACTAACAAAATGCGCAGATAACTGCAAATAGAGGTCCGAGAACGGGTGGTAATTCATAGCAGTGATCCCTTTCAACAGTAGAAACTTGTGAAAAGAGAAGGCGGACTTATTGATATTTGAACACTCTGGAGAATAAAGTTGTGATACGAGACATTCTGGCCGGGTTAACTTCTATACAGCGAATGTGCATGCATGTAGAACTATGAGCGTGTCGAGCAAGCGATCGCCAGTTAGAACTACTCTATTATATTTCGGCATAAAACGTGCAAATAACTTACGGTTTATTATGTTATAGTGTAACACTCCTCGTGGACTTGGCTGCATAACGGAGGCAGTGAATAGACTTGATATTTTCAAAATCATGGTGTATATGTAGTTTTCAAATGCTATATTAATCGAAAAATGTGAATTTTTTTGTATTAGCGATGTAGCTGTCAAGTGGATGTCCTTATCTATCAGGTCGTAGACAGAAAGTAGTGCTTTCTCAGAATGGAAGTGAACAGGAATCCATGTGGAGGACTGTTTTACATGGAGTAGGCCTACCTCAAGTTTCCACTCCGGGTTCTATACAGTATACACTGTTCAGTATCTATCTAATCGATCTGGATGCTAATATGCATCGCAGATATTCTATAAACTAGCTCCCGTATTGAATAATGAAACGGATTCAAAACAAGCAGCATCTTTTTCAAAATAAGAATAATATACCTATTGAACACTTACATTGATCCTTTAGTAACATTCATATTCAAATGATCTAGAATTATCGACGCATCTTTTCCTTTGCCGAAACTAAAACACGCATTTTTTACAACCACCGCATTTTTCTCAAGCGTCATTGTCAACAAAAAGAACTCAAACGCACGCGTTGATTATGCCACTACTCAACACTTCTGAATGCTTGTAAACGCCCACGCGAACTTCAGCTACAAACACTTCGTTTTCGGACAGTCATGTTTATTATAAACCTGGACGAAATGTTTGATTACGTTGTTGATTAGATATAGTGTTATACCAATGCGGTGAAATCGGAAAAATACCGCTTACTCATTAACAAGCGTTGTAGAAATGTGAGGGTGAATTGGAACTTGGGGACAAAGTTATTTTGTCCAGATAAGGTAGCCGATAATATTTTATGTTATAGGTGGAATTTGTTTTTCACGAAAAAAAAATAGATTTTGTAGGTTCAACAATGTCACCGGTACCATAGACACTCATATCTACATCTAGTTCACAAGGAAATCCGCTAAATCACGACAGACAAATGGGACCATTGGCTCTGATTTGACAGTGAGAAACCACAAATGCCTGCCATGTTATTAGTATGGGAGTCGGTACACCTTCTTTAAGTTATGATCAAATCTGTTGGTATCACTACTTCACCCTCCTACTCCAACACCTCAGCTGATCTCTACTGTGAGGCAAGATAGCCCAACAATCCAACGTTAGGATGTGACGTTGGCCTACACAGCACTGTGGCTTCAATATGGAATTGCATATATATATATATATATATATATATATATATATATATATATATATATATATATATATATATATATATATATATGAGATACAGAATGTCCATTAATAATAATAATAATAATAATAATAATAATAATAATAATAACAGTTTATTGTCTTCATTAAATGATACATACATGATATACGACGACAGTCAGTAATATAATACGATATTATCTTATATATACACACACAATATATAACAAATATAACACAAACAAATTTCAAAATCATAAGAGGGAAGCTTAATCCACGTCTTATTCATAAATTTGTTACGGAGTAAAAACAATTTTTCACAAAGTACTGTTTCAAATGTGTCTTGAAATCTTTCTGACCTTTCAAACGTTTGATACAATTCGGGAGGTTATTAAACAGTTACGCCAGCCGATATCGGGCTGGTCTTGTGAATAGTGTTTAGTTCTCCCAAATTCCTATTTGTTCTCGTGCCGTGCATATGAGCAGCATTCCCTTCCATTGATAAATGTTTGTTCTCAATAACAAATATTACAATATTGTACATACATAAGCATGGTAGAGTAATTATTTCAAAATAAATGAATAGTGGTCTACGTGAGTCTTTAAAATATACTCCATGGTGTGGTAGGATCATATAGTTAGCATTAGCAAGATGTCGAACTGCTTTTTTTTGTAGAACACATAATTTTTGAAAGTGAGGTTTCAAGAGTTAATTAACTGTTTGGCTTTTTAGCTTCCACTAGCTTCGGAACCATTAGTTTCGGAATCAGTCATGAATAAATTTGCTATTGAAAAAGTGATAGAGGGTCCCTGCGTTTTAACCTATTTTTCTTCATAGACTGCTACCTCGAATGAACAATAGCTTGCTTTCATGGAGACTTGATTAGTAACTAATTACAATATATGATTAACATATGGAAATTGTTGGCGACACACATGTTTTATGACAAAAGCAAATTGATAAAAATGTTGACCGCGATTCATCGCAGGATCAGTTGAAATTTGGAACTTTCTGCCTACTATCCTTCCCACTACCCAAAAAAACCTTCATCCCATCATCCCACCATCTCATTAATCATCCGTCCGACGCCAATAGATCCGAGTTATCATTATAATGCGTCGTTAAACCCAATATTTAAAAAAAAGTTGGATAGCCGGTTTTCTGTCAGGCTTGTGCTTTGTGTCAGATCTTGTGTACGCGACTTCATTAGAATTTATTTACAATTTTTTAAATTGAACTAAATGAAAGTTGAAGTAAAGCATGCTGACGTATCAACCAATGATTTGATTGATTTCAATTTTGATAGATTCTATTGCATTTTTCTTCTCTCGTGTCCTGAAATGTTTGATCCTTTTGATCTGATAATGATTTTGGGTCTGAAGGATCAGGCTTTTTAGATGGTGGCACCATCTAATTGTACTAACTTCTAACTGTATCCAACTGTAAACAATATAAGTCCATGGTACTACAACGAAAACAATTTTTTATATATATATATATATATATATATAGCACGATGTTAGACAGGTATTAATAGTAAAATACGTAGATTAATCATGAATAGTTCTAGCGTGTAAAATCTTCTTTATTAAGATCTCTGCCCATATTCGGGTTGCCGATACGACACAGAATAATGATAAAAACAATAAGATACAAAATATATAAACACAGATAATAAAATAAAAAATAATGGATAATGATTAGAAACACAATTGAAAATACAAGATACAAATGTAAATGTAAGTACTGTAAATACAGACCCATTACACAATGACAACAGTGGACAACAATAACAACAAAGAATGGTTGGTGTAAAGAATATTCAAGTTTACATCGTTCTGTCTTTATAGAAATCAACAGGTAAACCAGTCAAAATTATTCATTCACCCAGAAACTCTCTCACGCTATGATAACATTCATCAATTAGGTAGCTTTCAAGTCTCAATTCAAATAAATCCGTTTTATTTCTTTTGAGTGTAGGTCTAAGAGGTAGTGGAAAACAAAAGTATGTATGAGTCCAGTTTAATAATGGATTGCACTTTATTACACTTATACAGAGTCGGACTGGCGGCACAGAGGCCCCCCCGGGCAAAGTGAATCAGAGCTCTTTAGATCTAGTTCACTACTAGACCATCAAATTGAATAATTTCATTCACAACTATCATTCAGTTATGTGTATACCTTCATGTGACCCCCGTATAACCTAGCTGTTGGTGGGGTCGTTAAGCAGCAGCCATCATGTGATGTATGGACAGTTGAAGTATTGATGGTACTACATAACCAACATTTTTGTGAGTAGCTTTTAGCTGACCGCTACGAATTTTCTATTATTTTCGGATTTGCTAACCAAATGTAACAGAGATTTTTCAAATCCAAGATAAGCTAGCAATTTTTATTGTCTGCAAACTATATTCAACGTGATACATACGTGAAAATAAATGAAACCTGGAGGGGGATTTCCCGGTCCTCCGGTGAGCCAGTCCAACCCTGCTTTTATATTACTTTCCCGGTGTTATGGTTGTGTTCTGAATCGAAATCGTGGATAAGATATTTATTTTGAAGAACATACAATTGCATTAAGAGTCCATGGAAGTCGATTTAGCGCAATATCAGTTTTTTGGTGACAACTTTTGAACGGTATGAGATATCAAAATTATGAATAAGAGGGAACACAGATATTTTCAATACGTTCAAGATGGTGTAAGTAATAACTACTTATCACACATCGCATAATCATCAGGTCGGCAGTGGCGTAGCCAGGATTATATTTCGGCGGGGGGGGGGGGGGCCGAAACTCAAGTACAAAATGGAAGAATTTGAAAATATGCTCTATGGAGGAATATAGCCCACTCCCAATAACCATCCCATACAAATTCCAACCATTAACTTCATCAATCAATATAAAGTCTACTATTTTACTTATCACAAACTTTATTCTTTTTATTTTAATTATGCAATTTCAGTCCAGCTTCGGCCAAGTTTCGGGGGAGGGGGGCACGCAATAAGGCGTCCAAGGAGGCACGTGTCCCGCTGGACCCTCCTGGTAACGCCACTGTGACTTAGCCTCCACGTGCTACTCTGTCAGCTACAGTCCCTCTACGAACTACTCTGTCACCTAGAGTCCTTCTACGCGCTACTCTGTCAGTTAGAGTCCCTTTACACGCTACTCTGTCAGCTAGAGTCCCTCCACGCGCTACTCTGTCAGTTAGAGTCTCTCTACACGCTACTCTGTCAGCTAGAGTCCCTCTTCGCGCTACTCTCTCGGCTAGAGTCCCTCTACACGCTACTCTGTCAGCTAGAGTGCCTCTACGCGCTACTCTGTCAGCTAGAGTCCCTCTTCGCGCTACTCTGTCAGCTAGAGTCCCTCTACGCGCTACTCTGTCAGCTAGAGTCCCTCTACGCGCTACTCTGTCAGCTAGAGTCCCTCTACGCGCTACTATGTCAGCTAGAGTGCCTCTATACGCGCTACTCTGTCAGCTAGTCACATGGCCTCTATGCACTAGTCTGTCACCTAAACACATGACTATGCTAGTCAATAGAGAGCTGACGGAAAGAGCCAATCGTCCCGGTGAGCAGTTCGTTGCGATATGAATGTTTCTCTCTCACTCGTTTCGTCTCATCAGCTTTGCTCACTCGCTCTTCTTCCTTGTACCATTGTTGTAGGCTCTCCACCCTTCTCTGCCAGCTGGCTGTAAGAACAGAAACATCAGGTTTATTAGGCACTTACTATTATTATCTACTAGTGATGCCTTCGGGTACCCGGGTACCCGGGTTCGGGTACGGGTAATGCATTACCCGGGTAATATTCTGTTACCCGGGTACCCGGGTACCCGTCTAGGTTCCGGGTAATTGTGCAAACCAGTACCTATAATATAGAAAATAACTTTTATAAATCACTCAAGCTACCGAGAGAAATTCAACCTCGCATTCTACATAAGTTTTTTCACCTACCTTCCCAGACCTCCCTCAACTTGTCATAATGCGCTCGTCAAATCTGGTCGCACCACCTACCGTTATCTGTGGTCACACGTGCAGTGTACTGAATCCCTCTCCTGTCAACCGCTATTTAGTTGCCTTGCCAAATACTATTCTTTACCGAGAACTGAGAAGCATATATAGTCATATAGTTTTTAGTTTTTACTTTTATTTAGTTTTATGAATTACCCGGGTAATACCCGGGTAATTTCGGCGGGTACCCGATTCCTAATCTGTTACCCGAAGGCATCACTATTATCTACATAGCAATTGTTCTACATTACGAAGAGTTTTTTATTTCTGAAAAATAACATTCTCAATTATGACTAGGAAAACATAGGATATGCGTTGTGAGAACGTGGGGCGTGGGGTATGTATATATATATATATATATATATATATATATATATATATATATATATATATATATATATATATATATATATATATATATATATATATATATATGCCTATAGTGAAACCTCTATCGTTCATTCTGGCATACCCCACTCCCATATAACCGATGTTGAATTTTCCTGGATGGATCGTTTTCCTGCATGGATGGTTTATTTCACTGGTCTCTTGAAAAACGATGCATATTGGTTACACTGTGTATATATATATATATATATATATATATATGAGGGGGGATCTCAGTTTGGAAAAGAAAATGCCATATAAGAACAGTTGTACAAAGGCCAGTTAACGCGAAGAATGCGACCCGCGGGGGGCAATGGGGACGGACCCCCCTGGCCCCGCAGGGAATTTTTTTAAATTACCCTTCTTTTAACACGATTTAACGTGTTTCAGATAAGATTTAGATGACACAATTAATTGTTTTGAAGAACTAGATGTGCCCAACTGATATTTGCCAAACATAGTTATTGTAACTGGAGGGTCGTTCTGGCTCATTTTAGCGCCACGGGCAAGGACTAAATTATGAGCCCCAAAAACTATATGCGCAGAGTGAAAGTGAATGCGAGTGAGGGAGGAACCAAGCCCCGCAGGGAAATTTGTGTGAATTTATCTTTTTAAATACGATTCTACGGGTTTGGGAATTGGACGAAATTTCTGGAATTCATGAATTCTTTAGTGTGGTGAGAGCTAGTTTTGCTGAATGGCTGATCCAAGAAAAATCTATGTCTTTCGATAACAATGCTGTTCGAATGATAACATTTTCTCCACCCAATAATGCACAAGTAAAATAGAATACGATTTATGGCATATTATTATTAATAGAATGTTACAAATGTGCGCCGATAGCGCCCCTTAAATTTGACGCCCCTGGCAGTCACCGAACGACCCTTATTGGAAGTTCCCTTTCTCCATTTCATTGTATTGTCATTGTTACGACTGTTGGAATTTTGGAAATTTACAAAATTCACAAAAATTGTAATGAATAATTTATATCTGAAAGAAGCACTGGCGGTAGGGTTGTTTGTTGTTTTCTGATAACTAATAACTACTTACCAGAGCTATCATTCCAAAACAGTACACCAAATTCCTTTAAATCACACCTCTTTCAATATGGTTCAACGTGTTCCAGATGAGATTTAGATGCAAAAATCAATTTTCTCCTAAAACTGAAGGTGCCCATCTGATATTTGATTTTCTATGCAATGTGAAATATGAATCTATGTACGATTTTATCTATCTAAATAGGTCTACATCTATGTATATAAATAGTTCGATGTGTGAGTTTACCGTTGAGCTCCTGAATGGTTCCAGCGTTGCCTCCGTATTCCAGTGGTAATATCTCCTTGGGCATGTACTGCTGTAGCGCTTCCCCTCCGCCCGTGTGGAACACAAACTGTACAGGCAGAGACGCGTTATACATCACATAGCGCAATAGCGACAGGCATGTGGCCGAAATGGGACCTTTGGCCACTGCTTTGGTTCTGAGTTGACCGCAAGAAAACACAAAATGGCTCCCATGTTATTATCATGGAGTCGATACACCTTCTTGTATATATCGGGTTTAACGACGCACTGTTATGATAGCGCAGATCTAATGGCGTCAGATGGATGATTAATGAGATGATGGGATGATGAGATGAAGGTTCTTGGGTAATGGGAAGGATAGTGGGAAGGAAGCGGTCATGGCCGTCTCATTGTAGGAACCATCCCGGGATTAGCCTAGACTACATAGGGAAACCATGAAAAACCCCTGTAAAGATGGTCGGCGACGGGGATCGAACTGGGTTCGAAATTCCCCTCGCCTCCCGGATCACATGAAGCGAGCGCTGCATGTGCCGGTTACATCTTCTTTATATTATGATAAAATCAGTTGGTATCACTACATCGTGGCTACCTTGTACATGAGCTTCTCCTTCAAGAGCGGTGCGAACAGAGTGACGAGCTTGTGGATGGCGGGCGGAGTGTTGAGGAAGTGAAGCCGAGCCAAGCGCAGAGGAAACGCGTCCTGGATGCACAGCATACCCTTCCTGGCGACCGGGTTGGTCGGCAGACACTGCATGGCGTGAGTTACGGTGAAGTTGTGGAGGTCGATCACCATCACGTTGTTCAGATTGTTCTCCATGAGGAGGCGAGCGTCCAGAGTCATGACGATGCGCTTGGCCAAGGTCGGCAGGTCGAACCGGCTGACATCACTGCTGTTGAAAGAGAGGATCGTGACGCGGTAGCCCTCCGCCGTGAAGCCTGGCAGCAGCAAGTAGTTCCTGGGGGACAAGCCAGTGACCTAATATATATTAGACTGAGCGAGACGCATCAAATAACACTTGGTACAGTGAGGCCTGGATAGCTTGCCTGACCGGCGGGGAAATACCACGTGACACGGAGAGAGATTGGGAGCCGGGTGTATGGTTATACACAGCGAACACGCACAACACTCTTTTATTTTGATTCTCAGGATACTGAACAGAATAACGTGGGTCTAAGTCACATGGAAAAAAGCAGAAATATATGCCGATTAACAAGTAAATTTCTCACCAGAATTGCCACATCAGTCATAGCATCAATGAATGAAGTATTTTATTTGTTCTCACTCGAGCTCTGCCGATAAGCAAACCATGTAACGAAATATTTCCAATCAGACTGCCCGCACCGAAGCACGTGACTTACGTTCGCATCCCGCAGACCCCGCGCCTCCAATTGTGGCCTCGGTTTTTCCCGCCTATGCGTTATCTAGCTTGAAAGCTCTATGGTACAAACACACTGTCACTCACGCTGTAGCCTACGCAGAAAAGGTACTCTATGACATAGAAGAAGAATTTATTCTACAAAACTGAAGTTAAGTGAAATTGTTGGTTGATATATTATACATTTCAAGTATATACTGCAGGTACTTTTACATCAACTATTAGGTCTAGATTTTCATGTCCATCATATTTTCATTAAAAATTGACCCATCAATTTCGAAACTGGACCTAACATTACTTCAGAATCAACCAAGATCCCTAATTCAATAAAAACTATAGTCCATCCAATACAGTGGTATCAGAGATTACATAATGTCTTCACCCACTTGCCCAACAAATCTGATTTGTTCTCATGTTACTGAATAAATTCCAATCAAAACTTTCTGTAAAAGATGTATTCCTCTTTTGTATCAAGTTGTTTTTCTCGCACACAGCCTCATCTCGGCTGAAAAAAAGTCCAACTTAAACCTTGATCCCTGACTGTATTTATTCCTGAATGATTTCCTGTGTCACCGCGTATCTATGTAATTTGTTTAATTGTTAGCGTAACTTCAGCCCGGTTTTAGAAAATGACGTATTGTATATGAGTACAATGTACCAACCAAATGGGGAGCAATAGAAAGCCTGATCATACAGCCATACAGCTGGCATTACAGCTCTATTTATGTTGTAAGTTTTCATAATATTATTGTTTATATCTGCATATGTAAGTGCACTTGTTGTAAATGTACTGGTAGGACTAAATGTCGAGGCCAACATCCAGTTTTACAACCGGATTATTCCTGGGCAAGACATGAATAGTAATAAACTACATTAATATGAGGGAAATATCAGTCCAATCTTAATTAATAATAGCCCGCAACACACACACGCTGGAAGAGTTGCCTATATGCTAGGACAATAGCTATCTTCTTAGATAGCTATTGTCCTAGCTATATGGCCGGTGTATTTGCGTCACAACAGATTTAATGCATGGTCCGTAGTGATATCAGCCCGATCTTAATACTAGCCCGCAATAAACATGCGCTGCAAGAGTTGCCTATATGGCCGGTGCATTTGAGTGCCAACAGATTCAATGCAAGTTGCATATAAATAGTACATTATTGTTGGTTTGAAGATTGTTTCATGGTCATCAATGATAACTCATATTTCATTCCATGCATTGTGGAAAATATAATATATTCAAGTTTATTGGATAAGCGATAGCAAAGTCTTCCATCCCACTCTCATGGAGATTTCTCTGTGTGTTAAATTTGTTTGTTTGTACTGTTTGTTTGTGTTCACACCGTTTGCCTGATCAACATTATACTTTTCTAGATCCAGCTTGGAAGTGTCTAGTTTTTGGGACAAATCGGTTGAAGTCATGACGAAAGTTTGAAACCCCCATAAGATCAGGACAAGGGTAACGAACGAGACTCACACGTCCTTGAAGCAGTCCTGGAGCGGTCTGCTCATCGGGTCGCGCTCATCAAACAGCTCAGGCACGGTGGCTCGGACGGTGTAGTAGCGCTCCAGCAGCGCCTTTGTGCGCTCCACACTGAACTTACATCCGTACAGGAATCGCTCCAGAATAGTGTCGTCTGCAACAAACACATATCACTCGTTTACGGATCAACGTTTTATATGGCTACAGTGTTTCGTGGATTACATGTGGGACTACATTTCTTCTGATTTGTTCAATTCGAAATATATTTTAAGGTAACTTATAAGGGCCATGTGACAGGGTTTGGGCTGTGTGACAGGGCTTGGGGCCGTGTGACAGGGCTTGGGGGCGTGGCCTACCCATGTGGCCGGGCAGATGCGGCTGCTTGTCTAGCCACGCCCTCAGCTGAGTGACGTCATGCGAAGTCTGCTCGGGGTTCGGGCTCAGCTCGCAGTTGATGATCTTCAACATCTCGGTGCTAGGGGGCAGCAGCGTCATGGCTGAAATCAAACCGCATCAAATCAACTCTCGAGAGTTACATTAACTTGGCCTTATATATAGGGCCTTATATAGGGCCTATATCATATATTGGGTTTTAACGACGCACTGTAATGACAAATAACAGAGACTCAAAGATTGCTCCTTGAGGGACTTCAATATGTCACTGTCAAATTTGGTTGAGGAATGGTCACCGAATTTTACCTTATGGGACCGGTAAGTTATAGATTAGACTGAATCCATTCCAAATCTTTTCCTCTATCATACTTCTCTAATTTAAGTGTCAATCGTGAAGCTGAAAATTACAAGGTTTGATAATTCTATATTATATAGGGCCTATATCATATATTGGGTTTTAACGACGCACTGTAATGCCAAATAGTTCTAAAACTACTATAGACATATATAATCCAATAATTTTATACGTGAATATTATCAACAGATACAAAATACTATGTAAAAATTCAAACATTGTTCATCGAAGGCCTACATAAGTAAACCACTATCGTTTTTAATAAATCAATCAATCGAGACAAGAGAATTACCAAATAAATTCAAAGTAGCTATAAAATTATACTCATACATGAGAATAGTGAGAAGAGTTGAATCAACAATTATCGTCCAATATCAGTAGCCCCGGTCGCCTGAATGACGGTACAGCGTGCTAGCCACTGCTCCACTCGTCTCAGTCAGGATGGTCGACCATGGCCGGAACAGAACCCCTGTCTCCTGAATGACGGTACACTGTGCTAGCCACTGGTCCACCCATCTCAATCAAGATGGTCGACCATGGCGGGAATCGAACCCCGGTCTCCTGAATGACGGTACAGCATGCTAGCCACTGCTCCACTCGTCTCAGTCAGGATGGTCGACCATGGCCGGAACAGAACCCCGGTCTCCTGAATGACGGTACCACTGTGCTAGCCACTGGTCCACCCATCTCAATCAAGATGGTCGACCATGGCGGGAACAGAACCCCGGTCTCCTGAATGGCGGTACAGCATGCTAGACACTTATCCACCCATCTCAATCAAGATGGTCGACCATGGCGGGAATCGAACCCCGGTCTCCTGAATGACGGTACACCGTGCTAGCCACTGCTCCATTCGTCCAAGTCAGGATGGTCTACCATGGCGGCAATCGAACCCCAGTCTCCTGAATGACGGTCCAGTGTGATTCTCAATAATCAACTAATAGTGTCATTCGAAGTTGTATAGGCCTAGGTATGTACTATTGTATATTTAACACTTTGTGCATTTTAATTGTCTTTTTGTAGATATAAAAATATCACGTAGGGCCTAAATGCAATTTTCTAAAAACGTGTTTGAGAGTTACGATCGGTCCTCTGTTCTCACTATCCCCTTGTTCAATGCTAATCTATTCCCAAGTCGGTAATTCTAGCCCGCATGCAAATTAATTGTAGGCAGAGATTGGCAATTTACAAAACGTATCTTAGATACAAAATACAATAAACTCTCCTGAGACCCGAAAAGATACAAGACACATCTCCAAAAATTCCAAAACTCGAAAGATCCAAGATACTTTCAATCAAGTATCTTAAGATACATGCTACTTCTACCGTATAACGTTTTTACAACTACTGTTTTTTTTCCAAATATTATAGCAAATCTGTTAGTGAGTGCTGCCATTCAACTTCGATACTTTCGATCTATTCGATATTAATAATAATCCATTATATTCAATTCATAATATTTGCCGTGGCCTAAATCCTTTACATTTAAGTTTTGAAAAAGTAAAAAATTAATGAAATAGGTAGAGATTATCAATATGACATAATTACCGGAAAATCTTCATTTTGTCCACAAAAAATGTATCTTGGATCTTAAATGATGAAAAAGATACAGATATATTCAAATCTCTGGAGAAATACAAGATACAAGATACAAGGCATGGGTTTTAGCAAACGTCCTTTCGCCTATCATCACTTCATCGTTTCATTTATCACCCGCTCATTCGTAACCCGGTATAACCTATAGTTGTTAGTGGGGTTGTTAAGCAGCATTAAGAAAAAAGTATCAGTATCTCAAGATACTTCAAAAGATACATGTGCCACCCTCGGTAGCTCGGTCAGCTGAGGCACCCCTTCAGAAACTGAAGTCACCGTTGGGCTTGGGTTCGAGTCCCGCATATGGCATATGTTTTTGTGAATGTCCTTTCACTTATCATCATTTCATAGTTTCACATCACCCGCTCATTCGTACCCCCGTATAACCTAGCTGTTGGTGGGGTCGTTAAGCAATAATATGCATTCAAAGATACATGTATCTATGATACTGCCATCTAAATACGGCCTACTCACCTCAATAGATTTTATTCTCCACTTGAGTTCGGAAATACAACTGTTGCACTGTGTTTACCGCCACCTGTTCTGGTTGAAGATCGGTCCGCTACTGCCAGTGCAGCGCAGTAACGCCGTGTCAACAAGACGTCACGTGACAGTCTGGGTGACAGGCTCGAAGGCCTCAAGGCCTCAAGGCTCGATCACTATAAACGCTCAAGGCAGATAGGAAACAGGCTAGCCGGGGTACAATGACATAATTTTCTTTTTTCTGGGAGACACCGACAGCGTGGTCATTTCATCACCCTATTTTCTTTTTTATATTTTCATCATTTTTTTTTTTTCTTCAATATTTGAGAAATATAATTATCTACAAAAGCAATTAAATTATATTTTATCCAATAAAACGGTTAAATTCAGAAATTTGAATAGTTTGTCAATCCGTTTTGAGTCATCTGACAATATTTTATCTAAAGTGGTATCCATGGACAACTGTTGTCTAATGGTCGAATATTTTTCACAATCAATAAGAATATGTTTCACAGTGAGAATATCATTGCATATATCGCATAGCGGTTTGATTTGTTCTATTTTAAACAGATAAGCTTGAGTCAGGAGAGTGTGGACCTATTCGCAAACGGGTCAACACCACTTCTCGAACTTCGGATGGAAGAATCCCAATACAAAGGTCCGTTTAGGTTTAATTTCATGAAGCTTATTGTTTATTTATTTGTCCCATTCTGATTGCCGTTTACGTTTGAACAAGAGTTTGAAATGAGATGACATAATTCATTCGATTTATCACTCGATATATAAGCAAGAAATGCGAGAAAAGTGAGTAGTGTGTGAGGGCCTATATACAAATTAGTAGTCGCTACCGGGACGGAAAAAACCGTACTACCGTGTTCCCATGAACCACATTTTAATTCCAGCTGTCATTCTTCATTGTTTTATTATCACTCCCTTATTCGTACCCCAGTGATTTAATGTCAGCGGTTAGCGCATTTGGGTTTGCTTTCTCGATGAGCGTTAGTGAAGATTTCCATCCCACTCTTATGGAGCTTTTGTCTGTGTTTTTTTTCGTTTGTTTGTTTGTAAGCACTGCAGTCTGCACAGGTCGCACGGTTTGACCGATAGACACGAAACTTTTTCTACACACGTAGACTTATCCAACTTGCAAATATACGGGTTTTGGGTTAAGTCGGTACAACTATTTTTGAGAAACACCATCTCAAAAAATCTGAAAACTCCATTAGATAAGGCTGGGCAAGAAAATTTGAAGAATAAAATCTCTCCAAATAACTTCAAATTGAATGATACACATTATTACCCATTTGTATCCAATTCGGAAAGGCTGTTTCGAAGAAAATAATTATACAAATGTGTTTTAATCGACAAATGGATGAAAATAATAGAAGAATTTTGGGTTTGCTTTTAATTCAGTAACGACCCCACCAACGACTAGGTTATAGGGGAAAAGACGTTCATAAAAACCCATGTCCCATGCCGAACGCACGTCCGACCTGACTTCAGTTTCCTCCGCAGTGCGATAGTTGACTGGGCCACGGGGGTGGCTATTTGGGAGTAGGAGAATGACAGCTGAATCACTTTGTGGAGTCTGATCGAGTCGAGGAAGAGTTTATTGAACATTAATAAAACAGCTTTTACAAATGACAGGCCCTAAACGGCTGATGGTGAGGAGAACAATAATATAATTCAACTGATTGATGACAACAATGATTTGTCTGTGACGTCAAATGAAGGAAATGAACACTGCAGTGGAATGGCTAACGGGGCTATTGCTTGACGAGCACATACGGAAGTTCAGATATTCTTCCTCTACAGCTTCTTCGTCTCTGAATCTTGTTTCTCACGTGAACTGGGATGCGTTTGTTCCTTGACCAGCTTCTTGAAGCCCTGCGTCTTCACATGTACCAGCGATCCGTCGCGTGCCGGTTCCTCCACATCTCCTTTCTCTCCCTCAGACGTCTCCTCTCGCTCGCTCTTATCCGAGGCGGACATGTCCTCGTCCTCTCGCTCCCTCCCGTCCGAGGCGGAAGTGATCAAGTCGTTGAAGTCCATCTCGTCGGCCGTCACTCGGAAGTGTTCGGGCTCCGAGTCGGGCTCCGAGTCCGTCAGCTGGGCGTCGAACACGTGATCGGGGTCCATAACCTCCGAGATGGAGCGCGGCGGCTTGCTGGCGGGCTCGGGTTTCTTCCTCGCCGGGATCTCCGTCAGCCGAGAACTCTTCGCCTTGGTAGGTGCCACGCTGCGCCACATGTAGTTCGCAGGCCGCCGCCGCGCCGGACCGAGCGTGACGGTCGCACAGTCGTGCTCGTCGGCGGGCAGCTGCGGCCGGGGCTTCACCATCACCACCCGCTTCAGGCGGCGGGAACTGCTGTGGACAACAATGCTGCGGGACTTGACAGCTGTTGGTTCAACACGTTTGGCAGCCGGAGGTCTACGTTGTTGACTGACCGGCGATGAGGTTTTGACAATCTGAGGTCGACTTTGCTGACTAGCGGATGGTGAGGCTTTGGCCGCCGAAGGTCGACTTTGTTGACTGGCGGAGGGTGAAGCTTTTGCTGCCGGAGATCGACGTTGTTGACTAGCGGATGGTGAGGCTTTGGCCACTGGAGTTCGACGTTGTTGACTGGCGGATGGTGAGGCTTTGACCACCGGAGGGCGACGTTGTTGACTGGTGGGCGATGAGACTTTGGCCACTGGAGGTCGCACTTGTTGACTGGCGCAGGGTGAAGTTTTGGTCACCGGAGTTCGACGTTGTTGACTGACCGACGTTGAGGGTTTTTCCATCGGAGGTCGAAATTGTTGACTGGTGGAGGTTGAGGCTTTGGCCATCGGAGGTCGACGTTGTTGACTGGGCGTAGACCTGGCAAGCAGCTTCGTGCCCGACGACCTGCTAGTCGTGCTCGCGTGTCGCCGTAAGAACTTGAGAGAAGCCTCCACTTGCCTGGCTGAACTGTTCAGCATGGTCCTGGGGTGTTCAGTCGAATCTCGAACTGCTTCTTTGATGGTGATCACCGGCTCGGGGTCGCTGATCATCACCGCCTGCACTGGAGGCGTGGTTCTGGCTCTGGAATGCCTGACCACTGGCTCGGCAGACTCCGGTCCTGAGCTCGGTTCCTCCTCGAGGCTGGCAGGCGACGTCTCGGCGGTCGACTTGTTGCTCTTGGTCGAGCGTGTCTTGGTGGAGCGAGGCTTTTCTGAAGCGATACTCGCCGCCTCCCCCTCGAACATCTCGCCTCCACACGCGTGCATCTCGCTGAGCCCGTTCAGCCACGCCTCCACCTTCAGCTCCGGCTTGAGCAGCTCTTCGATAGGCGCCTCTCCGTCCTGCTGGTCGCCCTGCTTGACCACCACGCCCAGCGAGACTGGCACCTCCAGCAGGGGAGGCTGCTCCCCCCGGCCACGCCGCTTCACCTTGACCTCTCTTGGCACCCTCACCACGTCCTGTGCGCTGCTGGAGGCCTGACCAGTGTCGTTCTGACCGACCGGCTTGGGGGGCTCGATCTGGAACCACAGCAAAAATAATCCAATCACTTTTACCTATCATGACATTCTTATGATAAAATATGAACATTCCCATATTTTATCAAATGAGAGCCACAAAAAAAATTACGTATTTTCCGTCTCAATTGTCAGTTTTCCTCTCACTCAAATGGCAGAGAGAAATACACCGGTACATAAAATATGTTATGAACACAAGCAATACAAGTGCGTGAGGCGTGACTTGTTTATATTGGAGCGAATCGCTTTTAGTTTTCAATACCGGTGAAACTAGAGGATATTTTCAGCAAGCTCACCTTTTAAGCAGAAAATTGAGGGCAAATTATGACATTTTTCTTGGAATGCTACATGAGGCTACGCTGGGAGAGTTTAAAGTTCGTAACGCATGAAAATAGGTAGTTAAGTCAATTGAGTGTCAATTAGGGCAGCCTATATTCACCGAACCATTGGTGTACGGTACAACATCCGGACGTTGTTGTTTTTGCACGCCACCTAAATTGAGCTCAAGCTAACCAACTTAATCAACCAAACTAAACCAAACCAAACTAACCTAGCCTAAACTAAACTAACCCAACAGAACAAACAACATGACGCGATTTAGTCTAAATTAAAACTAGTCTAAAACCTACTTCCGGTTCGGTAAAATGCCACTTTGGTGCAATTATCATCTATTTTACTTCACCTTGTACTTTTACACCATGTTTGTTAACATCTTTGAACTACGTGATCATGGAAGGAAGTTCAAGAAATAATGATAAAGGCACAAAACATTGCAAGAGACGATCATACAGCCAAATTGAGGTGTCAGAATGGGAAAACAGATGTTGGGAAATATTTGTTTCTTATAGGTCAATGGAAGACTGGAATAAGCTTGGGAAATATTTGATGGGAAAAGTACCTAAATCGGTAGCAACTTTCAGATGGAGAATTAAGAATGATATAAATGATGATAAATAGTGAAATGGATGGAATGGACTTAGTTCATGTGGTGTATTATTATTTTGCATTTTAATTTGCATTTAATTATTATTATTTTGATATAACTTAGAATTAAGACTTTGCCATTTGTACATTTTGTGCAAACTGTAAAGATAATGAACAATTGTATTGAATTGAATAATCCATTCCACGATCAGTCATAAGATCATATGTCAACCAGTGAGAGTTTGCTAGACGATCTAAATTTATAATATGTCATTTTCATCACTAGGCCTACAATGGTTGTCATGTATTTAATGAACTCACACCTTTTTAGTGAGTTGACAGTGTTATTTTCCTGATTAGAGTGGTTATTGGTGTATTCTTGCACAAGCAGATTTCTTAGTTATTCAAGCTTTGGTTATTTGAGGTAAGCTTTGCGGAACAAAGCTGTGACTGAGATCTGGAAGTTGAGACGTCGCCCGACTTCATGCCATCGAACCGACCGAAAGCAACGAGAAAACACCAATAACCAGAACCGCCAACTGCATGCCATTTAATTGATAACGAGTGAATAAACAAGGGAAGAACTAGAGCGTGAGAGGGGTTCGAACTGGGTCCTACACTGGAGGACTTACGTGCGTTTGCCTTCGTTCCTGCCACATTCGGAACGCGTAGCATGCCGCTGTCAACCCGGTCAAGGCAACGGCCACAACGGCCACATCAGCCATCTTTGAGTTGGAAATTTTTACAAGAAATTTGGTAAATCTTGACTTTACGTCAAGATTTAATATAAAAGAGGTTAACTGAAATTTGTTTCATAACTTGACGAAAACACAACAATATGCGTGATGTCTGATGGGCATATTGCTTCACCGCTTCCTGGATTCTGTCATCCATTGAGGAGAATAAACAGTCTCTTGGACGCAAGTAGAATAGTAAATCAAGGTGGCTGTGGCTGAAACAAATACGACAACTCAAAACATTGACTTAATTGACATTCCTAGACAAACATGTAATAACGTTAGGACGTTGTTTTCGTACCATCAGTCTCTTTTGAAAATAGGATGGGTTTTTCAACAAGTTCTAAATGAGTGCTACTTTTGAGCTCGTTGACTTTGTGCCCCCGCTGTCTATCCTGTCTGTGGTGGTGTTCGTGTTGGTCCTCTTCCTCACTGACGCGCCCAACCGCCTGATCGACTACTACCTCCAGAAGTACGTCTTCCGGCGAGATGTAAGTACAGTCTTCGGCCCCCACATGACCCTCTGTTGGTGGGGTCAATTACTGAACGCCCAACCGTCTAATCGACTACTACCTCCAGAAGTAGGCCTACCTCTTCCGGCGAGATGTAAGTAAACAGTATTCGGCCCCCACCTAACCCACTGTTGTTGGAGTCGATCATCTCAGCTGTGGAATATACTTGGCAAGTCGATGGAGGAGCCATGTTCTTACACTTTGTTCTAGAGTCTCTTCTTTTCAATCACATATCCTTGATATCTCTGCTTCCATCAACCACTGTATTAAATAGTATAACTGCCCAGTCACGTTACAACTATTATGACAAATAGTTTGGAATTGGCAGAATTGTTCTATTACTGTCTTCGACTACCTACTTTTTCATTTATCAATCACATCATTCCTATTGAGAAAACAGTGATTTCATAGACGTGAGATATCAAAGTGTATCAATGTTCAAACTCACCACCAATAGCTGTGAGGATTATAGAGAATAAAGCGGGCATGTTATTTGCATTATTTGGTGTCGATGGATAGCTTAGGCACTATAAGGCAAAATATGATCAAACTAGGATGTAGGGGAAGTTGGGGAATCGACAAGGTATAGGCAGTATGAGACAAAAAGGGTGTACAGGTAGCGTAGGCCATAGGAAGAATAGGTTGTATAACACCGATGTGGTTAGCCCATTCAACTTTGATGATTACTCAGTTGATAAAACTATTGTTTGTGTGTAGGAGGAACCAGATACACAGGCACCGGGCGATTCACATAAACCTCTCATAGAGGATGAAGTCAACGACCCAACCAGTCTCAACACCGCCAACTTACAGCCTCAGCTCGACAAGAACGCTACCGTCACCCGTCAGGCTCCGGATAAACATAAACCTCCTTCAAAGGATGAAGTCAAAGACCCAACCAGTCTCAACACCGCCAACTTACAGCCTGAACTCGACAAGAACGCCACACCGCTAATCAACAAAGACGTTGCAGCCCGCCAACTATCCAAGCAAACCACTGAACCTGACTATAATGACAATAAAGGCGAACAATCAAGGGATGATGCCAGGCCACCGATTTGCCAGATTTGTCTAGGTATCGTCGACGAGTGCATCTCGAGTGCGATGTCAATAGTAGAAGCTCGAGCGAGTCCGGGGGCCAGCGGAGTCCAGCGCTTTAGCTACTTCAGCCACGGCAATACGGTCTGTGACGACAGCATGCACTTCTCGAGCGGGTGGTCCGACGAGGACACGAGCAGTGAGGGGCAGCTGGAGTCCACGCCACGTACTGTGGACGAGCTCGACAGAGGTCTCGAACACATAGCACGAAGCATTGGCCAGGTGAGTGAGCTGGCAAGAGAACTGGGTGACATTGAGAACAGTCTGAGTGACGTATACGATGATCGCGTCATAAATGACAGAGTAAATACGGTGGTCAGGGCACTGGACGACATTATCAATGGTTCAGACAATAGAACTTCACTGGACAAACTGTCGGAGAGACCTTTGGAAGATGTAACACTAACGGAAGAGATAACAGAATCAGAGAGACCACTGAAAGGTTTGGCACTAACGGAAGAGGTAATGGAATCAGAGAAATCGCTGGAAGATGTTGCTCTAACGGAAGAAATTATTGAATCAGAGAAAGCACTGGAAGGTTTGACACTAACGCCAGCGATGATCGAATCTGAGAAAGCACTGGAAGGTTTGACACTAACGGAAGAGATTATTGAGTCAGAGACAGCACTGGAAGGTTTGACACTAACGGAAGAGATGGTTGAATCAGAGGGAGAACTGGAAGGTGTGACACTAACGGAAGAAGTGACAGAATCAGAGAGACTGCTGGAAGATGTGACACTAACGGAAGGGACGACAGAATCAGAGAAAGCATCGGAAGGTTTGACACTAACTGAAGAGATGATCGAATCAGAGAAAGCTCTGGAAGGTTTGACACTAACGGAAGAGATGATTAAATCAGAGAAAGCACTGGAAGGTTTGACACTAACAGAAGAGATGATCGAATCCGAGAAAGCACTGGAAGGTTTGACACTAACGGAAGAGATTATTGAATCAGAGAAAGCACTGGAAGATGTGACACCAACGGAAAAGATTACTGAATCAGAGAGACCACTGGAAGATGTGAAACTATCAGATAGACCGCTGGTAGGTGTGACACTAACGGAAGGGATTATTGAATCACAGAGATCGCTGGGAGATGTGACACCAACGGAAGAGATGAGTGGCAGTCCCAGCTGTCAGGGTGGTGTTACGGTACACGTTGTGTCCTCGCCAGACATCAATGGATTTGTCATCAAAGATATCAGCGTAGAGATCAAAACCCGCGAGACACACAGCTCAACGCTGGAGGACGACGATTTGGAGGCGACAGAAGAAGTCGAGACTTGTGCGTGTTCGCTAGACGAGCCATACTATGCAGAAGAGAACGACGAAAAAGTCGAGAAGAACGACACCAATATGCCTAAACAGGTATCCGATATTGTAATTAAAATAAATGTTAAAACCTGTTCCGATATTGAACCAACGGAAGATATGGATAGTAAGTCGTTTACTATTCACTTGGAAGGCCTCTCACATCAACTGCAATACGCCGCGAGCACGACACGACGTGAAGCGGTGGATGTAGAGGATGCGATGAGTCCAGCCGAGCACGCGACAGGCAGCTGGGTGGCCATTGATAATACTCCAGACATGGGCGACCGCCTGGTCGACAGATCAGCAGAGAAGGTCATCAAGCTTGCAGGACACGAAAAGGAGAAACAGTCTGACGAGATTGACATCGAGGATATGTACATGGCCATGCTGATGGAGACCATGATGTGCGAACAGACGAGAGGGACCGAAGCGTCCGCTCGGTGTGTTGAAGAGAAGGACAACGAACCCGAGGCAGTGAGTTCCGGCAGAGAGATACACTTGACAATCAAAAGGAGGCTGGAAATGTTTGAAAAGATGAGCCAACGTACGGACGAGACCACCTGTGAAGAAATAGCCGAGTCAAACAGTGTTGAGACGGCGTTGCCTCAGAAGTGTAAAGAAAAAGGTATGAACAAGAGAGAAAAGTGGTTACCGACGGAGGAGGTGGTGACAACCGAGGTGCTGGGTAAGGAAGAGGGTCTGAACAAGAGAGAGAAGTGGTTACCGACGGAGAAGGTGGTGGCGAGCGAGGCACTGGGCGAGATGTGTACAGAAGAAGGTCTGAACAAGAGAGAGAACTGGTTCCCGAAGGAGAAGGTCGTGGAGAGCGCGGCGCTGGGCGAGCTGTTGACGCAGTACCGCCGCTCGAGGCGCACCGTGGCGAACAGCGAGGACGAGCTGTTCTACCCGGCGAGCGACTCGAGCGTGTTCTGCCTTGAGTGCTTCGACGCGGCGGAGAGGCTGCAGGCTGAGGAGGAAGTGCGCATGAGCACGAGCGGCTTGGACCGGCACAAGGACTCGGTGCACCTGCTGGCCGCCAGGAGTGTCGCGAGGAGGACCACGCACAGCGGCCTGGTCGGGCACAAGGACTCGTGCGAGCTGCTGCGCACGAACAGCGCGCAGTCAGAGCAGGAGCTGACCGGCCTGGGAAGGCACAGAGACTCGGTGGACCTGCTGAGCGTCAAGAGTTTCCACAGCGCGGGTCGCAGGATCAGCTTCGAGGACGAGGAGCTCTCGCTGGCAAACCACGCGACGGGATCGCCGAAGAGCATCCTGAAGATCGACAGAACGCACTCTAATGCTCGGTCGGTCTCGTGGAAAGACCTGAAAGCGAGGGTGTCCAATCAGTCGACCTCTGGCGACGAGAGGGACGTGGCTCTGGAGCTCGCAAAAGAACGTCACCGGAGTGTTCTGGAGGCGGAAACGAGCGAACACGACGTCTCGGGCGTTGACAGCCTGATCAGGATATTCAACTGCGAGAAGGCGTTCAACTACCCGCCTAGTGAGACCGGGGAAGAGGACTACAGCCTTGAGGGAAGCGATACCAACTTGCTGATATCGGTCGACTTGGACACTGGCAAAAGTAAAGACGACAACAGCGTGGCCTGTGAGGACGAAGCTAGCACTATTGTCGAAAACCAGGTCGTCGACAAGGTTATGAGGAGGAAGGAAGGCGCTGAAGGAACCACTGTGGAAGACGAGGAAGTCAGTAAGGAGGTCGTCGAAGAGGTTCTGAGGAGAAGGGAACGAATTGAAGTAACCACTGTGGAAGACGAAGAAGTCAGCAAGGATGTCGTCGAAGAGGTTCTGAGGATGAATGAACACGTTGAAGGAACCACTGTGGAAGACGAGGAGATCAGCAAAGAGGTCGTCGAAGAGGTTCTGAAGAGGAAGGAACGCATTGAAGTAACCACTATGGAAGACGGGGAATTCGAAGGAGGTCAAAGGAAGAAGGAACCCGATGAAGAAATCACTGTGGAGGACGAACTGAATGATCTGAAAGGTGAGCGTTCTGAACAACTGTCGAACTCTGGAGCTGCTGACTGCAAGAGACGAAGAGACTTACCAAGAGAGTTACACTCCAGGAGTGCGTCGGGGCGCGACCCACCGCCGGAGCGCAACCTGGGGGCCAAGGCAAAGACCGCAGACAACACCGAGGAGAGAGGGGTGACCCCACCGCTGGGGCGCGACTTAGGGACCAAGGCGAAGAACGCAGACAACACCGAGGAGAGAGGGGTGACCCCACCGCTGGGGCGCGACTTAGGGACCAAGGCGAAGAACGCAGATAACACCGAGGAGAGAAGGGTGGCCCCACCGCCGGCACGGGACCTAGGGGCCAAGGCGAAGAGCGCAGACAACACCGAGGAGAGAGCGGTGGCCCCACCGCTGGGGCGCGATCTGGGGGCCAAGGCGAAGAGCGAAGACAACACCGAGGAGAGAGGGGTAGCCCCACCGCCGCGGCGCGACCTAGGGGCCAAGGCGAAGAGCGCAGACAACACCGAGGAGAGAGTGATGACCCCACCGCCCGGGCGCGACCTGGGGGCCAAGGCAAAGAGTGCAGACAACACCGAGGAGAGAGGGGTGGCCCCACCGCCGGGGCGCGACTTAGGGGCCAAGGTAAAGAGCAAAAACACCGAGCAGAGAGGAGTGACCCCACCGCCGGGGCGCGACCTAGGAGCCAAGGCGAAGAGTGCAGACAACACCGAGGAGAGGGGGGTGACCCCACCGCCGGGGCGCGACCTAGGAGCCAAGGCGAAGAGCGCAGAAAACACCGAGGAGAGAGGGGTGACCCCACCGCCGGGTCGCGATCTCGGGGCCAAGGCGAAGAGCGCAGACAACACCGACAGGAGGGTGTCGATACTAGAGCAGTATTATGGCCGCATCGCGTCGAAGACAGGAACTAGTTCGTCCCAAGACGCTGCAGGGGAGTCCTATACGAAGCAACGCCGATAGTCAACACTATTCATTTTAGTTATTTTGTTTTTATATGTATTTATCTCATACAGTTACTGTACGATTTTATACTTTCATCATCTATACTTACTTGTATAATTATACAGGAGATTTATATAATAGATTTACATGAATACCATTGATATGAATAACATTTATTTCGAAGTCAAATGAAAATAAAATTACGCTACGCAGATCTTTGTGTTTTGCTGAATGTAGATGAGCGTTAGTTCAGTGCCAAGTACAGAGCACAAGCAGTGTTGATCTGCCCCAGAAGCCTTGGAAGACTCCAACTGTTTTGTGATATCAAGCAAGTAGCGTACTTTGCATAACCAGAAAATCAGTACGAATTACCTTGATTACAGAAGCTATGGAGGCAAACTTACGCAAACTTGCAAAACGTGATGTTTTTTTAACATTGCGCTATTAACAAAGAATACATAATTGTTCCTAAACCAAATGGCTTATAAACACAAAAATTGCCATAGACATTGACTGTCGTGTGTACTAGCGATATTCAAATAATTCTATGACGATCATGATATATGAGCCTCATCGTTTTCACCTGATGCAACGGTGAAGCGACGTTTCATGAAAAAAATCAAAGTTGATATATTATTGAAATTATCAATAAAACACTTGAAGGAAGTTATTAAGAAATATGTATAGAATGTTTGGAAACAATCAGTCCATTCGTGTCCTTCCTGAAGTTGTAAGGGAGTGTCGAAAAATAGTCAAAATTCAAACACTAAACCAAGAATTACGTTCTGGGAAATTGTGTGGGAAATTGTTTTCCTTGAAAATAGTTTCTTCAAATAATGTCACACCGAAAAAAATCTTTTTTTGACATTATGAAAACTCAAGGTTCCACCTTCACATTTCCTTTCATGTAATCGAGTTTCATGAAAATCTGCTTAGCATTTCCGAGGAGGAAATGCAACCCTACGTTTCCTCACTCTTTCACTCATCCACGCTGGAAACGTGGTCTGCAGGCAATACTCGATCAGCTCACATAAAGTAGCTTGAAACCCCACTTATCTCAATTTCCCTACTTCCGTCCTCTCGTAATTAAAACATTATAAACATTAAACTGAAAGACTTTTATCTGCGGCGGAAAAGTATGGTCACAAACAGCACAGTCAAGCCAGTACTCAGCGACGTCGTTAGGGGGTCCAATGTGGGACGCGCGCCCCACCAATCGTCATTTGCGCCCCACCAATAATTCATCCTTCTACAAAAAAATTTATAAAGGCCTATGTATGTTGACTCGTGTTGACCTACGAATAACACACAATGATATATTTTGCTGGGAGATATCACGAAAATAACTTCTAAAATGTCCAGAATGGTAACATATTGATTGAAAATAACTTCGGAAATGTCCATAATGGTTCAACTATTACCCCCCAATACACAAATCCTAACGACATCCCTGCCAGTACTAGGGTTAAAGTTCATTGTTTTTAGATAATTAAAATGGGGTGGTAAGATCGCCCTTGTGGTGCCCTGTCAAAACAACCTTACATTCATCCAAAGCCTTAGTTGAGGACAAGCAATAATTTTGTATCATGTTTCGATGTTGAAAAAAAAAAACATTGTCACTCTCTGACTACAGTAAATAATTCTGCTGTGTGAATACTTGGAGACCACTTGAGCTAGCTCCTCTTTGCAAACTCGTATCGGGTTTACCAACGCGCCTCCCCTTGTCGTATATATTTACGTATTCACCCCTTACACCCCCCCCCCCCCCCTCCAATGAGCCCCCTCGCGAGAACGTCTCCATGCTTGACACGTAATACACGGGCAATACACAGCAGCCAAACTCCATCCTATTTTATTCGACGAACATTTCGATTTTTTTTCTTTTCTTCTCACTGTGAATGTTTGAATATGGATTTGAACCCTGAAATTACCCTTTTTTAATAACATCGAAACTTGATACAAAATCTTTGTTCCCCAATTAAGATATGAATGAAAGATAAGATCGTTTGAATACCACAAGGGCGATCTTACCACCCCAAAGAATAATTAAAATATGATAACTCATCTAACAAACAAATCAAATCTTAAATAAGGTAGTAATTTTAGGGTTAGAAAACAATTCAAACATTCACAGTGAAGAGAAAAATCTTGAATTGTCTTATTATCTTGATTTTCTTCTTCTTCTTGAATTCTTCTTCCATCTCTCTTTTTCTGCGTTCTTGTATTTTCAACAAAATTGTTCATTTTGTTCCGATTTTGATTTCTCGTTTATTGTTATGTAGGCCCTATATGCATGTTTAATATCATCAGTTTTTTCAATATTCGTGTATATTTAAATGAAATTAATGCCTTAAGATGTATCGTTTGTTAAATGAGTTATCTTATTTTAATTATTCTTTGGGGTGGTAAAGATTGCCTTTCTGGTGCCCGGTACAAACGATCCTATCTTTCAACCATAACCTCAATTGGGGAACAATGATATTGTATTAAGTTTCGATGCTATGAAATGAAAAACGACAAATATTACAAGCTTTTCAATAATCTCTATCCGACAATTCGTTTTGAATTAGGTGAAGATCAAGCCAGGAATGTAGATCTCGAGGAGAAACAGATTTATGAAACAACAAATTCATACTTGAAAACTACGTATAATAATCGAGCTTCACTGTAATTGGTCTTTTGATAGGTACTAGGGGCACTTTTAGCTATAATCGCCAGTTTTTAGGGGTAGAATTTTGTATAATCTGCAGTAGCGAAGCGTCGGGGTAAACATTGAGACAATGTCTACCCAACGAATAAAAGGGAAAGGAAAAAATTGTATACCTCTATTTTCATTTCTGAATTGATTTCAAGTTTCTCCAGGAGACGATATTTTGCCACGCTGTGTGCGGTGCGTGTGCATGTTTCCGTGCCCTGGCTGACTCCTATGCTTTCGCTGTTACGCTTGTGAGACGCTGTGGACAGTCGTCTCTTCCCGAGCCCCTGTTATACGTGTAATCGAGTTGTCAGCATGCTCGGATTTCAGGCCACATATGACAATTGAACCGCGCGCTTGAGACACGTCTCTCACACGTGTTTTCTGAGCGGGCTTTCATTTATTACGTCAAGTCGCAGATGAAATATTGGTCCAAATGAACCCTTCGCCTATTGTATATCTATTTCTCTATGTATCGTTATTTTATTTATTGTCCTAACATGTATATTGGGTAGTTTATTTCCATTTCGAGAAGGTTGGAAGATCGGAAACACAATTCGTCAGTTTAAAAATGTCCATCACTCAAGTCAAAAGGTACATAAAGTTTGCATCCAGCTCTTGAATTTCTAAACTACCCAAATCCTCCGGTCATTTTTTTATGACTGTTATTTTTGAAGTGTTTTTAAATTAGCTTTACAGTTATTCCTGCACTTTTCGCTTTTTTTTTTATTGTACTGATCCTATAACCAATCAACATCCTGGAAAATGTTCCGATATCCAATCAAGAGTCTGAAAAATTGGTGCTATATACATTTTGACTCCATGTAGGCTACAATAGCTGGCTTCACTGAAGCTTAAACTAATCTTAAGGCTTATCTAGATTTACTAATACACTCTTTCGTGTCTCCCCTGTCGGATTGTCACGCTTCGCCACTGATAATCTGTAATCTAAACAGTGATTTCATATAAATGTATAGGGATTTTAAATTCGAAACGGTACATTGCCATTTCGAGAAACCATCTCAAATTCCAATCAGATTTCATCTCAAATGATTATCCATGGAATAATATTATTAATCATTTCATATTACTGTTCTTACTAAAACCTTCTAATTATTTTCTATGCCATCATTTTTTCTCTAATCATTCATGCTGCAATTATTATTACTGGAATATTTTTCACTTATTTTATTTCATAATCATTATAAATCGCGTGTTTTTTCTTCTCAATTAATTTATATTCGATTATTATTATGTGTCGTTTGCAACCACATAGGCCTACCATGGCATATTGTCTTTATTTACTGAAGATTTATACACATTCGCTAATATTATTACAGATTCTGTTTGTAAGCCGTTGAAAGCCAATGTTGATGCTGTTTATTACAGACGAGTGTTGCCTAATGCCGGATAAGAAAGACTAAACAAGTAAACAGACAAATGACGGCTAACTATAATCGGATGAGCGTAAGCGAAGACTCTCTGTTTGAGAATATTGTAATAACTAATGGTACTACTTGACATAAGTGAGAAAAAATAGTGAGAAATAATTATATTATAAACCTGTGATGCTTACCAGAGGGAATCAAATGATCCCACAAAATCGAAAAAGAACCTTTCAGTGCTAGTAAATACTCTATATAAACTGACCGGCTATTATTTCCAATGTGTTTGTGCGGCTTTTATATATCTTTCTGAGAGCCTTGGTACTCCTTGGGACAACGACATAAAGCACGTGGTTTGTGAGAAGGGCAGTAGGGCAGTGAACGGGCCTCTTGAGTCGGAGGCGGTCATGCAGTCAGAAGGGTTGCCGGTATTGTTGCAGCGCTATTGTCAGTGTCAAAGTCGGGCCGACACGGCTGTTATACCGCCAGTCAGCCACCCGATGGAGGGCGGAGTCAGCATGTCAGCACACGTCACTGTCAGCGCATTACACACTCTTGTAATTATCTTCAAAAGACGCAGTTCAAGAAGTGTCATGCTTTACCCATAAACCACATACCGCACTTTAGGCGTTCACATGAAATAAGTTGTTACCAAGGTGTCGATTTAGCGGAATTTCAGTGTTTTGATGATATCTTCTGTATGGTGTGAGATATCGAAATTCTAATACAAAGGGATTACAGATATTTCCAATACCTTCAAGGTAGTATGAGAAAGAACTATGTATCTCATATCAGGTAATTGTCAGCGTATACGATTAAACAATCTATTTTTAGTCGTATAGCCTACGCGTGACAAATTATAGGCGATATGAGATCAATAGGCGCAAAATGACCTCGCTGTCGACGCGCTTTTAAACCCTAACATTAACTAACTAATAACTAGTTATTACTATCACGAAAACGGTTTATACTTATAACGTGTTCCGGACTTTTGGAAACTGAAAGATTTTTATCTGCGGCGAAAAAGTATGGTTACAGACAGCGCAGTGCTGGTGACCAAATGCATTGTTCTTAGTTTAAAATAATGATGATAATATGGTGGTAAGATCGCCCTTGTTTTGCCCCGTCCAAACGATCCTACTTTCATCCATATAGCCTCAACTGGGGAACAACGATTTTGATAAATGAGATGATGTCTCGATCTTGCTAAATATATATATATATATATATATATATATATATATATATATAAATAACAGGCTCA